>CM070023.1:11163889-11493889 GCA_036247105.1 Cirrhinus mrigala | reverse complement strand
TTTATTTATTTATTTTATTAATTATTTATACATTAATTCTACAGCGGTTTTAGGCATGCATGTGGCCTAACTGGTAAAATTTGGTACAGAAAATTTCAATAAAATGCTATGCTTATTGTGTGAAACTGGAAAACAGCATATCGATGCTACTAGCCACAAACAGTACCTTAAATAAAATAAAATTAAATTAAATTAAATTAAATTAAATTAAATTAAATTAAATTGAAATGCACCCAAATCCAGTCTGGTTAGCATGCAGGCTAACAGAAAAAGCAGAACAAGAATGTTTAATTTGACATTCATGGCTTCAGTTATAAAATATGATCTGACATATCATTTAAAAGTTGTATTTAGATAAGTAATAATATAATAAAGCGATTTTGTAAGATCATGCACTTTGTGCAACAGCGGCCTAACGATTTATAGACACGGTCACAACAAACACCAAACTCTCCACAATCAATCACATTTTGGTACAGAAATTGTAAATAAAATGCAATGCTCATTGTGTAAAACTGGGAAACAGCATACTGATGCTACTAGTCACAAACAGAACCTTTAAAATAAAATAAAATAAAATAAAATAAAATAAAAAAAAAATAAGAATGCACCCAAATCCAGTCTGGTTAGCATGCAGGCTAACAGAAAAAGCAGAACAAGAATGTTTAATTTGACATTCATGGCTTCAGTTATATAATATGATCTGATATATCATTTAAAAGTCATATTTAGATAAATAATTAATATAATAATGTGATTTTGTAAGATCGTGCACTTTGCGCACGGTCACAACAAACTACAACAAACACCAAATTCTCCACATCAATCACATACTATACCAGCGTTGTTAGTGTTAACTAAAACTAAAACTAAAGCTACTTAAAAATATATTTCAACATTTTTTTTTAATTAAAGTTTTACTGAAAAAATTTGAAACGTTGCCGTTGAAGATAAGTGAAATAAAGTAAGCTTAAGTACTAAAATTACTAAACCTGAAATAAAAAATACTAAAATTACAGATGACAAAATAAATAAAATCTGAATAAATCTTTAAAATTAAACTGTAATTTGTTAAAATCTAATTCAAGATAGTATATAAATACTACCTTAATAACACTGTCACCTTAATAACCTAATGGCGTTTCTGATCGTTTCAGCTTTCCAGATGCTAAATCCCTGACGCTCCTGCAGGCTGGAGAGAGAGGAGCATTTGTAGGATATGTTCTCCTGCTGCTTTGGCCCAGACGCTCATAAAGTCAACAGCACAAGCGATGTAATGCAGGCCTCAGAGTGCTGAAGATCTGCTCTGTGGGTTTGCAGTAGCATCTGAGGATTATTATCCAACAGGATGGTACCATGTCAGAACAGAGCGGCCCGTGCCAAAGGCCTGGCAGGTGGAGAGAGGCAGGCTGGGAGAGACCACGAGTACAGAAGAGATGCGTCTCTGCTATTCCGACAGTGTTCACAGCATTATTTCGCTAAAAAAATACACACGCACGCACACACTCACAGAAGGCCAGGACGGAGATACCGCAGACCCGCGCTGCATCACAGAGACCTTCAATCCGCGCAAAACGAGGAGTGTGTCAATCAAACACAGGAACGCTTCGCACACCTGTCATAACCCCGCAAAATAACACCTTATTTTCCCTCAGCTGCGTAAACGGAAGAATCCGGAGAGACTAAGAAGAGACAGAAGGCAGAATATGATGAGAAATCAAACCCCAATCCTGGGAGAAAAAATGAAATACAGGGAACTCTAGACACTGCCTATATGGAAAGTGCTGAAAATATACCACTGGATGAACAAAAGGGAAGAGCGTTTGTAGTAAAACCACAGCTGCAAAAAGAGTCAAAAACTAAAGCGTACATCACTGTCACTTCTTGCCAAATTCTCCTGCTGTGTAGTTTTCCTACGCTAACTTTTCCTAACCAATGCTGGTCTGGGAAACAATTCATGTGGACTCAAGTACATTTTTTAATTGGCATGAAAACAATTCAATCAAATTGCAGATACATGCTTTTGTTTTATTTTAAAATTTCAGTTTTTGACAAAAAATATTGTTCAAATTTAGTCAAAAATCATTTCTGGTAATTAAAATGAAACTTTACCTTGAAACAAGTTTGAGTACTACAAGTTCTAAAACTAAAATAAATTAAAGCTATATAGAAATACTAAAAAAATATATAACAAATTGAATTTAAAAAAAATTAATTAATTAATTAATTAATTAAATTAAACCAATTAAAACCACAATAAAGCCAAAATAATAATAATAATAATAATAATAATAATAATAATAAAGTTTAAGTACTACAATTTCTAAAACAAAAAATAAATAAAAATATAAAAAAAAATAATAATTACACATAACAGGATGAATAAAATGTAAAATAAATAAATAAATAAACCAATTAAAACCACAATAAAGCCAAAATATGAATAATAATAATAATAATAATAATAATTTTAAAGTACTACAATTTCTAAAACACAAAATAAATTAAACCTATAGAAATACTAACAGAAAAAATAAGCACACATAACAAAATTAATAAAATGTAAAAAAACAAAATTAAACCAATTAAAACCATAATAAAGCCAAAATAATAATAATAATAATAATAATAATAATAATAATAATAATAATAATAATAATAATAACAATAATAACCATTGCATAAAATTAGAAATTTAGTTAGTATTTGTTTTTTGTTTGTTTTTTTTAAATTACAGAATTTACAAATTAATTTACAAATAATGGCCAACAAAACTATAACAGACTAAACATTAACCTAATATTCAAACAACATACTAGTGTTATTATTGTTAACTAAAATTACAAACTACAACTAAAACTATATTCAGTTTTTACATCTAACTACAGGGTGGGCCATTTATATGGATACATCACACATCAAACTTATTGGGAATTTCACAAGAAAAACAATGGTGTGCTTGGTTTAAACGTAACTTTATTCTTTCATGAGTTATTTACAAGTTTCTGACCACTTATAATGTGCCACAAACAGGACGTTAATATCACCAACCATTCCCATTTTATTAAGGTGTATCCATATAAATGGCCCACCCTGTATAAAAAATATATTTAAATTCAGGACTACAACTACTAAAACTAAAACTTAAATTGAATTAAAATAAATTTTATTACATTTAAGGTATACAGAGATTTAAGTTAAAAAATTCCAAAACTAATAAAAATGCACAAAAAATGTACCAGAATTACTAACATTTAAACTACATTTAAAATGAAAACTGAAATTAAAAAAACAAATTCAAAACATTAATAAACACTATAACACCATATAAACAATGCTAAAATATCACTAACTAGTTGATTTTAGAAATATGTATGCTTATGGTGATACACAGCTACTGTTTAAACTGTATGACAGCAACCTAAGACCCAACAAGTCCCATCAATGGCATCAAGATGGACAAGAATTGTCCTGCTTGTTTGAAAACACTCATCTCGGACTACTACGGCTCCCTGGCATGTTTATTAGGTCGCGATATTGACTGCTGGATTGGGCGTAGGGGCCGCCTAGCGTGATTTACGGGGGCTTTTATCGATGTCATCTGCTGGAGTGGGGTGAGTGACATTTACAGGTAAATTCTCCCATGCAAGAGTCCATTACAATAACGCACAAGCCATCCACGGTTCCTCCGTGCACGTGCTGACCACAACCCAACTACCGTCACAGAGACAATAAATCTAGCGCACAGGGGCCAATGGCTCTGACCGCAGAGTTAACCTGACGTTCATGGAGAAAAGGGCCAGATTAGTCAGTTTGGACAAGACGGACATAAAACTGACACACGAGAATACACAGCAGAAAACCAGTGAAAAGACAAGCTGTTCGCAACCCGAAGGAATGGAGAAGACTTGAGGATACAGATAAATGCCTAAAATTTTAAGAAATGATATGAATAAACTAGAAGAGTAACTATTAACCAAATATTAAAACAACCGAACAACTTAACTAACTACAAGTCATTAAATTCAACTAAAATAAATAAATAAATTCATTCATTAAAAACTAAAACTAAAACTGAAACTAAAAACTAATAAAATAAAATAAAGGATGGAATTTTACAGCCATTTTACTAATATTAATTTTAGTAAAATGGCTGTAAAATTCCACCCTTTATTTTATTAGTTTTTAATTTTACAGCAGGTTTACTAAAATAAATAAATTAGTTAAAAACTAACATGAAAATAAAATAAAATAAAATAAATGTAAAAAAAGGGTGGAAGGGTGGAATTTTACAGCACCATATAAATAGAAATATTCAGAAATATTCAGGAAATGAGTTATATATATTCACTGGCCTTACAATAGGCTGCTTGCTGTTTTAGGATGTAAAACAGAAACAAAATTCAATTCAATTCAATTCAATTCAATTTTATTTATAAAGCACATTTCAATTCAACCTTAGTTGCCAAAGTGCTGTATAAAATTTACAAAAGAATAAAAACGATATAAAATGATCAAACTGAGGTATAAAAGCAACAATATCCATATATCCTGTAAATAAAATAAAATAAAATAATAAAAAATTAAATAAAGGGTGGAACTTTATAGCCATATTACTAAAATAAACTAATTAATTAAAAAAACAAATAAAACAATTAATTAATTAATTAATTAATTAAAATAAGATAAAATAAAGGGTGGCATTTTACAGCAGATTTACTAAAATAAGTAAAATTAATAAAAAATCTAATAAAATTTTAAACTAATAAAAAATAAAATAAAATAAAGGCTGGTTATTTTACAGCTTTTTTACTAAAATTAATTAATTAATTAATTAAAAACTAATAAAATAAAGGGTGGAATTTTACAGCAGGTTTATTAAAATTAATTAATTAATTAAAAACTAATATTAAAAATAATAAAAATAAATAAATATAATTATATAAATAATAATAAAAAATAATAATAAAATAATAAATTAAATTAAAATAAAGTAACATCAAAATAAAATAAAATAAAACAAAAAAAATAAAAAATAAAATAAAATAAAATAAAAGGTGCAACGGTGGAATTTTACAGTACCATATAAATATAAATATTCAGAGTATATTCCGAATAAATATATATATATATATATATATATATATATATATATATATATATATATATATATATATTTATGGGAAATAAGATCTATATTTATTTACCATACAGAAAGACTGCTTGCTGTTGCTGAGGATGTAAAACGGAAACAAAAAGGACCAAACCAAAATTTAAAAGCAACAATATCCATAGATCCTGTTTGAGCTGTCGCTACAAGAACAACCATAACAAACCGACAGGCTACAAGACAATTCTGTCATCCATTTTTACTAACATATATGATGAAGAAACTCGTGCGTGTGTTTGAGTTGTGGTGAAGAATTGTGGGGATACACACCTGACCTGTGTATGTGTGTGTGAAAGAGAGAAAGAAAGACAGCATCACTGTTCAAGTGCTGCTACGCAAATAAATTATTAAGAGCCGTCTGCTGCACCACATCAAACCAGCAGAGAGACTGAGATATTCACTGCGGTACAGGGACAAGAGTGCTGTCGTATCTGTTGAGCGCACACACATACATTCATGCTCAGAAATACAGGGACAAACCGGCATTCTGCTTCTTCCAGCTCTTAAAGGAACAGGTCACCCAAAAATAAACCAGTCTTCATTTACTCATCCTCATGTTGTTCTAAACTCATATGGTTTTTAGGTTGTTTATCAGTTGCTCTGTTAAAAGTGGATAGTGACAAGATCCATAAAAGACAAAAAAATTGTACAGCAAAGTCTTGCAGGTTTCACAAAAAACGTGACAGTAAAAACATAAAATAAAATAAAATAAAATCGGAAGATATTTATAAACATAATAGTAATAAATAAACAATACATTAAATACTTTATTTATTTATTTTTTTTTACCTGTGAACAATTCCATTTAGTCATGATAGTAAATAATATATAAATAAATTTATAATATAAAAAAAATTATATATTTTTTTAAAACTTCAAAAAATAAATATTTTCATTTAAGTAATAGTTAACTAACATAAGATAATTAATAAAAATAAATTAAATTTTAAATTTTAGTTTTGGAATATATTTAAAATATATTGCAGTAATATATTTTTAGCACATTACATTACACAATTTTAATCAACATTAAACTATACATTAAATACATTTCTTTACCCGTGAACAACGCCCTTTAGTCTGAACATTAAATAACATGTATTTAATGTCATTAAATAACTTCAAAAAAATAACATTTTCACAACGTAGAGTTACTTTTTTATGTAATAAGAGTTAACTAACAATAAAATAATTAATATGAATAAATTAAAATGTTAAAGAATATATATTTTAAAATTATATTAAAAAAAAAATTCAAAAGATGACTATTTTTATGACATACATTTACTTTGTATTTTATTATTATTATTATTATTTTTAAATAATAAGCATTAACTAATAATAAGATAATTAATAAGAATAAATAAAATTTTTTGGTTTCAGAATATATTTTAAATATATTTATTAAAGTAATATATTTCAAACATATATTTAAAAATTAGATATATTTTTTTAAACTTCAAAAAAATTATTTTCATGACATACAGTTACTTTTTATTTATTTATTTATGTTTAAGTAATAAGAGTTAACTAACAATTAGATAATTAATAAGACTTTAATTTTTCGGTTATAGAATATATTTCAAATATATTTATTAAAGTAATACATTTCAGACATATTAAATAAATAAATAAATAAATATTTTAAAAATTAATTTAAAATTTAAAATGTATAATATTTTTCAAAACTTAAAAAAAAACAAACAAACAAAAAAAAAAAAAACAACTATCATGACATACAGTTACCTTAACAGTTCTTTCTTTAATACTCACACCATAATAAAACAACAACGACAACATTTGCTACTAAATCTACAGCACCCCAGGAAAATAAATGACGCTGTGGCTGAATAAAGAGTCTTGAATTCTGTCTTGAACATGAGCGGAGAAAAAGACAGAGCACAAAATTTTATAATGGCGTCGTCCTTGCTGGTTGCACATTAATTTACAAACGAAATGACTCTTAGGAGAATAGTTAATGGAATCGTTAAGGAAACAGAACTGTTACAGGGAATCAGAGCCACCTCAGCTCCTCAAATGACAATCTCATTTAATTCTCCTTAATGAGCAGGTAGACAGAATCCGCAGACATGTTTCGATGCTAATTTTAGGGGAAAACCTTCGTGCTGATAGTAGCAAACAAACACACAAACAAGCACAAATATTCTGCGAGAAAAGGGTGTGAATGACAGACGTCCCGACGAGGAAATCGGCACGCGCAGATTCCGTGTGGGCCGACTAATGAGTAACAACCTCGACAGTCTTTCTTCTCTAATTTTATTTCTTGGAAAAATATTTGTATAATAGTCCCATATTTTCCCAGCTAATGCCAGGGATAAGTCATTATGAGCCCATTGATAACTGCTGCTCTATAAGTCTGTGTTCCTCCGTAACCCCGGGCCTCAAAGCTGCGGTCGGCCCCGTGCCAACACTCCGCTAAAGAGAGCTTGAGCTTTCAGCGGGCGGAATCAAATCCCAGCCAGTGTTTCAGTTCACATTAGGTGAATGACACTCACGCATATGCTTTGCTGAAAGTGCCAGAGGAGAAATCTGAATGATTCAGACCGAGCGTGTGTGTGTGTGCGTGTGTGAAGACAGTCTCGCAGCTTTCGCAGTGTGGGTGTGCGCTGTGAACACCGTACCCTCGGCAGGCGTCTAGATTGACTCTCTCCTGTAGGCTATAACGGGTAACATCTCTGATGTCATGAACTTGAGTGAGACACTAATGATGCCAATTTATTCACAACTACAGCTCTTACTTTATCATTCCACACTTGTTCCTTAAGGCCAACTGCAGTTTCCAGCACAAGCCGAGCTGGGAGGATGTAAACCGCGCTGCACAGGAAGTCCAACTCCGGCCATTTGGTGGAACAGAGCACTTACATAAACAAACTCATCATTACTTCTGGCAAAAATTAACTTGCTTTTTTTAAAGTCAACATGAAGTCTGTTTTCCATAATATCTGTAATATGACAATTTACGAGGAAAAATCTAATTTGAAATCATATATATGAAATCCATTTTATTTTTCCCCAAATTCTGTTTTATTTTTTTCAGAATTCCATTTTTTCTGCTTTCATTTTTCTGGATTCCATTTTGTTGTTGTTTTTAATTTTTTTAGTCTCTGTTTTAATGGTTACATTTAAAAAAATCTTTAAAAATCTTACATTTAAAAATTCTTAAAGATATTAAACACTATTACCGAATCAGTGAATCTGTCCTGGGAACTGATCCACTGAAAAGATTCTAAATCAAAATAACATATTATATATATATATAAAATAGCATTGTCCTTTTCATAAACAAAATGTTATTTTGATTTTGAATCTTTTTTGGAAAAAAAAAAAAAAAAAAAAAAAAAAAAATATATATATATATATATATATATATATATATATGAATGAAATCCATTTTATTTTTTCCCAAATTCTGTTTTATTTTTTTCAGAATTCCATTTTTTCTGCTTTTATTTTTCTGGATTCTGTTCTTTTTTTTCTTCTTCATTTTAATTTTTTTAGGGTCTGTTTTAATGGTTACATTTAAAACATCTTAATCAAAAAGCATGTCTAATTAATTAAAATCATGAAGCATACACACTTTAACAGCATATTATTAAAAGCTTAACAAAAATTTAATTTTTGTTAAATTAACTTTTTTTTTTTAAATTAAAATTTCAAATTCAGTTTTATTTTTCTCAATCTTTTTTCTATTAATTTTATCTTTTTTTTCCAGATACATTTTTGTGAACATTCCTCTGGGAAATATTATTTTTTAAAATAATGTTTTAATAATAATTTTTTAGTAGTATTAGTACTATCAGTACATTATTTAATTTATTTCTGTCACAGTTTCTTCAAGTTAAACCATACTATTATATATACACACATTTTTCTTAAAATATATATATATATATATATATATTTTTTTTTTTTTTTTTTTTGTAAATGTACTTTTATTCAGCAAGGAGGATGCATTAATTTGATCTGACAGCAATTAAATTTTACAAACTATTTTTATTTCAAATAAAAACTGATATTATATAAAATATTCATGATAAATATTTAGCAAAATATTTATAAAATAAAAATTAATTTTAAACAGTGAAATAGATGGTGCTCTTTTGAACTTTCTGTTAATTAAACAATCGTAATAAAAAGTATCAGTTTCTACAAAAATATGAAGCAGCACAACTGTTTTCAACATTGATTATAGTCAGAACTGTTTCTTCAGCAGCAAATCAGCATATTAGAATGGTTTCTGAAGGATCATGTGACGCTGGAGACTAAAGTAGTAACGATACTGAAAATTCAGCTTTGCATCACTGTAATACATTACATAAAATGTTTCAAATAAAAGAGTTTTTTATTATTACTATTATTGTAATAATATTCCACAGCACTGCAGTTTTTACTGTATTTTTTATCAAATAAATGTAGCATTAGTTAGCAAAAAAAAAACTTTTGAACTCTAGTTTGTGTCCTCAGAGTAAACAGAAACTGATTTCATGATGACTTTAAAGGCAAACTCTGTTTTGCAAATGAGTTCTGATGAAACACTTCGTAGGACGGCTGATACGATCGCGTCACGAAAGAAAAACTAACTGCACCTCATAGCGAGATTCATTTGTGTTCTTTTTAAGTTCCTTGTGGGGGAGGCGAGGGGAACGGGATGTTGTGAAGAGAGGAAGAGGATAAAAGGAAGGAACGAAATGATGGATAGAGCAGAGCGGGTGGCTGTGATTCACTGTTTTGTCACCTGCAGTGGGACTGACCTTCATCTCTCCCCAATCAGCCTATTTACTCAGCATCAACGCCTCTCTTTCACTGGAGTGCCTCAAATTATCAGTGCCATTATTCAAAAAAGACAGCGGCGTGGCGATGCGACCAGATACAGCTCTCAAGCCCAACTCCATCAGCCGCTGCTAACATAGCAAAAATCACACCCCTCAGGAAGACGCCGTTTGATTCGCCGCGACTCCGTGCGCAACGGAGCTTGGCATTTAATTAATTAAACTTAAAGCGCTGACTCTGCCCGCGATTGGTCACGGCTCTCCCTTTTTGTCTGTTTTATTGCACGTTTCAGGAGGTTTTCGCTCGGACGGGGGCTTTACGCTAAATAAACGAGTCAAGTACAACCCGTGGCACATCCTGCAGGCTTCTGGAAGAGTTCGGGTCACGGGAAGCGCTGTTCAATTAAGCCCGCGGCTATTTGTGTGTGTACAGTAGCGCTCTCTCCTAACATTCTCCATTATGTCTACAGTCCTCGCTGTCATATTTGATTTGCTGCGCGATGAAACGGGAGGGAGTGCGTCAGAGAGACTGTCAGTCACCGCGGGAGAGAACGGGAACGCTGGAGAAAGAGAGAGAGAGCGCGCGCGCTTGAAAGGAACGGCAAGAGAGCAATGAAGATCCGCGCAGAGGGAGTCCGCATTCGCTTTCGTCTTTGAAATAACTTCCAAACGGCTGGCCGTCGCAGTCGCCGGCATTGTGTTACCCACCGCGGCATCTGCATCCTATTAATAAGAGCAAAAGAATCGCAATTACACTCTATTACTTCAGAAAAGCGGCGCAAGTAATTGATAGACTGGAACTCGGCCAAATGGCTGCTGTACCAATTAGAGGATCATCTTCTCCTGCTTTGTGCGAATATTTGAGGGCAAACATCTCACGCCATTTGCATGAGGTGTCATTTTGCTGCCAATGATTACAGAGTAGGGAAAGTCTTTGCCCACATAAAGTAAAACATCTGGGAATGTTTTTCCATATATTACGTATGTATTTATGCATTACTGTGTTTATGCATGTCAATCCGGGAGAGATGGTTTCACCTGGAAATATCTGAGGCGAGCCAGTCAAAACCACTCCTTCATTCATATTTATGCATATACCGTGTGTTTTCCCTCCAAAAGCGACACGGTGTTATCGCACTCAAAAATCATCTTTTCCTGATAGGTAGGATGCTTATTAGAGGAGAGGACGCCGCGCAAGGTTTAAATGACAAGCTAACAAGCTTGAACAAGTCACGGTTGTTGTTGAAGCCTTGTGTGAGACGCTACAAAAGAGAACAGCGAACCTTCACCTATAAGCAACATCCACAACTAAACACTTTCAACAAATGGACACAGATAAAGGTAAAATAAAACCTTTAATTACATTTACTTATATACCTTCTCCCTGAGTAAACGTTGAGCGCCGCCATTACGAATTCTTACTTTTGATAGGATGCTATTTAAATAGACCAATTATCCACAAGTTTCCAGGGGGCGCTACTGTAAAATAGAACGTGGGTACAATTTCCGGTGAGGCGGCGGACGTAGTATACCAATGGTATTTTGTGTGCTAATTAGCGAAGGGGCTAAGTGTTTTTTGGACCATTGTTTACTTTGTAAAGATGCACACCTTTATGAGAGATGTCATTAAGTTCTTAGGGAAAACATATGCTCTTCGCATTTGTGTTCCCACAACATTAGCAAGTTTGGATTGCTAAATCTTGAATGATTATCAACTAGTGAAATGACATTTGAACTGTGTTAAAGGGCATGCCAGATGAAGCCTCGATTCGAGGCTTGTTAACGTAGAAATCTCTTTCATAGAAGCCTCACTTTCTGTCCAGTCATGTGTGCGATTCACTTTGCGTGTCCTATTGTTCGACCCCCAGATCTAACTTTGCAAGTACATTTTCATTGGGACCCATTTAATAATTACATTTTTAAATACAGTCACAAAAGTAATATGAAGAATACAAATTATTTCAGGAAAATTAAATATTTGCCATATGCAATCCATATATGCGTACACTATTCTTATACATCACATTGATATTGGTACTGGCATTTAATGGCACTGTTCAATGGGTAAATTAATTGATCAAAGTCAGAAATTCAACAAACACACACACGGTTAGGCTTTTATTTGTGCATATAATATGAATCCATCTATGGAAATTGTGGTGAATGCTTCTTCCGATGGAGCTTATATGCTTTTGGCTGCTTTATTTTTTACTAACCACCAGATCGTGCTGTTTTCGACACTCTCGAAGCTTTGGATCTTCTCCTGAAACAGTCAGAGAAAAGTTGCGGTGCTTTAGGAGGCTTCATTTGGCCGTTACTCCTGTCAGCTGTTGAATGAATGAGTGTCAAGTCTCGCTTGTTTACTTTGAACCGGAAGACGCTCCCACTTTTGACGCAAGGCCTCATGGGGCATAGGAAACTTGTGGATAGGTTCGTAAACATTCGGGATGCGCGCGCATCATGGTTGCAGAAAACCCGGGAGGGAGAATTATACGGATACGGTATAAAATAGTTAGATTTAAAAATATTATAGATTATATTGATTAGATGTCATTTTCAAAATGTTCTCAGCATATTACAAGAGCTTGTCACCCAGCTATAAGCACTGTTATTCAACAAAATTGACGTTAGATAGTGGGATAGTCTTACAGATCCGAAACAGGGATGACGTTTTTTGTGGGCAGTTTTCAAGTGGCAGTCTATGGAGCCATGCAATAAAAGAATAAAAAAAGGTAAATTTGATTTTATATTTTAAAATTCTGACTTTATTCTTACAATTCCAAGATTACATCTCACAATTCTAATAAGGAAAAACAACTCGTCATTCATTCTTTTCCTCCACACTTCTGGCTTTTTCCCCTTCAGAATTGACAAACTCAATATTTTTGAGTCAAATCGAGTTATAAACTCAGAATTAGGAGATAAACACTTGCATTGGTGAGAAAAAAAACTCAGAATTGTGAGATACAATAAATAAATGTTATGTATATTTATGTATAAATCAAAAAATGTTAATAGTAATAGGTTTAAATAATATTTCATGCTGTAACTGTAGGGCTAATACAATATGTATGAACAGCATATGTGAATATTATGTAGACCTATTGTTTAAATCAAATTTATGCTTTAATCATAGCAGTTTTTGTCCATAGTATGTCCGTTTAAACGTCTGCGTTTAGCTTCAAATGGCGTCTTTGACAACAGTGTTCTATAAAAATAATTTGCATTCCAATTTTGACATCAAAAGGCACAAAAATATATTTTTTTCTCTTATTCCATGGATTTTACCGGTTTACCTCCACTTGTGCCAGTGTTTTTCTGCAACCACTATGCGCACAGCTGGAAGTAACGTCACTGTGACATCTACTCCAGATTGGTCTATAGCAATCTGTTTTTAAAGTAGCTAACATCGGCAGCTTTGTGTCATCTACACACTCATTAAACTTTGAGGAGTGAGACACTGACAAATGACGGTCATTGCGACATTGCAAAGTGATGGTGCTATGGAGCCATGTGCTTTTTAAAAACATTTTATTAGGTTTAACATTAGATTATCAAGTCAGAATATACGCTAATTTGACTAGAAACACATGGAGACCAGAAATGCAAAGCATCCTTCTGGTTAAGAGTCAGGCGTGACTTCCGCGTTCAGGAAAAACTTCTATATAAGGACGTTTTTAACAACAGTTCTCGTCCTTCTATCTGATTGGCTGAGAGGAGTGTGATATTCTAGTGATAGCGGAACTCAAACTATTTCACCGTTTGTATTACTCCGCTTATGGTATTTCTCACAGGGAGTGTCATGGCGGATGCCTAACTCCAGTATAATTTTATAAATAATACTGTTTTTGTGTCATGCAATGTAGTTCTAGGAGTTTTTTAGGTGAGAATGTACTTGTTTAGACTTCAAATATGCGGTTTGTTAATAACGTCTATTTGAACATTTGCTTCAATGTTTTCGGAGATGTGAGCTCCAGGGCATCAGCGGTCGTTTATATTTACTGTATTACTTAAAATTAAATAGAAATTTTCAGACTTATTTGCTAATATTAGCTGAAAGCACAATATTGTTCCACAAGGGAGAGTGGGGTAAGATGAGCCATTTTTTACTTATGTGGTCGTCAAGATAAGGGAAAATGAGGCAGAAGTACAATGAAAGTATCTAAAGTAATTTCAAGATATTCATTTTAAATTATCTGAATGTATCTAGGATAAAGGGTTCTCAAAATATAGCCTCTTATAAAAAAAAATGGCTTAATTTGCCCCAGGTAACCAGGGGTAAGTTGACCCAAGTCAGTGGGTATCAGGCATCAGGGTTTAAACTCACTATATGACTGAATTTGATTTAAACACATGTAAAATTTTAAAAATGATTTACCTCTTTTAAAAACAAATTTAATAGTCAATTTTAATTTTACAGTGACATTTCTTTTCTTAAAGCAAACTTATACATAATAAAACCAATTAAATTAAGTTTTATTTTCAATCTTTATTATTATTATTATAATTTTTTTTTTGCATTTCTGAAACAATAAGGTGAACACCAAAGTTTTAACTTTCCCAAAAACACACTAAACAGTGAGTTTGCTGAGTAAAATTAAATAAAAACTGAATTAGAATGAAGGAATAAATGTCATTGAAACTAACAAATATTTTAGTCAAAAGATTTTTGGCATGGTAGCTTTTCTGCAATATCAAACAGGCCATTAGAGACTATATGTGGAAAGATATATCTGATTATAATGTGTTAAAAATCATCTTCTGGTTCTCAGAGAAGGATCTGGTGGACTTGTACACTGTCCCTATCAAGTAAACTACAAATAATACCTGTGTCTGTTTGTGTGTGTATGTGTGTGATAAACCAAACCAGTTGCATAATATCACATTAAAATACCAATTTATGCTTCAGAGATTTAACTTAACTCAATTGCTTTATGGTAGGGTAAGTTAAAGTGCTGGCTCAATTTACACCACCGCATTTGGCTCACTTTGCCCCATAGCTGGCATTTTGGGAAAAACTAGCTAGCTTACCAATTTAGGCTAATATTAGCTAAATGATTTGCATGGTTTTATATGTTGCTAAATCCCCGATATGTATCATATATATTTTTAGACTTGGATAAATTTGCTTTGATGTAACAGCCACTACATCTGTTATGCTAAAATTTTACTCTGACAAGCCAAAAACAGTTTTTAGAGTAAATGGTGCCTTCCATTCCTCCCATGTGTTTCTCCTTTTCACAGTCTGGCAGAAATGATGTGTGATTCCAAAATGCTTGGTTACGTGACAGTAAAAGTGTACAGTTGCCAAGTTACAGGGGGTGGGTCAACTTACCCCACTCTCCCCTACGTTTGTCATGCAGCCCAATAAACATCGAATTAATCTCTATAGCATTACCAAGCATTTCAAAACAGTGATATTAATTTTTGATTGTGATTTAATTGTGATTTGAACCATAATGGTTTCCATCGCATCTTAAGCAAGGACTGGAAAAAAAATATTTTTTATTGATTTAATTTATTTATTTATTTATTTTTTTTTATTATAGTCTGCCAAACAACACCATTTCAAAGGCTCTTTGTCTTGTTTTGACTGTGTAGACACTGAAAATCATTCAAACCCTTAATTTGGCCATCTTGATAAAGACAAAGTGCTATTAGAAAGACGTAGAAAAAATACGAATTCTGAAGCTTTGAGAGATTAGGCATCTCATACAAATCACTGAAAACCAAACGTAAAACAAAGTGCTGACGCTAAATAATTGAGGTTTTACATGCATTTTGTTCTACGTCTGTTTCAGATAATGCTAGATCTGGCTCAGCAGAAAACAACCAGCCTGAAGCTCTACAGCAGGTCTAGCTGTTCATTCTGTTGACAACGCTTTCAAGAAAACCTGCCACCACTAATTCATCCGGGGTCGACCGTTTCCACCCGCTTCTTCTGCAGAGCTAGTAGCTTCGTTCTTCAAAATATGCTAAGCAGAGTAGAGTTAGCCTCAAAGTCTGAAATTCCACCTTAATTGTGGATTACGGTGTGGGAAAACGAAGCAGAGAGGATTTAGACGGAAAGAGAGGGAGAAGACAGTGTGAAGCCCTGGGCAGGAAACGTATGCAAACATGGTGGATCCACGAAGCTTGACAGCTGCTTTGATAAAATACGATATTTTGTTGGCTCGCTGCAAAACAAGACGCCGGATCATGCGAAAACAAAACTCACCTGACATCCGTACTTACTCTGCTAATGCCTGATAGACTTTCCTCGCACACACACTTTCTGAAAACTCATTTCCTCACAATTATGTAACTCCCTCACACACAAACACACACCCTTTGGGCTATTAACAAAACCTCTGCATGTTTGATCTTTGACACCTCAAATCATGTTTTAACCGCTAAACGGCACAGCTGCAATCAATTAGCGGCTGCGCGCTACCTCCAGCTGATAGCGAGGAAAAGCTCCTGCGCTTGGCAGGCACTGCTCTCCCTCTGGTGCGGGGTGGAGCGGGGCTCTAATGGGACCCAGCCGCCACGCTCGTGCCTTCCCACAGGACTTCTGTATTTGCAGCAGAGCTGGGCCCGAGACACAAGGAAGGAGAGCGATCTGGCCCCGGCGTCTTGCGGCGCTGACATCGTGATGTGGTAAGTTGGTGCGATTCTGACAGCCGGCCCGGAGAGACTGCGGCAAAGGGAGGGCCGGACGATTAAACGTCTTAACTCAGACAACAGGGCCCGATTGCTTACGGCTTCTCAGATATTATCTCCGGGAGCTTCCGCAATGGACAGTGGACAAGAGGCCTGGTTTGTTAGACAGACGCTCTACGCGAGAACACAAATACAGGTTTGACCTGCTCGTGCAGTACTGCTAGATAGATAGATAGATAGATAGATAGAATGACAGAAAACAATAGAATAGAGAGATAGAATGAACGATAGAACCACAGAACGATAGAATGCACGATAAAACAGTAGAATGAACAATAGAACAAACAACAAAACAATAGATAGATAGATAGATAGACAGATAGATAGATGATAGAATGAAAGAACAACATTAGACTAGAGAGAATGATAGAATAGAATGATAGATGATAGAATGAAAGAATGACAATAGACTAGAGAGATAGAATGAACGATAGAACAAACAACAAAACGACAGACAATGAAAGAACAACAGAAAACAATAGAGAGATAGAATGATAGAATGAACGACAGAACGATAGAATGCACAATAAAATGGTAGAATGAATGATAGAACAAACAAAATGATAGATAGAATGAAAGAATGACAGAAAACAATAGACTAGAGAGATAGAATGACAGAATGAGTGACAACAACAGAACGACAGAATGCATGATAGAACGGTAGAATGAACAATAGAACAAACAATGGAACGACAGAATGATAGATAGATCTAGATCTAAAGGAGTAGACCTGAAGACAAAACTATAGCAAAAGAAAGCAGCAGAAGATGCCATACACTCATAGTTCAACACGCTGAACTCTACATCCCAAGGCAACACAAGCTGTTCATACAAGTATTACTGCAGGAACCAGCAGGACGGCCTCTGCTCACACATGAAAGCCGTACAGCAGGGTTTAACTTCTCTAACTCCATGCCACAGTCAGTATTAGCCCGACATGCCTGTGCTTTTTTATTATGAGAGTTAATGAGCAGTGGCGTAAAGCCTGAAGAGAGATCTCGAAGGCGGAGACACAGCAAGAATCCGGCGCTATCCTACCATCTCACAGGGGAGCCTCCTGATCCTCAACCCGGCCTGCACCACAGGATCTATCTCACAACACAAATACTGCTGCGCTCATCCACACATTCACTCCAGAGTCACGGCAGGACCTGATCGGACATTGTTCAAGCCTCTGTAGATGGAGTAATTATAGACAGCTGGTGTTGCCTAAGAACTGGACTGCTGGAGACCAAAATGGTTGTATGTTCAAATCATGAGTGTACATAAAGTGTGTACCTGATGAGACCAGCTACATGCCATGAAGAGAGACCAAAACTGTCCACAAGCCAAATACTCATTTATATCATGCACTATTCCGTCAGATTATTCCATCACGGATACGCTGTTCCAACTAGTGTCACAAAACATTAGCTGCAATGTCTCATTTGAAGATATTCTTCATTGCATGTCCAAACCATCAGCTAACCAATCTTTGAGTTGTCATGATGCTTTCAACAGGACTAGAGCCAATAGATATAAATGTCACCGCAGGAGAAATGTCTTGAACTCTGCTCAAAAAGAAAAGAATCGTTCCATCAAAGATCTAACACTCTCAAATGAGTACATATACAACATCTTGTGCTGCCAATGGACTTAGAAGGATAAATAAATTGTTAATTTCATAATCACAACGATACTCCATACCCAGTCTCAACACTATAACTCAAACAAAATGCATGTGTTTTGGCGGATGTTAGTGAGATATCTTGTAGTACAGGACATAACAGCCTTGTGCTTTCTTGTATGAAGACGTACACTCTATTAATTCATATTTATAGCATGAAAAGAGAAGCCCCTGTCATCCTACAGTCAGACAACTCAAGGATCATCTGCCACACCAAAACAAAGAGCAGACGACTCGGCCTCGAAATGACGGGAAGGCCGTGCGGGTACTAACCGGAAGATTCTACATTTTTATTGCTTTAGCCGCCGACTTCGCTCAGAGTTTGTCTCTTTCACTGGGTCTGCAAGTTAGCTTCTCTCCTCTGCCTGCGCAAAATGAACTATTTAACCTCTTCACAAAGAAGTCTCTGCTTTTCTTTACCTTTCTTTAAAGGTTTTCGCCCTCTTTCTTTCTTTAATTTAGTGAATATTTTTAATGCGTTTTTTAAATAAAGTCAAACTTAATATTCATCCAGTGCTTATCACTGTTTCTTTGCAAAGCAGGCCATAAATATTAATGAGGAGTTTCGCGTGGACCTGAAAGAGCCGGCTACGCATCGTCTTTCTCTGTTAAGAAAGGGGGGTTTATCACAAATAAAAACCCCTGGGTAATTTTTCACAGAAATAATTGCCCTGCATGTGGTAAATGGTGTTATTTTCTGGTATTTAAAACTTTGGCAGGGCTCCCCATGTAATGATTTGCTGGCTGCGGAAAGCACTGGCATGTAGACAGAGCGAGCCGGGCCGAGCCGAGCGCGCGTCAGAGTGGGAACCGCTAAACTAACTGTGGCCGCTCAGCTGGAAGGGCTCTGGAAAAGAAAAGAAAAAAAAATAAAGGAAGCTGGACTCCAGCAGTGCTGCTCTATTTTGGCTAGATCCATTTCAGGGAAATGGAAGAGAGGTCACAGACAACGGGACACATCCGATACTCTGAATTACAGCATACTCTCCTTTACACGAGGTAAGCATTTCTTGTTTGAAAAAATGAAATGTGGAAGAAAAAGATGAGGCTCTACGCAAGAGGTCAATATGATATTCAGACTGACTGTACGCTATTTCAAAGAAAACGAGAATTCTTCATAATCTTGAAATATTCCTAAAGCTGAAATTTGAATTGAACTGGCCACACCCCACAGGAAAGTCAATTAGAATTTGAACTGGAATACCAGTAAGGTATTTGGAATACCAGTAAATTTACTAAATTATAATTACACAGGTAATTCATAATGGGAAACTTTTTATTTATTAAATATAATGAAATATATAAACTATCTATCCACCAACCCATCCACCCATTTACTCATCTCTCCATCTACCCATTCGTCCATCCATTTATCAACCAACCATCCATCCAACTACCAAGCCATCCGTTCATCCACCAACCTATCCATGTATCCATCCATCCATCTATTCATCCATCTACCAGTCCATCATTAATCTATGCATCCATTCAGCCATCCATCTATCAACCCATCCATACATTTATCTATTCATTCATCTACCAACCCATCCATCTATCTACCCATCTATCCATCCATCCATCCACACATCTGTCCATCTACCCATCCATCCATCCATCCATCCATCAACCAACCATCCATTCATCCATCTACCAACCCATCCACCAACCCATCCTTACATCCACTGGCCTATGTATCCATCCATCCATCCATCCATCTATGTATCCATTCATCCGTCTACCAACCCATCTATCAATTCGTTCACCTATCCATCTATGCATCCATCCATTCATCCATCTACCAACACTTCCATCTACAAACCCATGCATCAGTCTGTCCATCCATCCATCCATCTACCAAACCATCCATCCACCCATCTGTCCATCTACTCATCTGTCCATCCATTCATCTACCAAACCATTCATCCATCTACCAACCCAACCAACTATCCATCCATCCATCCATCTACCAGCCCAACCAACTATCCATCCATCCATCCATCCATCCACCCACACATCCATTCATTCATTTATCCATCTGCCAACCCATCCATCCATCCATCCATCCATCCATTCATCCCAACCTATTAAATTTATTTTTGGACCAACCACTGATCTATGCATCTACTCATCCATTTACCAATCCATCCATCCATCCATCCGTCCATCTACCCATCCATCCATTCATCCATATACCAACCCAACCAACTATTCGTCCATCCATCCATCCATCCATCCATCCATCCATCCTTGCATCCATTAATTCATCCATCCATCCATCCATCTGTCCATCCATATAACCATCCATCCATTCATCCATCTACCAATCCAACCAACTATCTGTCCACCCACGGATCTATGCATCCGTTCATCCATTTACCAACCAATCCATCCATCCAACCATCTGTCCATATACCCATCCATCCATCCATCCATCCATCTACCAACCCAACCGACTATCCGTCCATCCATCCACCCATCCTTGCATCCATTCATTCATTCATCCATCTGTCAACCCATCCATCCATCCCAACCTTTTAACTCTATTTTTGAACCAACATTCAAAGTTTGTCTTACATATATTTGAGTTTCTTTTAAACAAATTTCATTTCTATATCCTTACATTCAAATTTGAACTGCAAGTCTGCGTCCTGTTACGACCTCTGTACCATAATTGGAATTTAACATTCTCAATCAAATTCAATGAATGGTGCACAACCCTAGAACCCACAACCTTATTTTTAACAATCCAATTAATTCCCGAAGAACAAATATTTTTCTTATTGCAAATCCTGTCACTCAGAACTACGTCACATCAAATTGGTTGCAAATGCCATTTTGTGTTCATTAAGACGTTCGCATTTTCCTAGTGAACTAGCATTAGCCACAGCAGGAAGAGACCAGATGAGTGCAGCGCCTTTCACTCAGGTGGCCAGACTGATGCCAGGACGAGACTCATTACAACATTTGTCAGCAGTGCCGTTCTTGCTTGGATGGCGTACAAAACACGCAGCCCGAATCACGCATAGGAGCTCGGCTTGGCTGAAGGCCCTGATGAACATCAGGCACTCTGAGAGAGAAAGAGAGAGAGAGACGGCAGATGACCTTCAGTGAATGTCACTGTAAAACGCAGAGGAAATTAACACAGGAGAACGCAGAGACTGGAGGAAAGACCGCAGACCGGGCCGCACGGCTAATGACGGCCACGCTCAGGTCCTGAGCTTCTCTTTCATCACGCGCCGCTCGAATTAAAGCAAATGTGATTCTAATCGCAATTAGTCTGCAAGTATTAAAATTTCGCCCCGTCCGTCCTCCAATCTACACGTTCGGTCAAACCGCCAATTTGCTCTTGATTGAAGATCGCGATCTCGAGTCACGGCGAAGCACTTATGTTGGGCAAACACTGATTCAGCCACAAACCACCCCAAACTCTGGAAATCAGATGATTAGAGCGTGTTGGCTCCGAGGGGTCTCTCGGTGGAGCTTTATCTCGCTGACCCTGCTGATTTTCATTAAAGATATCAGTAAAATTGTTGTTTTGAAATGAAAAGTCCAAGTGCTTGGCACACAGTGCTAGTTTAATTTCCTGTTGTTTTGGAAGCTTCCAGGGAAAACAAGAGTGTTGACGGGTGAGACAGACTCCTCTTATCAGGTGACACGGGACGCTGGGAGGAAAGTGGAGAACGCACTTCTGAAAGTGACTGAAATGACAACAGTTCCAGTAGAATACAGTATCACCACCAAACCTTTGTTTACGTCATGTGTATATATATATATTCCGAAATGCTAGCTGATGGAAGCTGGCTATGTGACAAAATTCTGATTTATGCAAATGAGCAGCGATGACTAGCAATGATACTGCAGTCAAGTAGGAACACCTGCTAGCAACCATCAGTACAGCAACTTGGCCACATTTAATGAATTAATTGCTGTCACTGTGAATATATTTCCTATATTTCTATCATTGGTTAAATCATTTTGGTGCACAAATTTGTGTTTAATAGAGGAATATTAAACAGAAATAAAATGAAATAAAATAAAATAACTGTCTTTGTCCATACAATAAAAGTCAGTGTGATCCAAAACAACATTTGGCAACACTGATTTTCATTGTATACCTCAAATAGAATAGAATATAAATATAATAATAAAATAAAATAAAATATAAAATAAAATAAAAACTGTCTTTGTCCATACAATAAAAGTCAGTGTGATCCAAAACAACATTTGGCAACACTGATTTTCATTGTATACCTCAAATAAAATAAAATAAAATAAAATAAAATAAAATAAAATAAAATAAAAACTGTCTTTGTCCATACAATAAAAGTCAGTGTGATCCAAAACAACATTTGGCAACACTGATTTTCATTGTATACCTCAAAATAAAATAAAATAATTTAAAGAACTGTTTTTGTCCATACAATAAAAGTCAGTGAGGTCCAAAACAACATTTGACAACACTGATTTTCATTGTATACCTCAAAATAAAATAAAATAAAATAAAAGAACTGTTTTTGTCCATACAATAAAAGTCAGTGAGGTCCAAAACAACATTTGACAACACTGATTTTCAATGTATATCTCAAAATAATATTAAAAAAATAATAATAATAAAAAACTGTTTTAGCTCATACAATGAAAGTCAATTTGGTGTAAAACATTTAACCCACTGACTTTCATTTCACTTTTTTAGATATGTATTTAATACATTTTCACATATTTTAATAAATATCTTCTATTGTATATTGTTATATACACAGTGTGTGTGCATTTTCATTTGTAACGAAATTCTCTCTTTTGTTAAAAACAGTCTAGACAGAAATCCAAGTGCTGTGCTAAACTTCAAAATCACAAAGAAACCTACAGATATTCAGCAACACACCTTTGTAATTCCTTAAACCATACAATCACCTCTGAGTCGTCCCATCTCTCCTGTTTTTACCTCCTCGTATAAGACTTAAGTAATTGAAACCTGAAGGAATCCAAAGGCATCCATTGATAATGACAGGCAGATTGTACTTTGACCAGGAAACGGACACACGCATTCAAGCGTCTGCGGCCGCGGATACCAGCAGCAAATTTCAACACGCGGTAATGTACATACTAATTAGCGGAGAGGCAGCGGAATCCTGGCTAGCATGTTAAATCTGCTACATGACAGAATAATTTGACTCCTTAAAAGGATTATGCAAATTAGCGCTCATCACAGCATAGGAAGACTGAAAAAAGGTGACAGATAATTTATACATAATACACCTTCCCTGGATATCTGCAGGCAATGCACCTGGGCAATAGGCGCCTCCATCGACAGCGAACCTTAAAAGCGTGTTTACCTGTCATCTAGTTATAAAGCGCACACAAGCTGTCATTATTTCATTTGTAAATCACAGTTTGCCTTTTTAAACCTAGATGACATTTGGCTTTAAGATATGCACCCTACTTTTTACCACATGCAAATTAGCTGAATCAAAAACTGGTGCTTCAAACTGGTGCTTTTTTTTTTTAATTAAATAAATAAATAAAAGCTAAAAAAATAAAACGTGGGGTAGATGTATATAAACATATAAAAAAAAAAACTCAATGCAAAATGTCATGGAATTTGACAAATTTTGGATGAATAAATCAAAATTAGGTCAGTACATGTCTCATCATAAAAGTCTTCTAAGCAACCCGTCAAACTGAAAGTTTGATTTAACTTGAAGAAACTGTAACAAAAATATATTACTTAATAATGATAGGACTACTACACTATTAAAATTAATAAAACATTATTTTTAAGGAATATTTACCAGAGACATTGTTTACTAGAATTTATTAACCAGATAAAAGTAAATACACAACACAGTATTTCTAGAATAGATAGATAAATAAATAAATAAATAAATAAACAAATAAATAGAGATGTTTTTGATTATTAAAATTTAATGAAACCATTAAAATGGAATCTAGAAAATTAATGGAAAACAATTAATTCATGGAATTCAATAAAAATAAAACTGAATTAGAAAAAAAAAAAAAAACATTTCATAGGGCCTTAATGTAATGTAATTTTTGTAAAACTTTTAATAATTTGCTGTTAAATTGTGTGCGTTTCATGATTTTAAGTTTTAAGTAGATATATAAATTAAATTAAATTAAAAATATTTTAAAGAACTGTACACAGTATTTTAGGAATAAATAAATGAATACATTTAAATAATTTTAAATAATTATTTAAAATTATTGAAAAAATAAAACTGAATTTAAGGGGGAAAAAAAAATCGATTTTATAGGGCCTTGAAAATGTACACTTTGTTAAACTTTTAATAATCTGCTGTTAAATTGTGTACGTTTTAGTTAATTAGACATGGTTTTTGATTAATATATATTTTTTAATTTAACCATTAAAACTAAAACCATTGAAACAAACAAAAAATAAATAAATAAATCTAAATATTTTAAAGAACTGTACACAGTATTTCTGGAATAAATAAATGAATAAGCTTTTGATTATTAGAATTTAATGAAACCATTGAAATGGAATCCAGAAAATTAATGGAAACATGGAATTTGATAAAAATAAAACTGAATTGGGAAATTTACTGTAATAATTTGATGTTAAATTGTGTACATTTCATGATTTCAATTAATTAGACATGCTTTTTGAATATTTTTTAATTTAACCATTACAACTCCGGAAAGTCTAGAAAAATTCAACTGAAAAAAAAAAAAAAAACCCAGAATTTGGAAAAAAATAAAAATAAATAAAATGGATATTATAATATATATATATATATATATATATATATAGACATTTGAAGGTTTTGATAGAATTAATAAGACAAACGTTTGAGTTCATAAATGAAATCTCTAGTGAACTTGTCTAGTGACGACAAGGGAAAAATCTGAAAAGCAGGAGAAAGTCAAAGTCTCTATTAATCCCCACCGAGGCCTCTGAGAAACATTTGAGCAAGTAAAGAGATGTCAAGTGTGATTTGTCTTTCCTATAAGAACATACGGAGTAAAATGAGCTTTTCTGTTGTTCTTTGCCAGATCACAGGACATTGTGCAGATCTGAGCCGTTTCTTGAAGAATCCGCACGTTTCCCAGCTGCAGAGAACGGCGTCAGCTCCCATTAAAGCGCCCTGTTCTTCCTTGTGACGTACATTACCTCCAATTTTAACATACTCATCAAGATTTATATAATTTGTTACAAGTAAGTCAAATCTATACAAAGAAAACTGCAAGTTATGGTTAGAGGCAGGGTAGTAAATTGTTCCATTTTTGCAGGTAATCTAAATGCAAACTAGAAGCAACTTATCATGAGAATGGATTTCCCACCATCTGGTCAAATAACAGGGGATTTGTCTAGTGGCAAGCAAAGAATAGAATGATGGGAGAAAGATTAGCAAGCAAGTCCTACAGTTGGCTAAAATGTATTTTGTGCAAACAAGAACAGATGACGCCTTAACAATTACACCTGTCAAAAACTCCAGAAAGCAATCCATCTCTCGGCAGCTCGGCTGAAAGCGGGGCACTTCATAGCAAAATGATTTTTTTAAACAATTGTCGGCAAACATTTTGATACATGACAAGCTGGGGAGTCGCATTTTACTTTCATGCGTAACCGAACGCAACCTGGGCTCTGCCACTCGCCGATAAGTACGACAAATGCAAAGCATCCGTAAGGGGATGATGCGTGCGCACGGACGCTTTTGCCGCTAACAAAGCGTGCAGTTTACTCGCCTTGGATGTATTTTCGGGATCAAAGCCAAAGAGCTTTGCTGTCGCCTCTGTTACCAATGGCCTTTTGGCCTGTGAAAGGCTTCCTTTATGTGAGATTTCAACCGCTACCGGCCACAATCAAAGAGCGACTGTTAACTATTTATCTTGTCCATCTCTGCTGGGAAAGAGATCTCCTTTTCACAATGCGATGCTGGCAAGTAAAACTGTGAAGAATTGCACGAAGTGAGTTTGATTTGCAGTACTCGCTCCATGTGGGCTCATATTGAAAGCATTTTGTTTAATCAGAATCACTAAGAAAACCAGAAACCATGCTAAGACTCAATCACCCATGCAAAGACTTTGGCCGCAAATGGATTCAATCAATTGTTTGACTTACAAATCTTAAATTAAGCACACAATTAGTGGTAAAAAATAAATAGAATTTTAAAATATATGATAAATAATATAATAATTTTAAACTCTGTGTGTATTATAAATATTATACAATTATAATCATATATATTTAGTTATATAAATTGCAAATAAAAATATTTATACTATTTCTAATAAAAAAAAATGTTAAATAAATTTGCACAATTTTTGAACATAATAGATATTAAAAACAATTATATATATAATTGTACATTTCTTTAAACAAAATTATATATAATATATAATGCATATAAAATATAAAAATTATATAAAATATATATATATATATATATAATTTATATATAATATTGTATATATAAGTAGCTAAATAATATATAATTGATTTTTCTATTACATTCAGTTATTATAGAAATGTTTATTTTAAATGAGAAAAAAAGAAATAAAAAAAAAAAAAAAAAATATATATATATATATATATATATATATAAAATTTTGTTTTAATTTTATGTATAATTCTGTGTGTATATATATATATATATATATATGAGAAAAATTTATAACATTGTAATAATTAATATTTATATACATTACAAATAAAAAAAATATTATTTATAATATTATTTAAAAAAACGTTAAATTAAGTTGCACAATTATTGAACATACAGTAGATATTAAAAACAGTTATATATAATTATATAATATATAGTTATTATATAAAATAACAAATATATCAATCATAAGTACAAGTATGAACACACAGCACACGAGCTGTACCATTACATTACACAACATAAAGCTGAACTGGGGGAAAAAAAAAAAAAAAAAAAAAAAAAAAAAGGGAAAAAGCGCATACAGGCTCTGCCAGAAACCTTTAAACAAGTAAACATAATTACTTTCCACTCCATGCTTTGGGTTTCAGCCACATTTGCACGTTGTCTTCGCTGTGTTAGAAGGCTAGAGGACAGGGGAAATTGATTTGCTGTATGAAGGTGAATAAAGACAGAATGTCATGTTAGCTGATGGATATATATCTTGAGGCTCAGTGTATATATCTGCAAAATAAATGAGCAGCTTTTTTAGGTTGGGTGTGAAGTTCTGGAGAAATGCCAGTGGTGGGCTGGAAAAACGCAGCACTGCATCTGGAAGGGAAACATTGATGTGTTCCTGTTTCTCAGCCAAAAGCAGTGTGAAAATGCTTTATAAAACCTCTGTCTTGAATCATCCATCATTAATTTGAGGCTGGAAGACTCAGGCGTTCTAATGAAGCCTAATGAGCGAATCACACTTTAACCCGCAGGATCGTGACCTCTGACCTTTGCATTTTGCTTCCAGATCCTCATCATTTAAAAGCGTTATATGTGTGAACAAAAAATAAAAACTGTGGCTACGCAAGAGAGAGCTCCCATTGATTCATTAAAGAAACTATCTGGTAATTATCTCTATTTAAGTCTAATGTTGTCAAGCCTAAAGCACTTCTTTGGGGATGTCATTTACTACGGTGCCCTGACATCATTTGCATATGGTTGAATCAGTGATGAGAACTGAAGACGCTTTATCTTAATTTAGTTCATATCCAAAGTAATTTAGTATATTTGCCTATGTTTTTAAATAATTTCCATCTAATTCTTTCAGAAGGATGAGCAGGCTTTAAAATTAAAACTCAACAAGCCTTAAATGTGAACAACAACGTACAAATAAAAAAAAAAGGTGAATGTGCCTTCAGCTAGTATAGTTGACTTCCTTTAGTAAGTGTTCTACACTATTTAAAAGAATTGAAAAATGATACAATTACAAAATAATATTATTGACGTTTAATTCAATGTGTTATATGCCGCTTCTTTGTAATTGTTTGTGAATTTCATTAGCATTTTTTTGTATGTAACTATATATCAATGTATTGTCTTTTTAGTTGAGAATGCCATGATGAATTTATTGAATGAATGACAATATTAAGGTAATGGTTGAAAGAATCTAAAAATCTGATTGCAACAATTTGCCCTGAATTGTTAAATAAATTTTACAAAATATTACAAAGAAACAAAAAGTACCACATTAAAACATTAAAGAAGAAAGTCTGAAATAGTATCTGTTTTATTTAAATTGGTTTTATTTACACTTTTAGATTTTTTTTTTAATTCAAAAAATATTTTTAACAGTGTAGTTTAACTTATTGTGGTAGCACTGATGTATAGTATTATAGTTAATATTCTGAATTAGATTTTCTTTTAATTGTTTTACGGTTTTAGTTTTAGTTCATGATTACCCTTGTTTAAGTAGAATCAAAATGCAAGTCTGACCCTATAAAATATAAGAAAAAAAGAAAAAAAGAAAAAAAAAATTATATATATATTATATATATATATATATATATATATATATATAATTTTTGTTTAAGGATAAAATATGTAATATAATATATATGTAATATAATAATACATTTAAAAATTCTCTCTCACACATCTATCTCTCCCATATATAGTGATTATTTATTTAAAAAACACATTATTTGATAAGTGATTAAAATAAAAAGCAGTGTAGTTTAATTTATTTTGGTATCACTGATATACTATTATAGTTATATTTTAATTTTTAGTGTTTTTGTAATTCTTATCATTTTTTTAAAATGTCTATATAGTTTTTATTAATTTCTATTTTAGTTTTAATTTTAGTTATTTTAGTACATTGTTAAATGAAATCAAAATGTGAAATGTTTTTTTGTCAGCTAGATGAAATAAAATAAAGTTAAGGTTTAAATTAAATTAAATTAAATTAAAATTAATTGTTTCAGTTTTAGTTTTAGTTAATGATAACCCTGGTTTAAGTGGAATCATAATGCAAGTCTGACCCTATAAAATAAGATAATATCTAAGCTACAACAGATATTTTTCTGTGTTAAAAAGATGTGCGACATATAATATAATACAATATAATGTAATATAATATAATATAATATAATATAAATTATTACTGTAAATTTCTCTCTCACACATCTCTCTCTCTCTCTCTCATATATAGTGATTATATATTTAAAAATTACATTATTTATAATAAGGCATATTGATTAAAAAAAAAACATACCGATTGACTGCTATGGAAAAACTAAATTGCAACTTGTGCATCTTCTTACACCTTTTATCTCAATCTGTCAAATAAAGGAAGTCATTTATCTCCATAATTTTATGTGGTAACATTTTCTCTGATGACAGGCACACAAGTACAGCTCCCATCTACAGCAACTGATCAAAACAATACCGTTCAGACCCAGCTAATGCTCATACAATCAATGAAAACAGAACTTGTGCTCCAACAATTTCTCCTATTCCTCCCCGTCATACTGTCTCTGATATGTCATCTCCTCCGGCTAACATCCGTGCCGAACTGACCGAATGAACGCCCTGGTTAATATAGTGGAAAATAGGGACATTAGCCCTTTAAGAAGAGCCGCTATCATGCAGTCGTGCCCTTCAGAGTTTTACAGCTGGCATCTCAGGGCCTGCTCCATTTCATCTACAAGCTGTATATATAACAAGCCATTTGCCGATGTGCATTGGTAGCGGATGGAGCGTTGGGCCGGAGCCAGCCAGGCCTGTCAGAAGTGCTTATTTACAGGGGCAAGAGCTCAAGAGCGGAGCTCACACGATGATCAATAATGAAAGGAATTCGTCCTTTCATGTAATGCATGATTATAACCAAAGCCAAGGTGAACAGCTCACTCAAAGTAAGAGCCCAAGCACCTTTTCCACGTCAGTGCAGGCTTGTTTTATTCGCAGGCCCCGCTGTTCAAACCAATTGCGCTCTGACGGCAGAGCGGCAATCAGGGTCAGAGCGCAGGTCAGGGGGAAAGATATAGTGTATCGATTTCTCCGCGGGAGCGGAACCGGGCCGCGGCGGAGCTGCGCGCGGCGGGAGGCGGGGTGGAGGAGTCGGCGGCTCGGCCTTCATTTCAATCAAAAACCGAGGGGTCAGGGGTCAAGCCTGTTCCACTCCCCATCATGATGAATTGGGGTGCGGCGGGTTCAAGCGGGTGACCCGCGGCTGCGGAGCCCTGAGTCCACGACATAAGAACATAGATTACGCCAGAGGTAAACATGTCAGCCGCCACCATTAAATCAAGACAAAATAATCATATAAAAGGCCGCTTTCTGCCGTTTCCTTCCAAGAACGAACTGTAAAATTAAACCCTGAGAAATAAAAGCTCTTAAACATAATGTCACAATGCAGCCGTGGAAACTTTAACTAGACAGAAATGCTCTTTTGATTTCATATGTTTTCCCTGCGGAATCACAAAATCAGCACAATAACTGTGGTAAATAAGATGTCACGTTTATATGGATTCTGCTTTGGATCCAAATACTCTCCCGTGTTAAATACTAACTTGCCATGTAGTTATTGCAATACATCCTCACGCCCGTCTACAACTGTTTGCAAATTACTGTGCATGAGTTATTTTGTTCTTTGCATGTGCACTGTTAGGTATTGTTGCATGCATCATAAAATGCTGCAAAAAAGTGATTACAGCAAAATATTGCACAGCTTATTAGTAAACAAATAAATAAAATAAAAAACTCCACTAAAAACATTTACATTAAAAAACTACTATTCAATGTTATCAACTATTCATCTCAAAATCAATAGTTATCCATATTTCATACTGAATACTGTAGTATATACATTCATTAAAGAATTAAACATGAATAAAACTTATATATTTAGTTTTTTTTGCATTTTATTTATAGTTTTAGACAAATTGTACAAATACTTTAATGTTGTGAAAATAATATCAGCCAAAGTTAATACATGCAAAAAAATCTGTGAAAAATAAGCTGAAAAATGTTTACATCGAAAAAAAAAAAAAAAAATACTCAACTTTATCAACTACTCAATAATCAATAATTTTTCATATTTCATATAGTATATTATAATGATGTGATGCCTAAATAAGCAATAATTTAACACTAATACAATTATTGATTTAAATTTTCGGGGTTTATTTATATTTTTAGATTCATATTTTATATTGAATATTACAATGTTGATGATGCTTAATAAGCATTAATTTAACATTAATACAATTATTAATTTTAGGGTTTTTTTGTGTGTGTTTAATTTATATTTTAGACAAATTGCATAGTAATGGCCAAGAGTGCGAAAATAATACCAGCCAGAATTTTAATATCGTCATATTAAATGCTATTCAATGCATCAACATATTCAAAGAAATCTGACAAAAATCAGCCAAAAAAAAGGTTACATTAAAAAAAAAAAAAAAAAACCTTTATCAACTATTAATTTCAAAATCAATAGTTATCCATATTTTTAAATTTAACATTAGAATGCTATGATGCCTAAATAGTAATTTAATATTACTAAAATGATTGATTTTGGCTTTTTGTGTATTTGATTTATATATTAAACAAACTGTATACATATTTTAATATTCACCATTGTGTGAAAATAATATCAGCCAATGTTAATATGTACACACAAATAAAAAAAAAAAAATTGTCAAAATAAGATGAAAAATGCTTACATAAAAAATACTACTTAAAATTATCAATCATTCCCCTTAAAATCAATATTCATTCATATTGAATATTATAATGTTAATATTCCTAAATGAGCATTAATTTAACATTAATACAATTATTAATTGTATATTTGGTGTTTTATTGATATTTTGGACAAATTGCATATTTTAGTAATAACCAACAATGTGAAAATAATATCAGACAATTTTATATTGTCATATTGAATGCATTAACATATAATATATAATATATATATATATATATATATATATATATATATATATATATATATATATATATATATATTACTCAGCTTTATCAACTATTCATTTCAAAATCAATAGCTCTCCATATTTTACACTGAACATTGTCATGCTACGATGTGTAAATTCATTAAAGCATTAATTTAACATTATTAAAATCATCAATTTTAGTTTTTTTTTGTATGTATTTTACTTATATTTCAAACTGTATACATATTTTAATATTGCCAATATTGTGAAAACAATATCAGCCATAATTTTAATATTGGTGCATTCTTAACACGGCATATGTCTGCACATATTAAATAAGTTTACAGAATGGCAGAAAAGGGATTTACATGCAAAGTCAAATGGGTTAAAAATAAATCTAGGTGTGACGATCAGGCTGAGAAAACACAGTTTAAAGCTAGAAACACACTTTATGTAAGCACTCAAATGCTTAGTTAGCACATTGCAACCATGCAGTCTAGTTTAAACTGCACCGACACATTTCACAGCGCAACAGAATGTGAAATTGAACTTCTGCAGCTAGAAGCATCTGTGCTGGCACAGTGTATGATTCAGCTCTGAGACCTTACATGTTGTTGGCTTATTAAGCATAATCAGTGTGACACTGCGCATGTAAACACACTCACGGCTATTTCACATTGAAAGATTGTCAATAGTCGCATAAATACCTGTAAACACGGTCGATGTCTTCAGCTAATGGCGTATCGCAAGATCTCATCAAGGAGGGAAGGCGGCCTTATCATATTGCCGTTGTTTTCCGTCCACGCTAGCTATTAAAAGATGCCGTTATTGAGAACGACATCTGGCCTCGGACGTGTGAAGCTGTTTTACAGTATTATGAAATGTTTGCGTAAAATTACACAGTGGACTGAACTTGTGATTCAGATGACAAATGCCAGCCGTCTGAGGGTCTTCCCCATCAGCCGCTTGAGAGAGATGTTTGCATTGCCTGCCCGCAATTACCCAGCATGCAATATTCAGTCAGGACGCCCGCAGACCCTGACAGATTATGCAGCGGTGTGTGGGATCCAGCGTCTCACTGAGTGGGTGAATGAGGTCTGACTTCACATTTTTATTTGTTCTCTGTGCTTTAACCTCATTTACAGTAAGAGAAGGAGGTCAGGGGCCGTATTAAACCATATCAACATATGCTTGATAGCATATGCGACGCCGCTAGTCTATTTCTGTAGGACTGCTGCGCTGTATGATACTGACTGTACTGAGCGATGATTCCTGCTGGTTTACTGCCTTCACAATTCAACTGGCCAATAAACATTAATACATTAATAAGTCTCAGTATATTATCAAATTTCACTCATTTTATATTAACAAATGCCATTCAAGCATAATATTCTGGTTCTGTTTTTTTGATGAAAGCCAAATTACAAATGAACTTACATGACAGTCATTTGTGAGGGATTTTAAAAATCATCATCCCCTATAAAGATGTCCATGACCTTTTAGATCTTTGTTAATTTCCATGACTTTAAAATTCCCTGAAATTTTAAGGTTTTCCACATCCATGACCAAAATGTTTGCTTACATAATCTTTCATGAAAATATAAAAACATACTTTTCATTTCTGCTGACTTAACTAAGGCAGCATAAAAATATTAGTAACCAATAATATCATAAGCTACAACAGACATGTTCCTGCGTTAAAAAGATGGAGTGCGACATATAATATAATATAATATAATATATAAATTATAAATGTAAATAATTATATATATATTTATATTTATAGGTAGCATCTCATGTAAGTTGTTAATATAATAAAATGTTTTTACAAAATAATAAAAAATCAGAATTACATAAAAATTAAATAAAATTCAAACAGAATTAGAATAAAAATGAGAAACTATATATATATATATTAGAATTAATTTTCAAATTTTTACTCTGATTCTGTTTGAATTTTTATCTAGTTGTAATTCTTTTTATATTTTGTTATATATATATATATATATATATATATATATATATATATATATATATATATATATATATATATATATATATATATATATAATTATTATTATTTTTTTTTTTTGTATATATACAATTTTCTGCTGAAAAAATATCATTTGATATAACATAAAAATATATACAAATTAGAAACTACATGTAATATTAGAGTGTATATATATTTACTAAAAATATAATGTGGAATTATGATAGAACAAAAATATACAGATATATAAACATTAGAAAATACATATAATATTAGATAATATATACAAGATGCTGTTTTAAAATGCTGTCAAGAAAATAAATAAATAAATAAATAGTTTCAAATTTTTATTCTAATTCTGTTTGAATTTTATTTAAGTTGTATCTAATTGGAATTTTTTAAACATATTTATACACACATATATATTTATACATACATACATACATACATACATATTTATATACAAACGGAGTGCAACATGTAATTATAATAATTTTTTAAATATATTTTAAATATATTACATAAAAATTTAAATAAAACATAAATTTTAATAATGTTTAATAAATATAATGGAGTATAAAAATTAGAAATTATATATAAATATACATATATATATATATATATATATATTATTTGACTATTATTCAGTTTTAAACCATAACACACAACACTAGCGCTGTTGCGAACGTATTTTCATGCTGTCTTTAAGCACTATAGCAAACCGATAAAGCACCGCTGTTATTTCCTGTAAAACATTTCAAAAATTCACCATTTGATGTTTGGGAATAAATCGCATTTGTGTTGCTTGCTAAACTAAACGTCTTCCTCCGTGAGCGCACACACTGGGGGCAGATGTTGCGGATGAGAGATAAATGAGTTTGATGGTGTTTAGAGCAAAAGGAGGAGGAGGAGGAATAGATTGGGAAAGAGGGGGAGGAAAGAGAGGAACCAGCGTCACCTACTTGAAAAGTAGAGAAACTCATTCAGTACTGGCACTGTTCTCACAACACACAATTGGCAGTGACGGTAAAGATGGCTTAGAGAGAGGCACACAGGCTATGAACCACCGCAAAGGAGGTTTAAATGCTCTACTTTAGTCAAACACTAATTAAAAGGGCCATATTCAACACTTTTCCCTTAAGTACACTTGTTTAGTCAAGGTTTCTTGCACCAAAAAGAGTCCCAATTCAGTTTTACATGAGGATTTTACACCCTCTTTCTAACCTGCTGTATTACCACTGTAAGATTTTTACTGTATATGTAAATAACTTTTATTATAATTGGTATAACTGGCAAATTATACTTGCTACACACCAATATATTCTGTACCAATATAAGTTGTGAACGTTACAATGCAACTTTGCATTACGCAATTACAGTTATTTATGAAGAAAATGGACATACTATATAAATGTTATTAATGTACAATAAATAAATAAATATATATTTTCCAAAGTACAGCAAAAACACTAAAATTTTGAAATATTAAACCGTAATATTTAAAATAGTAAAATAATACATGTTTTTTGAGCAGCAAATCAGAATATTACAATGATTTCTGAGGGTGTCTGGAGTAATGATGCTAAAAACTCAGCTTTGAAATCACAGGAATAAATTATATTGTAAAATATATTCATATAGAAAACAGTTATTTTAAATAGTAAAAGTATTTACATTTTTTTTTTACAGTTTTTGCTGTACTTTGGATCACATAAAAGCAGGCTTGGTGAGCAGAAGAGACTTCTTTAAAAAACAAAAACAAAAAAATCTTACTCTTCCAAAACTTTTGACTGGTAGTGTATATGTGTTAATAATTTTTATTATATTTTATAAAATAAATTATTTTATATTATTTTTTTATTTTATTTTTATTTATTTTATATAATTACATTTTATTTTTTATTATATTTTGTATAGACATTTTTCCACAATTATACTTTTTACAAAAACATTATATATAAAATTATATATTATATAAAAAAGTTAATAATTTATAAATGATATAATAATGTAATATAATATAATATAATATAATATATATACCTATATGCATATAATATACACACTTATATGCTTATATGCATTATGTCTAAAGGCAGATTATAATTAATAATGTAATTATTTAAACAAAATTAAATGACAATTATATATATATATATATATATATATATATATATATATATATATATATATATATATATATATATATATATATATACACACACATCTTTTCACAAATATTATTTGTATAATATAATATAATATAATATAATATAATATAATATAATAAATATGTGTTTGATTTTAACTCTTTGATTTCAAAAGCACAGAGAAAACGGTGCTTTCTATTATACATCTCTCAGTTCAGTATAATCTCATCAGGTCATGAAAGCACTAACAGAGAGGCTGTTGTGCAGGAAGCAGAATCGTCTCTCCTCTCATGCACAGGAAGCTTCTGTCCCTGAAGTCTCGCTGGGTGGAACGAGAGATGCTTCGACCTGTCAGCCAATCAGCTGACGGCCTCACACAAGTGTTTTCCTGTTGCTAGTCTCGGCGCCTGAGGGCTTTTGAACACTCTTCACCATGAAGAATCCCACAAAGTAGAATCCAATAAAAACCTGACAACTGACTGAAAGCTATATGCAAAGGGCCACATTAGCTTTATGAAACCTACAGTAGAGATGAAAAATCCTCTCTCCAACCTTCCACACCACCTTTCTTATTCCCTTCCTCGGCTCCGAGCCCGGAGTGCAAATGTACTGTACTAAATTCCCAACTCTGCCCGGCAGATTCACTTTACTCAAAGGCAATCATGGGGTCGGCCTCTTTGAGTGAACGAACCGCTCGCAGGTACTTTGCAGTCTGTCAGGAAAGACCCCGGTGAGAGTCCAGGCCTGGGGCCTCGGTTTCAGCATTAGCGGAGGCCGCACGGGGGCCTGGGCCAGCCGTGCGGATTCAAGGGGAGGGGGAACGGGGTGTAGGAGCCAGACGGAGAGGTCGGACACGCTCCATCTCACTGCCACTCAAACAGGCTGGACATCTGCGCGAGCTGGCCTGTACTTCGGGGAGTAGCACGGCTCTTCTGGTAGCACATCTACTGCTGATTGCGGGGCCGGTGTGTGTACGTACATGTACAAGTGTGTGTGAATGTCTGAGGACCTCTCTGAGGAAATGAAATCAGTTACAGCTTAAAGACAACATGACACAGCATTCGCGATGCATTTAACTTAACGTGAAGCATTTCCGAGTAAAAAAAAAAAAAAAAAGGCGGACAGGGCTGGATTTTGTGCATTTAATTGGATTAAAAACACACTTTTGAATGAAAGGTGCCAAAAGGGTGTTTTCACAATAATTCCATAGAAGAACCATTTCATAATATGGTTCATATGCTTCATAACAAGCTGTTTTTTCACAGCTAAAAATAGCTGGACGCGGATGAGACTGGAAGCCAGACCCATAAAATTTACAAATGGCTGTGTCCGCTCTTATAGCAAAAATAAGGTGGATAATTCAAGTTATGACAGCAAAATATATCCCTGTACAGGTTTTTGCTCTTTATATTTTAAGATATGATATAGTTTGGTAATATCACACAAGTAAGAGTGCAGTTTTCCTGAATATCGGTATGTGAGTGTGATCACAAGTGTTGTATTGATTTGATTCAGCGGTTCAACAGATAAGATGACAATAATGAGTGATACAATTCAGACACAATATTGTTCATCTTTTTTTCTGTTTCGCCAATGAAAATAGTTCTAAATAAAGCTGGAGCAATACATTTGTGCATTTCAGAGCAACACTGTGGTGATTCATTCCTGAACAAATCATTTTTGAGTCAATGATTCAATGATCCATTCATAAAGACAGTTTGCTAAATTTTGAAACGGATCAGCTGTTTTGAACAAATCCTTTTAAAGAATTATTCAATGATCCATTTAAATAGATGCTTTGTTTCTAAACAAATCAGGTATTTGAATGAATCATTTGAACAAATGATTCAATAATCCATTCAAATATATAGTCACTTGCTTCATTTCTAAACAAATAGGCTAAGTCATTTTGAATGAATCATTTGAAAGAATAAGTCAATGATCCATTCATAAAGATGGTCCCTTGCTTTGTTTCTAAACAAATCAACCGTTTTGAACGAATCCTTTTAAAGAATGATTCAATGATCCATTTAAAAAGATAGCCACTTGCTTTGTTTCTAAACAAATCAGGTATTTTGAATGAATCATTTGAACAAATGATTCAATGATCCATTCAAATATATAGTCACTTGCTTCATTTCTAAACAAATAGGCTAAGTCATTTTGAATGAATCATTTGAAAGAATGAGTCAATGATCCATTCATAAAGATGGTCCCTTGCTTTGTTTCTAAACAAATCAACCGTTTTGAATGAATCATTTGAAAGAATGATTCAATGACACACTCAAAAAGATAGTCACTTGCTTAGTTTCTAAACAAACAGGCTAAGCCATTTTGAATGAATCATTTGAAAAAATGAGTGAATGATCCATTCAAAAAGGTAGTCGCTTGCTTCATTTTCTAAACGAGTCAGCCTTTTTGAACAATCATTTGAGTCATTGATTCAATGATCCAATAATTAAAGATGGTCGCTTGCTTTGTTTCTAAACAAATAAGCTGTTTTGAACTAATAATTTGAAGGAATGATTCATTGATCTAATCAAAAAGATAGTCACTTGCTTCATTTCTAAACAAATCAGCCATTCTGAACAAATCATTTGAAAGAATGCTTCAGTGATCCGATCAAAAAGTTAGTTACATGCTTTGTTTCTAAACAAATCAGCTGTTTTGAACAAATCATTTGAAAGAATGATTCAATGATCCATTCAAATAGATAGTCACTTGCTTTGTTTCTAAACAAATCAGCTGTTTTGAACGAATCATTTGAAAGAATGATTCAATGACACATTCAAAAAGACAGTCCCTTGCTTTGTTTCTAAACAAATCAACCACTTTGAATGAATCATTTGAAAGAATGATTCAATGACACACTCAAAAAGATAGCCCCTTGCTTCATTTCTAAATGAATATAGTCGCTTGTTTCATTTGTATACAAATCAGCTGTTTTGAAGGAATCACTTGAAAAAAATGATTCAATGATCCATTCAAAAAGTTAGTTGCTTGCTTCATTTCTAAACAAATCAGGCATTTTGAACAAATCATTTGAAAGAATGATTCAATGAATCACTCATTAAGGATCATTAATGCTTGTCGCCACCTACTGGCAGCTTTAGTGTTACATTTATTTATCAATGACCAGCCACACCCCTAGTTTCCCAAAGACCCCTTGAGTGAACAGTTTTCTACAGAAGTATTCTTTTTCTTTGTGTGAAGAACATTTCAAACATCTTCCAATTCCAAAAAAAATAAAAAAAATAAATAAAAAGAAACCTTTTGTGTAATGGAAAGGTTCAATGGATGTTAAATGTTCTTCACAGAAATGCCACAGAAGAACGATTTTTGGTTCCCCAAATAATGTTTCACTGGTCAGTTCTTAAAATAACAATTTTTTTTCTTAATGTAAAGAATATTAATAACTACTATAAAGAACCTTTTGTGCTATGAAAAGGTTCCATGTATGCTAAAGGTTCTTCATGGAACCATTAAAGAATCATTAAAGAACCTTTATTTGGTTTAGCAACACCCTAAATCCAAGCATTGTGGCTTTGACTTTTGCACAGGCATGCAACACTCACTCCCCCCCCCCCCCCCCCCCCACAAAAAAAGTGAAAAAATACAGTTTATTATTATTTTTCACACCGCAGTGGTTTTAGTTATATCAGCAGAAAAGAAAAGCAGTTTCAGAGAAGGAGTAATTACGTTTTGATTAAAGATTATGAAAACAAACAATAATGTCTTAATTTAATGTTTTCTTTAAAAACATCCAAAAATTGTTTTATCACTGACCAAGAATACATTGCAAAGTTAGCGGAGCACTCCAAAACGTTGCAGTCAATTTAGAAAGCTGCCGTTTGATGCGCTGCCAGCGAGCGTTTCTTCAGCAAACACGCGGCGCAGAAGCCCAAAAGACTTTTAAGAAAACTTTCATTTTGCTCTTTACTTTGTTATTCATCTCTTTTTAACATTTTATTCTACTCCCCAGAAACAAACTCGGTGCGTTCTCATGGAGCACTTCAGTAAAGCGGCGCGCGAGCGCTCCCGTGCCTCCATATATGAATACATTAAAGCGGGTGATTGTCAGGCGGTGCTGCTGGATTCCTCCCTGTGGTCCCGCACGGCTCCGAGAGAAGAGAAGGAAAGCTCGCACTATTGTTAACCTCTTATCAGGCAGTTGCTAACACTCTAAATTGTTTCCCCCTCAGCAGAGGTTTGGCAAGAACGCCTTTCTCTTCCCCTCCATCACTCCCTCCATCTGTCTGCTTGCCGATTTCCCTCCGAGTTAAACAGGTTGCGGGAACGCGTCCCTGAACGGTGCCTTATATAATTAATCAAACTCTCCGAGAGGATATCGATGCGATTCACATCTAAAATTCTCCAGGCAGAGTTTCGCCTGAAAGCAGGAACACAACAGAGTGAGAGAGAGATGAGAGATGGTGCAGGTGCTGCAGCGTTTCCAGAAATCTGACATCATGTCTACGCTGGACGGGTACAGTGAAACTAGAGTTGGGAAACGAGAACTGGTTCTCATTCAGAATCATTTTGATTTTTTTCTTTCTTTTCATTTTAGTAGTTCTTGAACTATACCTGCAGATAGAACACCAAAATAAAAAAATAAAAATGTAATTTAATTTAATTTAATTCAATTCAAATTTATTTCAAAATAACATTTTTTTCTATTATTTTATAATTATAAATATTTGTTAATTTTATTCTATCCATATAAACAGATTCTGCTGAGATGCCTTCATATGACTCATGACTTGCTGATTGTGAACGGACAATTCTTTTTTGGTTCGTTTTAGTTAATCAGTCAAAAAGATTCAAAAATCAGTTTGAACTCATGAGTTATCAGTCTGATTCAGTTAAATGACTCACTCACTGATTCAATCACTTGGAATGGTTCTTAATTTACCTACTCACTGAACTGAAAGACTACTTAATGGATTCATTAAGGTGACAGAATCACATAAACTGAATCAGAATCAAAAGTTAAATAAAATAAGATAAAATAAAATAAACACCACTCCTTTAGTATATTTATTTACTTTTATTTACTTTATAATAACATATTATTATTTTATAATTTTTTATTATTTTATAATTATAAATGAGTAATATGTTTATTTTATTCTATCCATATAAATAGATTCTGTGGAGATGCATTTATATGACATAACACACGAATGGACGATTCTTCTTTGATTCATTTTAGTTAACCAGTCAAAACGATTCAAAAATCAGTTTAAACTCATGAGTTATCAGTCTGAGTCAGTTAAACGACTCACTCACTGAGTGAATCAGTTGGAGTGGTTCTTGATTTACCGACTCACTGAACTGAAAGGCTCCTTAATGGATTCATTAAGGCACCAAAATCATAAAAAAATAAAATTAGAATCAAAGTTAAAGTTAAATTAGTCTCTAGACAAGACAAAACTAGATTTCTTGTATGTTATTCAAAGGAGCTGACTACTCTACTGTTACACTAAAGCAGCTCGTTTCTGGTCTCTGGCCTACTAAATAATATTTTTTAACAATTTTTAGTTATACCTAGCGCAGGGCCAATAAATCAACTGATATTTGGCCACTACCTATACAGCCTACAGCCATTTCAATGGATAGTGCACAATTGGTCTCTAAATATTCCACTGAATTTTGAGTAAATATTGCATAGTAATGTTCACTTAATATCAGTAGATTCATGCAAATGTGCTATAGTTTAATTAAAGCACCAAATTTTGTTCATTTCATAATTCATTCCACTTTTCTTTCTATTGGTTTTTGCTTCAAAAACCCTTCTCAGGTTGACTACAAGTAACTATTCTAACACAACCCAGTGCTTCAGCGTAGACGGCCTCAAGCCGGTCGCTTGCCGTGTAGACACAGCATGAGCCATCTCACATCACCGTGTTCCCGATACTCTGATTGGCACGTTCACCGCTGGTTTCCTGCTCACAAACTATGAACTTCCTGTTCATCCTGTATTTTTCCCATTATTTTCCCTCGCTCGGTCTCTCTCTAGTTCTGCCAGTTGGTGCTGTTTTGACAAAACACGACTAATGAAACTGTAAGCATCCCTCTGGTACTGCTCCTCCTTTCTGGGATAGCAAATTAATTTTTCCTCTGTACTGATTAAAAATTTACCTACCACATAGAGCGGAGGAGCAACAGCGGAATATGCAAATGTCCTCAAATTTCTCCACTTATCTCCATATCAAATGTTCTAGAGATGTACATTTCACACGTAAAGCTGCCGTGCTGAGATGAGAAATTTTATAGTCGCAAATACCAGCATCTTTTAGGCTCCCATGTATATCAAAGAGCAACATTTATATCTGACAGAGCGCTGGATGGCCTTGTACTGCCAAATCAGACGGGGGGAAAAAAAATAATAAAAAAAAAATAAAATCAAACAGAAGGAGTTTATCCCATCCACACACACATGTCCAGGACAGAGAGGGGGCTCTTGCTGTTTGGCAGCGCTGACATTTGTAGAATGAAGCACAGAGGACGTGTTTCTTTAGCACGTGTGCTGTCGTTCCCGCAGAGCCGCTATCACCGTTATAAAGTCAGACTGAGCTCACCGCAGCGCTGATACTGCAACAAAACACAACCGCTCGAGAAACCGCTTATAAAGGAACAACAAACGCTTTTAAAGTACAAAGTTCACTTTCTGAAGATGTGCTTGACATTCGACACTTCAGGAATGATCTGGGTTTAATACGAGTTTAGCTCATTTGACAGCATGGGATGCATTCAAATTAGTACAGAATATGAATTCAACTCTTTGTTTCCTTTTATATATGGACAAATCACATTTAGAGTATGATTGAAAAACAGTGGCAGCGTCCTAATAGGTTACAGGACTAAAATGTAAAGGTCATGTTTTGTTAAATTTGTGCATTTTTGATATTCTCTTGATTCTAGACAATAATCTGGCAAAACAGCAGCTTAGCTTGACATAGAAGTTAGTTTAACAACTTTTGTGGCATCTTTGTCATCATAACAAAGCATAATAACATTATGACATGTCAGGTAACTTGAGAAAGATTTCTTAATTTTAATCATTCTCATTTTTACTAAATGATACTGATTCTTAAATCCAAAGAATCGATTAGTCTAGCCTGTTAACTGTAACTGTGGCAGTTAATGAACGGAACATTCGGAATATGATTTGTGCTTTGCTACTTTCGATATGATACAAAGTATCAGTTTTCAAATTCTATTTTATAACAGTATTTAAACAATAAATGCTGTTTTGGTGCTGTTTAATATGGAGTGACAGATCACTGTAGTGCATATGTGGCATGTGAACTGATCATCTCCACCGCTTTAACCAGTTTCAGCATGAAAAAAACATAAATGAAAGTCCAAAAGTATGTTAAGAAAAAATAAAAGCTGACCAAAATCTGTATCTTGTTTCATGTGATCGCTCAATCAGTGTTTCAACCTATGAAAGACATCAATATAACAGCTTGTGAACAATACGCTGTCACTTAAAGGGGTCGTCGGATGCAAAGTTCATTTTTACATGTTGTTTGAACATTAATGCATGTTGGCAGTGTATATACAAATCCACCCTATAATGATAAAAATCCATGCAGTGGTTTTTATTTAATCTGTAAAAATAATATCATCCTTTATCAAATCGAGTCATTCTCTGATGCCTCATGACTCACACCGACAGAGGCCGCTCCCACGATGAGCGTCTTACCTTAGACCTGCCTTAAATCAGCTGTAACAGTCTGACCTCCGTTGTTTCAATGCTGGAGCAGGGATGTAAGTTAGACAAGAATATCGCCGATTGAGCGATTGAGGTGTTGTGTTGCTGGACGTAATAGTGCTTGTCATTTACTCCCGACATCTGAGCCGCTGAAGATGCAGTGGATTATGTTCGTTTGTGAATGGAATGCGATCTACATATATATCTGTCTACGTGTGCGCAAATAATTCGTGATCCAGCTTCACTTACAGCAGAAGTGAGAATAAGGGTTTTTTTATGAATCTTTGCGACCGCCTTTCCTAATAACCTGCTAGTTAGCAAGTTTAGTGGCTAAATGCAGCTAAAGTAAACAGGCTTTTCACTCCACAGAGAGAAGAGAGGGGCGGGGTGAGCAGAGCTCGTTAACATTTAAAGCAACATCGACCAGAACAGGATGAATTTTGCAGAGCTGATTTTGGCACGGTAAAAGGTTTTGTTTTACACTACCACTGAGAATTTTTAACCAAAGTATATTATAGACTTTTTCTTAAAGACCCTAAAGAATCATATCAACTTGTGGAAAATGAGCATCCGATGACCCCTTTAACATCACATTTACCTCAGAAAAAACAGATTCGGTGACCATAAACTGGTTAGCCAGCTAGAAAAATGAACTGTTGAGAGGAGCATTTTGTTAAATATTTGTGCCACATAACATATTCATTATAATTTTTTACTGTACTTCAATATTTAATTTGTTTGAAAAAATCCGTCAGGTTTAAATGTTTAAATGCCACCATTTAAATGTTTGTATTTCAAAAAAACAAACTGGAGTATATATATAATTATCTTAGTATTACATAAAAGTTAGTATTACAACTTTATTATTATAAAAACTTCACTGAGTGTAATTTCAGTGTTTGTATACAAATTAGGAATGCATGATATTATCAGACCACTGTCAGAATTGGCCAATAATGGCTTTAAATGTAAATATCAGCATTGGTCCGATATAAAAAATTATGCCGATGTGTCTTGCCGATAAGAGGAATAACTCGCATGTGCTCAGGGTGTGCTAGCGATTAGATCAAGTCAGCAGTGTGTTTCTTGAAGCAAAGTTTTGCCTGAATGATAATTAGATTTACCTTTTTTATTCATTCATTAATGTGCAATATGTTAAAAAAGTTGTATACAAGTTATGACCTCTAAAAGATTTTCATAATATTTAAAACTCTTTTGCTTTAGACCATCTACAAATGTTAAATCTTAAAATTAAATATTATGGTTACCACCGCATTGATATATAGTTTATTTATAGTTATTTTCAAAGCTTCAATGTACTGTCATTATAAAAGAACTTCATCATGGCTTATTTCATTATAACAAATAAGTTCTTGTTAAAAACTTCTTGTTTCAAAAAATGAAAGTAAATATATCATTATCAGCTATTGGCCAAAATTAATCGGCATATCAGATATTGGCAAAAATACAATATTGTGTATCCCTAATACAAAACATTTAATTGTAACCCCCAATATTATAATGTAGTACCAACTGACTCTCATGTATATTTTACAGCATTAGTTGAGAGTTTTTTTTTTCCTTCCTTGAGAAAATTTGCCATGTACTGTACCTGATATATATCCAAAATAATCAATACTGAATCAGAAATTGAATTAAAGGCTTGTGAATCTAACTCAAATTTCATGACTTTAAAATGCTCTGCAAAAGAAATTAATTCTTTCTTCTTACAAACTTTTTTTTTTTTTTTAACCAGAAATCTCATAAATGTGCAAATCTAGTTAGCAGTAATGATCATCCAAACAGTGATCTTGGTCTCACTTCTTTTACTAGATTGTAAAAACGTGCCTTTGTATATAAAAAGTTCCAATAAAACCCCCCACATTTTACTTAAAATGAAAAACTTGTGACATTTATACCAGCATGTGGTGCAATTACGAGAATAATGCAAGTGCAAAACCTTTATAATGGTTTCAAAAATTATTCCGACAGCTCTTCGACACAGCTTAAAGATCCAAGATCTTATTAAAGTACTTCTGAAATTAAATTATGAAACAATGCTTTTTATAGAGGCGAGAAAAAACACACAACTTCAATCACCTTCCTTTTTAAATCTTGTGGCACTGCACTAATTAATTCTATTGAAATGAGTCTAATTAAATTGGCCTAATAAGAGGCAGCTGACTGCCATCTCTGAGCACAGACACAAAGCTTGTAATAGTCAGGTTATCTCCACCGTCCACAGCCGCTCCGACAACGCTAAGCCTTGTAAATACAGGCCCCTCTTACACGGGCACCAATATCTCCGGCACTAGGGGAGACGAGAAAATTCCCACAGCCTCTGTGTGTGTGTGTGCGCGTGTAAAAAGACGAGCTTTTTTTCAGGTGTACGAGAAGACGAGGAGATTTTCTTTCTCTGAGAACATATTGTTCATTTTGTTTAATTGATGGGGAAAAATAAATTTCAAGTCCCTCTTTTAGCACCTTGGTTTTCAAAGAGGGGCCCAATTAAGGGTCCTCAGACAAAAGGAGATTTGGAGTGGAAGAGCTCTTCTCTTCCTCCGCGAACACTTTCCCATGACAGAGCGGGAATGCCTTCGCTCTGGAGTCACAGAGGAGCAGTGTGCAGGATGCTGTTAGTACGGAGAGGGAGAGAAACGCAATCCTTTGTTCTGCTATAGCAAGATCCCGCTCCGCCGTCGCAGTTTAAACGCTCATCTTTCACGCCTGCCTCACTACTGAGAGCGACATCTAATGCAGACGGCTAAAATTCAAATGGAGTTGTGTGTGATTGACTAAACTCGCACATAAAACACACACTAAATGCATCATATCCGAACGTAAGCCTGAGAATACAGTTGTTTGATTTAAAATTCCAAGCCAAACTGTTACATTTCTGTTTAAATATTTATTGAATGTGACCAAGACTAAACGAAAATTCTGAAGTGATTCGACACAAAAATCTAAAAGAGTAACTTAAAGGGATAGTTCACCCAAAAATGAAAACTCTGTCATTAATTATTCACCCTCATGTTGTTCCAAACCTGTAAGACCTTGAGATATTTTTAATGAAATCCGAGAGCTTTCTGACCCTGCATAGACAGCAACGTGACTGACATGTTCAAGGCCCAGAAACGTAATAAGGACATTGTTAAAAATAGTCCATGTGATATCAGTGGTTTAAATGTAATTTTATGAAGCTACAAGAATACTTTTTGTGTGCAAAGAAAACAAAAATGTTGAATAAAGTCGTTATTTTTGTGTTCTCGTAGCTTCATAACATTACGGTTGAACCACTGATGTCACATGGACTATTTTAATAATGTCTTTACTACCTTTCTGGGCCTTGATTGTGTCAATTGCATTACTGTCTATGCAGGGTCAGAAAACTTTTGGATTTCATTAAAAATATCTTCATTTGTGTTCTGAAGATGAACAAAGTTCTTACGGGTTTAGAACGACATGAGGGTGAGAACGACATTCACGCCTGCCTCACTACTGAGAGCGACGTCTAATGCAGATGGCTAAAATTCAAATTGAGTTGTGTGTGATTGACTAAACTCGCACATAAAACACACACTAAATGCATCATATCTGAACGTAAGACTGAAAATACAGTTGTTTTGTTTAAAATTCCAAGCCAAATTGTTACATTTCTGTTTAAATATTTATTGAATGTGACCAAAACTACACAAAAATTCTTAAGTGATTCAACACAAAAATCTAAAAGAGTAACTTACAGGGATAGTTTATTCAAAAATGAAAACTCCGCCATTAATTATTCACCCGCATGTCGTTCCAAACCTGTAAGACCTTTGTTCATCTTTAGAGGACAAATCATGAAATTTTTGATGAAATCCGAAAGCTTTCTGACCATGCATAGACAGCAACGTGACTGACATGTTCAAGGCCCAGAAACATATTAAGTACATCATTAAAATAGTCAATGTGACATCAGTGGTTCAACCATAATCTTATGAAGCTACGAGAATACTTTTTGTGTGCAAAGAAAACAAAAATAATGACTTTATTTAACATTTTTGTTTTCTTTGCACACAAACGGTTTTCTCGTAGCTTCGTAACATTACGGTTGAGCCACTGATATCACATGGACTATTTTAACAATGTCCTTACTACCTTTCTGGGCCTTGACTGTGTAAATTGCGTTACTGTCTATGCAAGGTCAGAAAACTTTTGGATTTCATCAAAAATATTTTCATTTGTGTTTTGAAGATGAACAAAGTTCTTACAGGGTGAGTAATTAATGACAGAATTTTTATTTTCGGGTGAACTGTCCCTTTAAATTTGAATATGTTCTCGATCCTTTCAAACTTCAGCAAAAGCTAAAAAGCTACTATTTTTCTTAAACATCAATACGCTAATGTGACTTCAAAATTGGCAACCAAAGAAAAACCATGAACCTGCTGGACTGACATGATTCGTTGGCAGACTTCTTGGGTAAAAATCTTAAGACAAAGATGTTTACAAACCACAATTAAAGTCTAAGAAACACAGAACTGCTTTTAGTCTGTCAAAGTGTGAAAAAGGATCATTTAGAGCATTGTGCATTATTATATTTGCGTAGTTATGCTGCAGTAGGGCTGCAAAACGATTAGTCACAATTAATCGATTCAAAATAAAATTATATATATATATATATATATATATATATATATATATATATATATATATATACATATATATATACACACATATGTATACACTGCCGGTCAAAAGTTTGGGATCAGTAAGATTTTTAATGTATTTTAAAGAAGTTTCTAATGCTCATCAAGGCTGCGTTTATTTAATCAAAAATAGAGAAAAAAAAATCTTATATTGTGAAATATTATTACGATGTAAAACAACGTTCTTCTATTTTAATATACATTAAAAATCTAAAAATCATAAAAATCATGACTAAAAATCATTTTTGTGATCAAAGCTGAATTTTTCAGCATCATTATTCCAGTATTCAGTGTCACATGATCCTGTCAGAAATCATTCTAATATACTGATTTATTATCAGTGGTGGAAACTGTTGTGTTGCTTAATATTTTTTTGGAACCTGTGATACTTTTTTCAAGATTCTTTGATGAATAAAAAGTTAAAAAGAGCAGCATTTATTTAAAATAGAAATATTTTCTAACAATATACACTACAGTTCAAAAGTTTAGGATCAGTACATTTTTATTTTTTATTTTTTTAATGAATACTTTTATTCACCAAAGATGTGTTAAATTAATAAAAAGTGATGGCAAAGATTTACATTGTTAGAGAAGAATAAATGTTGTTCTTTTTAACTTGTTATTCATCAAAGAATCCTGAAAAAAAAGAATCACAGAATCACATATTTGGCAGCACAACTGTTTCCAACACTAATAATTCTAATAATAAATCAGCATATTAGAATGATTTCTGAAGGATCATGTGACACTTAAGACTGGAGTAACAGCTGATGAAAATTCAGCTTTGCATTACAGGAACAAATTATATTTTAAAGCATATTAAAATAAAAACCAATATTTTATATTGTAATAATATTTTGCAGTATTATTGTTTTTTTTTTTTCTGTATTTTTGATCAAATAAATGCAGTCTTGATAACATAAGAGACTTAAAAAATATTCCAAGTCTTACTGATCCCAAACGTTTGAGCGGTAGTGTATTTTACGGAAAAATATGTTAGATTTATATGTAAAATATTTAGATTTATATATAATATAAATTATATAAGAGTGTTTACACACAAATATTTTTAAAAATATATACATATGTGTATTTATATATACACATAATAAATTTACACAGTACACACACATACTATGTAAGCATTTTGAATTGATTAAATCACGACTAATCGTTTTGCAACCCTGATATGTAGTATATCCATTCATAAAACTGACAATTTTGTTGATTCATTAAAATATATTCAAAAACTTCTCTGTTAAATGCTGACAGCTAGAATATTTAGCTGACATCAATATGCCAACAAAACTTGAAACCAAAACTAAACAATATGCATGCAAATCTGACATCTGATGAATTCAGACATTTACTGTAGGTTAGCATTAGCAAACACGTTAAATGACACTGAAAATCTTTCAGGCCTGTCAAAAGTGTACAAAACCGATGCGCTGGCACCTTTCAAATGCCACATGTTCCCGGTTCTCGCTAGTCTCGTAAATCACTTGATTTCTATGCGATTGTTTGCTAGTAACGTAAATCAGAATAAACAAGCTCACTGTTTAGAAACATTTTGACACCTGGTTAAAGCGCACATCGCTGATCAAAACACACACACACGCACGTCGTCCAGTCTACATCCATCATGCCGTTCATCTGAAACGCCGCAGAGCTTTGAAATGTGATTTACTGGATGTGGGATTAACTCCAGCAAAGCAAATATTTGAATGAAACAAATGGCTTAGACAACTGAAAGACATGTGCTTTGAATCATGTTTGAATTATGATAAATTAGATTTCAGCTCCAATCAAATCTTACGAGGGAGAGCGGGAGTGATGCGACTCGGGTAGAAAATCACATTTGGAAACGTGTCGGCCATCGTGTGAGGTTTTCCCGCCACGCATGCGCTAGGTCACTTTAACTAAGTGGATCCTGAACGACTGCAGGACGGACATGATTAAACCCGATATGTTACTTTTAACATTTTCCTACAAACAAGCAGTGTGTGCTTACAGTACAAGATGTCAAACGACCACAACCAAAGAAGGTTGGAAAAATGTTGCTACTCAGTACACGACTCCAAAGCGTTACGGTGCTGGACTTGGAGAGAAAAATCTCATAACACTGTTCCACTGTATTTCAGGTTTGTAATACGGTCCATAAATACCTTCCTTTTCCCTGCGTTCCAGAACAGACCGGAGAGAGAAAGTGTCCTAAACACAGCTATTGAATTCCTTCAGTCTGAATGAATTGTCAGCCAGCAACTTTAAGACATTACTACAAGCTCAAGTAGTCTAGAGGTATTTGCCCAAAATAAACTCAGTAATGGAAGCTAAATGGAAATAATTGTGCTTAGAGATCAAATTCTGAGAGAGAGAGAGAGAGAGAGAGAGAGAAAAAAAAAAAAGTGAAATCACAGAAACATATGGGAAGCATTTTGTCACGGGAACGTTTCCAGAGTGATTATGCAGACAAAAGCTGAAAAATACATTGGCGCTAAATATAAACCACAATAATAGACGTTTGGCTAGTTGATAAACACTAAAAAGGATAACTTTTTCAAACTCTGGCAACGAGCTACAGCCTCCCAAGAGGGTTGAAACGTTTCACGAGAGATGAGAGGAGCGTTTGTGCGGAAATAAAAAATGGAAATGCGCGCTGCCTACTTGGTGGAGAATGCGGGCAGAAATCAGCCCCTTTTGTCTCTGAATTATCTGAAAAGAGACCAGCTAACTCGAGGCCTCCGAAAGCCCGCTTTCCACCACCGCCGCCACCCCCCTCAGCAAATCAGCTCTTTCTGCCGGAGCTGGTGACCCATTAAGTATATTGTGTACATATGCAAAAAGGAGGCAGGCAGGTGTCCGGAGAAAAACACTGAAGCTATGTCACAGTCGCCGCCGACGGGAGAGGAGATCAGCGCGATGGCGGCGGAGGAGGAACGGATATCGGGAAAGTGGGGGAGGGTCGGTCAGAGCGATGTCCTCTAGCCGGCACCCTAATGCAGTTCCCCCTGAAACATCCGCCTGATGGACGAGTCTCCTCACTCCTGCTTTCTAATCAATTTATTTAGCGGCTAAGATAAATATCCTGCGCTGAGGTCGGGGATTAGAGAGCCCTTGTTTGTGCTGTCTGTAAATGCGCCGTTACGGCGAGAAAAGGCGGGGAGGGGGGGCGTTACCGTCGAGCGGCACGTCTGTTTCTCTGTCCGTCCGAGCGGCCGGGAGTGAAGTCCCAGCTTATGTTTATTTATTCAGCTGATGTCAATACTTTACACAGTCACTCAGGAAGGAACACGCTTGGCAGAGACGCGCGGAGAGGAAATCTGCTTGTCATTGCTGCCGTTTCACGTCCCTAACAAATGCATCACCACACAAGTCAACCACAGGGGAGGACACACGTTACTCCCTCAGACACGCATTACGGACAGACCGAGCGTGCGAGCGAGTGAGTTCCCGCCGAGAGAGATGTGCGAATCGCTCACCCAGTTCTGCCGCTTTGCTCATGATGGGTCTACAATAGCGTTTCTCATCCTTTTTTGTCATATGTGCCCCTGCAGCCCAATAAGGGAGGCTTTAGTACCTCTTCATTAACACCAAACCTCAAATGTGCTCCTCACATTATACTAGATTTCCTCTAAAGGAACTGAATGTAAATGCTTTTTGACAGGCCGAAAGACTATTAGTAGTATTCAAACAATGCACAATACAGTTACATTTAAATTTATTTTAAATTCTATATATATATATATATATATATATATATATATATATATATATATATATATATATATATATATATACATAAACAATAAATTAACTTTAGTATTAATCAATTATATAATAAAATACAATATATTGTATGTTAATTATAATATATAGACACAAAAATTTCTGACAGGCCTAATATATTTTATCTCAATATATTTTTCTCAAAAACACAAACAGGTACAATCATGCTGCTTACATATTATTGTAGCCCAGTTTGTGCTGAATACAGTATAATCAGATTTTAGACTTTAATATGTTTTAAAGATTCTGAAAAAAGCATAAATGTGACCCTGGACCACAAAACCAGGCATAAGGGTCAATTTTTTGAAATTGAGATTTATACATCATCTGAAAGCTGTATAAATATGCTTTACATTGATGTATGGTTTTGTAGGGTAGGAGATTTGGCCGAGATACCATTTGAATATCTGGAATCTGAGCGTGCAAAAAAAAAAAAAATCGAAATATTGAGAAAATCTTATTTAAAGTTGTTCAAATGAAGTTCTTAGCAATGCATAGTAAGTTTTTATATATTTACGATAGAAAATATACCAAATATTTTCATGGAACATGATCTTTACTTAATATCCTAATGATTTTTGGCATAAAAGAAAAATCGATAATTTTGACAAATACAATGTATTTTTGGCTATTGCTACAAATCTACCCGTGCTACTTAAGATTTGTTTTGTGGTCCAGGGTCACAAATGTCAGGGCATGTCAAAACTTCTCCAGGGCCCCAAAACCTCATCAGACCCCGGAGGGTTTTAAGCTCATTTTCTATATGTTTAGCAAAGCAAAAATATTTCCAAGTATTGCCCTGATTGGAAAACACTCATCTCCTGTTTCTAATTTCACATGGAAACTCATTAACACTTGTGATTGAGTACAAAATTCCCACTTGTTTAATGCATAATCTGATGACGCACAATGCTAAAAAAAACATCTTAGACTAACCTAGTTAAGCCTTGTTGGAACACTTGCAAAACACCTTTAAATTCTATACTTCATTGATTCATAGTAAAATTCAGTAGAATAATCAAATAATTGACACAGTTGGTTGAGAAAAACAGTTTAAACCAGCCTAAGATGTTCTGATGTTGCATTTAAGCTGGTTTAGTTTGTCTACCAACCTGACCAAGATGGTGTTCGCTTGGTTTAATTGGTGATTTTCTCTCCTGACCCGGCTAAAATGGCCCGAAAACCCTAAAACTACCAAAATAGGTCAAAATAACCAATTTGGGAGCCTGGGAGACTAAGGCTATAAGTTATAAGATCTTCAAAACGTAAGAGGCCACAAACATAAGGACCAAAAATCCTAGATTTAACCATTTTGCTCCTATAGTGTGTGGTGTGCTACGATGTGACAAAGACAGCACACCACACACCAACAGATTTTCAACCAGAGTCCCAATTGTGAACATGGGAAATCTCCCAAAATATCTCAAGACTTAAGAAAAAACATCACACTACAATTCTATAAGAGCTTTATTACATCGTTTATTCATACTGGAATCAACTGACAGACAATATTGTTTGGAAAAAGGTTTGGTTAATACCTAATCAATATTTACTGTAATTACAAACAAGGTTAAGGAAGTATCATTCAAAATTATGCACAGGATTTACCCAGCAAAATATTATTTGGTAAAATTTAACTCTGATATTGATTTAGTTGCTCCTTTTATGTCAGTTGCCCTGAAACAGCGGTACATTAAATTTTGGCATTTCCCTTTTGTAAAACTATTTTGGCAAAATGTCTGTGATTTTATTGTACAAAATATTGATAATCATTTTGTTTCGTTATAGACATTTGTATTGTATTACTTATATCCTGCAGAACAGCAAAGAATAGCAGAGTCATGTCACTTTTCTTTCACCCTTTTTGCTGCGCTATGACTGCGTTTGTTATGCTTCCGTCTTCTGTCATTTCGCTTTCTGATTGGATATTGTTTCGTTTCACGTGATAATCCGCACGTTTGTCCTCGGGGTTCCCCCCACACATCAGGATTTCCGATCGTAAACATTCAACATGTTTTGATTCGCGATCGGGGCGCCTCCGACGTTCTTCCGAGCAGATTCAGTCACTCTTAGCACACCGCACACCACAGGAAAATCTGAAAGGATAATCTTTAGAACCACCAAGATAATCAGACATTACCTAGGATTGTCAGAAGGGGAGTAATCAGCCCAAAATCAGCCCGATTATCTTGTGGTGTGTACCCAGCTTAAATAACTATTTTAGGCTGGTTTAAACTGTTTTTGTTGCAGTTGCATGAAAGCATTAGAATGATACAGTAATGGCTTTCTACTTAAATTTTAAGGTCATCCTTTTAAAAACTGTCTCACCATTTTTCTACTAAAATAAAAAGATAAGAATGACAAGCTTTTAAATGTTGTAACTGTCAGTATTAACCAAACTTAGCAATATTAGAAGAAAAATCACATGTGTGACCCTGGACCACAAAACCAGTCTTAAGCACGTATATTTGGTATATTTGTAGCATTAGCCAAAAACACATTGCATGGGTCAAAATTATTGATTTTTCTTTTATGCCAAAAATCATTAGGATATTAAGTAAAAATCATGTTCCATAAAGATATTTTGTCAATTTTCTACTGTAAATATATCAAAACTTAATTTTTAATTAGTAATATGCATTGCTAAGAACTTCATTTGGACAACTTTAAAGGCAATTTTCTCAGTATTTTGATTTTTTTGCACCCTCAGATTTTCGAATAGTTGTATCTCGGCCAACTATTGTCCTAACAAACCATACATCAATGGAAAGCTTATTCATTGAGCTTTCAGAAGATGTATGAATCTCAATTTCAAAAAATTGGCCCTTATGGCTGGTTTTGTGGTCCGGGGTCACACATGCAGCTTCCAGTCACCTTTGGCATGCTCACTATGATTTGGGACGTACTAATCCTGCATACTACATGCTACTGATAGCATGTGAACTGGGATTCTGGCATAACCTCAATTCCAAGACGTAAGAATATATAAATGCTATTGCTGGCGGAGCACTTTAATAGTCGATAAAAACAATGTCACCGCGTCTTCCTCCCCCAGCTCTGAGGTGAGTCATTTGCCGTGCGGTTGAGATTCTCCCCAGCTGGGAACTGGAGAGTCTTCAACTGTCGGTTTGATTGCACTAGCCTCAGGCATTAGGTTCAATCCAGCATGTCGCACCTCAGTAGTCTCACACAGACAGCTGAAATCTGGCTCAATTTACCTCAGGGATTTGTTAACTTTCACATACATTTAGCTGTGCAGTTGGCCAGCTCAAATTGATAAACCTGCTGCTCTTACTGTGCTGATTTCTGAGATGCCAGGAACCTTCACCAAACCCAGCGTACCAGCTGACACGCACTTGTGCTGCAGTCAATTACAGAGATGTTTCCTTTATCATCAAACCTTTTTCATAAAGTAAGATAATAGCACAGCTTAGTTTCCCCCTTCAGACGATGGTCCCTGACTCAACCAGAGGTCCCTGGCTCAAATTTTGATTTTGCTAATATTTTTTTTGAAGAAAGACAAACATGTACAGTGAAGAAAGCCAAAATATTAAATGTCATGGATGTATATTTACCAAGTAGTCCACTATTTTGTAGAGGGTGGTCAAAATGGCAATTTTCACCTTAGATTCAGTGCCAAATTACAAGGGGGTAAAAATGACTTCAGAAAGATGGCAGCGTCATAATGTTATTTTTACACAGAGATTGGTAGTTCTATAAGTAAAATCTGTTGACTTTAGCAAACTTTGTTACATTATGTCCCAGTGGCGACCATTCAGAAATGGGGAAACAGCCACTGTATGGTTCAGTTCCAGAAATGCTGGATTTTCAATAAGGCTCTAGGAGGAATTTGTTAAATTGTACACATTTTCAGTGGTCAAAAACCAAATGTGAGTCTATTTTTGCAAAAATATGAGACTTTTTTTCTTTTAAAGAGGAAGAAGAACAAATAATGTTGAAACTAGAGATGTATCTCATTTCCTTCTGTCAAGACAACTGCATTGAACATATCTGTCTGAGTGCCATAAATACTCACTTTCCAAAATTTGCGTGCCTGTAACTCAAGGAGTATTAAAGATATTGCAATAAGATTTTAGATTCTAGTTCTTAATGAACTGTTCTTTTGGAATCTTCATTCTCAATACCCTACATCATTCAATCCCAGAGATATGGGGATCTCAATTAGGCTCCATGTCCAGATTGTTGAATTTTACCCATTTTTAGTGGTTGAAAACCAAATGTTGGTCACTTTGTATACAGCCCATACTTATTTTATTTAAAGAACAATGTCTGAAGAATAAATAATGTTAAAATTAGAATTGTATGTTGTTTCCTTCCATCAAAACAATTGCATAGAATTGCATAAATAATTTAATATTATACCTGTTTATTTTTCTTCAGAAAAAACATAAGCAAAATCAAAAATTTGAGCCAGGGAAGTTTCTGAAATTTGTTTGATTTAACACGGAATGACCCATATATGTGACCCTGGACTACAAAACCAGTCTTAAGTAGCACAGGTATGTTTGTAGCAATAGCCAAAAATACATTGTATGGGTCAAAATTATTATTTTTTATTTTATGCCAAAAATCATTAGGATATTAAGTGAAGATCATGTCCCATGAAGATATTTTGTAAATTTCCTTCAGTAAATATATCAAAGCTTGATTTTTGACTAGTAATATGCATTGCTAAGAACTTAATTTGGACAACTTCAAAGGCGATTTTCTCAATATTTTGAGTTTTTTGCACCCTCAGATTCCAGATTTTCAAATAGTTGGCCAAATATCTTGGCCAAATATTGTCCTATCTTAACAAACCATACATCAATGAAAAACATATTTATTCAGCTTTCAGACAATATAAATCTCAATTTAAAAAAATTGACCCTTATGACTGATTTTGTGGTCCAGGGTCACATATTATGATATTATATTTTATTAAATAATAAATTTACATGAACAATCACATTAACATTAATAATAAACAATAATATTATTATTAAACTGACAGAGATTTATTTATTTAAAATATTTGAGGTTTTTTTAAACAGGTGTAAAATGATAAGATCTGTTGATAAGTGATGATAAGTTCATTGGAAATGAATGAAAAGCCATATGGCTTCAATGAAAATAAAAACAGTCTTATAGACCGTTATATAACACATAAAAAGAAAAAAACAAATACAAACTTGGGGTCGACCGATGTGTGTTTTTCAGGGCCAATGGCGAAACTGATGATTACAGATCAAGTAACCGATAACCGATATTTTGAACCGATATACATGTCTGGTGTAAAAATAACAATTCATGTCAAAATTAAGTATAACAACGGCTCTGACAAAACCTTTCTTTAAATGATTTTAAATAATTTTTTATCGGCAAGTCGGTTTTGAAAATGACCGATACCGATAACCATAAAAATGCTTAGCATCAGCGCCGATAATCAGTCGACCCCTAATACAAACATGTAAAGTTTTATGAATATAATTCTAGGCAATATACAAACTCATGGGAATCTTCAACTACTTACAGTTACCAAACTTAAACACTCCCTGTGTGATCAAAGTCACATTGAAACCACCCACCTGCGAGCAGAATATAGTCTAGAATATAGTCGCACAACAGACGCAGTATAGCAAAATCACCTCCCGCTGACATATTTTTACCGTCACACTGTATGTACAGTCATACCACCCAGGCATACTGCGGCTAGACTCTGTACATGTCGGTCAGACGGCTGCTTCCTGTCTAAGTAGCGGTTCTTGGCCATAATCACCTACACAGCAAGCACCAGCTACTGCCAGCTTCACCAGAACAATGTCATTCCTTACTAAGTGTCATGTACTCTTGAAAATAAATACAAGTGAGGGGGAAAAAAATGAAGAAAGAACTACAGAAACACTCTAAAGCCCAAGAGAGAAGCTGAAAAAAAAAAAACAGTTATTTAAATGTAAATAAATAGGAATTTTATCTGCTCTCTGCTCTTAAAGTTTGCTGCTTTATCTTCTAACTCCTCTGGCTTTTCTCTGCAGTAGCTCGGTCTATTACAGAAGCTCCAGCGCAGGTCACACCGAACAGAACAGCAGCCGCATCCAGGACCTGCCTGCTGGAATTAATGTGGCCGGGAAGCAGGCGTCGCTATCGGCTTAAGACTATTACCACATGTCATTTGTCATTTTCTATGATACCACAATACGCTAACATTTAATTTTCTGCCGCACTTTATCAGTGGCCGAGTTCTCTCTCTCTACGCTCCATTGTCTTTGACCTATATACATACAGCAGGCCAGATGGATGAGAGGAGAGCATCCATCGCTCGGCCTCTGTCTCTGACAGGCATCAGACATGCTGACAGCTTCCCCTCCGCTCCAGATCACATGGGCCTGCGGACAGCGGGAAGAAACTGCGCTAGATTCTTCGTAAGAAGGAGAGAAAGAAAAGAGGTGCATGCAACATACTTTGTGTCTATATTCTGTCTCTTAGAGTAGTTGCATATTAGGGATGCATCATTATTAGTATCAATCAATACTGAAGCTCTTTCAGACTATTATCAGTATCATATCTAGGCCGATATTAGAAGCAGATAATTTTAGGATTTATTTTTTCCAGTTTATAGCCTATAGTATACTCTACGGAAGAATTCAAATAAAAGTAGGGTTTTTTGTTTGTTTTAAAAATGATTTGGACAAAATTTTACATCAAAATACGAGTTATTTTATATAATGTTAATGGTATGTAAAGTATCCAATTATTATAATTATTGCCTATTTTTGGACAATGCAGTTAATTTGATATACAGAAATATAATAAATAATAATGAAATAATATGCAGCTAAAATTATTTAGCAATCGATAACCGATAATTTTGATAAAAGCTGATTATTGATAACCAAAATAAAAATAATGACCAAAAAATTATTTTGCACAAAAAATTAATTTTGATCAATAGCTGATAATTTTGATAGCCAAAATGAAAACAATGACCAAAAATTAATTTTACACTGAAAATTTATTTAGACCAATGAACGATAATTTTGATAAAGGCTGATTATTGAAATCCAAAATTAAAACAATGACAAAAAATTACTTTTGCACCAAAAACTTAATTTGATCGATAGCCAGTAATAATCATAAAGCATGATTATTGATAGCCAAAATGAAAACAATGACCAAAAATTAATTTTGCACCAAAAATTAATTTAGATCGATAGCCGATAATTTTGATAAAACTGATTATAAATAACCAAAATGAAAACAATGACCAAAAATTTATTTTGATCAATAGCTAAAAATTTTGCTAAGCATGATTATTGATAGCCAAAATGACAACAATGACCAAAAATCCAAAATTAATTTTGCACCAAAAATTTATTTAGATAGATAGCTGATAATTTTGATAAAAGCTGATTATTAATAGCCAAAATGAAAACAGTGACCAAAACTTAATTCTGCACCAAAAATGTATTTAGATCAATAGCCCGTAATTATTATAAAGGCTGATTACTGATAGCCAAAATGAAAACAATGACCAAAAATTAATTTTGAACTAAAAATAATTTTGATCAACAGGCAATAATCATAATAATGGCTGAAATGAAAAAAAAGCCAAAATGAAAACAATTACCAAAATTTTATTTTTTTTTACTAAAAATGATTTTGATCAATAGACAATAATCATTATAATAATGGCTGATTATTGATAGCCAAAATAATAAAAAAAGGCTAAAAATTAATTTTGCACCAATAATTATTTTTGACTGACAGCCAAAATTTATTATAATAATGGCTGATTATTGATAGTCAAAAAGAAAACACCGGCCAGTATTAAAAAAAAAATCTATTTAAAAAATATATATAAATTCACACTAAGCAAAATCACATACTTACAACTTACAACAAACATCTAATTTGACTATTTTCTAATTTAATTCAAAATTGAATGGACCCAAAATAAAAAAATAATATTATTTATAATAAATTTGGATAAAAGTGTCTGCTAAATGACTAAATGTTAATGTCATTTGGTCATTTAGTGCTGCTTTGTGTTTTTGAAAGATAAAAAAAATATAGAGATGTATAATAACATCTATCAATATTGGTAAACATTTCCTTCTTGTTGCATTTTCTTTTAAAATCATGTCTGAATTTGTGCATGTTAAAAGAGAAATATAAGTCTGCAGGAACACGGGATGTGTTTTTCATTGGCCGTCCTTGTTCAGTCTAATGCAGCATGAAAGAAAAGCAGAGAAAGCAAAAGACGCGACGCACATTACTTAGATAAAACACGGGCCGGGGCAACATGAAAGACCTGCAGACACCATATTTCAATGAGACGTCCGTCCTAAGCTAAAATAATAAATACAAATGGATCGGCTGCGGGAAGATGAGAGGTCAGAGTGGTCTGAAGAAGAAAGAAGGGATTTAGAGGAAGACAGACGACATAAAGCAGTGGGCATGAAGTAGATGACAGACAGACGGAAAAGGGAGTCCAGAGACAGGACGAGCCGAGATGAGACTCAGCGGGTGAAAACGCAGATCGATCGCGTGACATCACCGATGAACTGCTTTGATTGGATCAATTCATTCTGCTGCTGATGTGCAGAGCAGATTACAGTAGCGAGACGGAGGCGATATCGCATGTGTTTCAAGTGGGGAATAAAAGCTGTGTGAATTTATCGATGGCAATGAGACTGCAGTTATGCAAAAGGTTAGGAGGAAGTGACATCATCAGCTGATATCACACACTTACTATAAGAAACCTACAACGCCTGTTTCAACATGAGATTCTGTGCTCTAGAGTTTACAGACATCCCACAATTCCCTTAAAGTTGCTGTCATTTGACAGATTTCCACTGGGAGATTTGCTCCTCTGAAAGCAAATTCCAGGCTGCCTGTCCTCCATATATCATAAAGCAGTTGTGTGGTTAAAAATCAGCACCAGAGAACAATAATTAGACTCCACAAAGGCCTAGAAAACCCTTTGGCGTCACTTTTCAGTCAGAGCAAGCGTCATTAACACGAGCAGCAAGCAGCAAACCCTTAGAGAACTGCTCGAAACCTCCAGGCCTTCGGTCCAGCAAAACTTATTCTGTTTCTGTGTCAGAGAAGCATATAATACAAGAGCAGAGAATATTTATTAATGTCAAAATCACTTCAAACCTTTTCAGTTTCACAGACTCAATATTACAAGCGGTGTGTAGTAATTTTATCCATTATAGCCAAAAACCGATATCAAAAATTGAAAACATTCCGAAATTGAAAACAATGGCCAGTATTATAAATCAATACTGCTTCATCCGGCTGTTTTAAAGAAAAACAGCACTCACACTGGGTGAAATAATATAATTAGAGTGAAATAAAGCATCAAAATATTTTAAAATAGAGTACAAAATTGTACTGTTAAGTACTTTTGAAACCTACCATAGAAAAGGCATTGATTGAATCAGGGAAAAATATGTTCTGGTATTATCTGCTATATTGACCTAAACATACCAATATTCTAACAATAATGTAAAAGATAAAAATAAATAAATAAATAAAATAAAAAAATAATAATTAATTAATAAATAAGTAAATGTATTAAAAATAATGACAAATAATAGCAAATAATAACTAATAATAATATTAATGTTGATGCAAATCAACACCAAACATCTGTAAATTTGTAAATAAGTAAATAATAATAATAATAATAATAATAATAATAATAATAATAATAGATAATTGTACAACAATAATGTGAAAGATAAAAAATAAAATATAACAATAATAATCATTATTATTATTGTTATTTATTAGTAATTAAATGTATTCAAAAATAACAAATAATAATAATAATAACAATAATAATAACAATAATAATAATAATAATAATAATAATAATAATAATAATAATAATAATAATAATATATTAATGTTGCAAATGAACAGCAAACATTAATGATTCTACTAATAAAGGCAAATTAATTAATTTTGACAAAATTGTGAAAATGTAGCCAAAATACATAAATAAATTTGAAATAGTTTTGATTTTGATAGATACTGCATTAAAAAAAACAGCTGTAATTTTGTCTACATTTTATTTGCTGTCATTAAATATTTTAAATTAAATATTTAATTTAAATATATTTGCTATCATTAGATATTTACTATAAATTACTATATAACAGCCATCAGTCACACTCACTGCTCTCAATATCAGTATTTAAAAACAAAATAATTAAAAAAAAATAATAATTATATATATATAAAGTATTCTACTTTTAAAACATGACATATAAAAAATGTATACTCAAATATATGAAATAAAAATAAATTCTTATCTGCTCGGGTAATATCATATAAATACCATACAATGTTTTATAATACCTCAGTATTACTGATAGATAAATACTTTTTTTGATATATTTACGGTAGGAAATTTACAAAATATCTTCATGAAACATGATCTTTATTTAATATCCTACAAAACCACCTGGTTTTGTGGTCCAGGGTCACAAATATTATGTGTTCTAATACTGTACATACTGTAACACATGACTATAACCATGGCGAGAAAAATGTGAAAAACAGAAGAAGTAAATAAATAACTAAACTACATGTAATTAACAAATAAGGTATAATAGGTTTTTTATACATACTGTAATACAAAACACACAAATTTTCAGGTCTAGAAAGACAGGGCCAGACCAAACGAGAGCGAAACGAGGAATGTTTACCTCAAACACTCGAGCCGAACGTAAAGCTTCCTATGCCGTGATGCTGAAACACATCAGCTCATGGCCACTAGCAACCAGCCAAGGCTTGAAATCCTCTCTCTGTCTCTATTTCTCGTGGCCTCTGCTCTCAGCCCTCCCTCTCTACATTCAAGCCGTCTCTTTTTCTCTCAAAGACCTCTCGCTGCGGCCGCGTCCAAGCCCTCGGCTCGCGTTCCATCCCCTCTTTCATGTGTCTGCTCGCTGCAGGTCCATTTCATGTCACGGCCACGTAATTACCGATTTGTTTGGGGAGAGGAGGGATGGATGGATGGATTTCATTTCAAACAAGACATGAGGATTAAAACGAGATGTAAACATTAAAATTAGAGGGAGGAAAACGAGAGAGATTTTTCTCTTTTTTCCCGAATCAATATCATTGCTTTGACAGCACACTGAGCTTGTGTGAATTGAATGTGTCTGAACAGATCGCTAAAGCTTTGAGTGCGAGCCAGTCGAGGACAGACCTCAGAGAGAACAACACTTAACGCTTTCAGCCGCAGCCAAACCAGAGAAACGGAGAGAAACACCCAGAAAGAGCACCAAAAAAAAAAAGAGAGAGCGAGTGTGCCAGAAAAGGAGGGAGATGGACTTCTATCGGCAATAGACGCTGATGAAACAGCCGCATGTAATAGGACTTGCACTCTGCCACACAATGCTGCATTAAATGCACTGACTGTACAGTGCAACTGTGACCGCCTCGATTTTCAGCGCTCTTGGTTCCAGGAAGTGTTTTTCCAGTCATTTTCTCCATTGGGATTTTGCAAAATTCTTCAATGAACAGTTCAAAGCCACAAATCAAAACCTGCTCCGAGATGAATCACAACATTAGAAACTTTGATTCGAAGCACAAAGTACAGTATATGAAAACAAGAAATAAAGATACAAAACTGTAAACTTAAATTCTTTCATGAGAGAAACATCCTATAAAGCATTACAAAATGTAATCTGAATGGTTATATAAAATGTAGGCTGTATCAATTTGATCAAAATACAGAAAAAAAAAATTAATAAAAAAATTAACAAGAATGTTTAAGATATATATATATATATATAGAGAGAGATAGATATAGATATAGATATAGATTTATTATTAAATGTTTTCTAGTTTAATATATTCTAAAATATAATTTATTCCTGTGATGATAAAATACTTTTTTTGTCACATAATCCTTCTGAAATCATTCTAATATGCTGATCTGATGCTCAAAAAAATTTTTTTTTGTTTTATTTGTTAATTTATTTATTAATTTATAAAAATTATTATTAACTGTTTTCTAATTTAATATATTCTAAAATAATAATTTATTTCTGTGATGACAAAGCACTTTTTTGTCACACAATCCTTCTGAAATCATTGTAATATGCTGATCTGATGCTCAAAAAAACAATTATTTATTTATTTATTTATTTATTTAAGTATAGGTCAGAATAACAATGTTGATTATTTATTAAAATATAATAAAAATTGTATTATATTTTAAATAAAAACCCAAAAAAACTTTAAATAATAATATTTATTTATTTATATTTATTTATTTTTATTTTTTTTACATATATGCGTCACACTGAATAACAACATATCATTATTTAACCCTTTTTTATATTTAATATTTAATTTTTAATATATTTTTAATAGGTTAATTGATTTTAATGTATATATAACCACTTTTGTAAATTTAATTGGATTCATATAAAATAAACAGCTATGAAGGATAAATAAGTATAAAAATTGAAGTCAGTTATTTACAATGCTTCATGGGATTGGCCAGTCACTACTGAGCTCTTTAGCAGAAATAACACTGTTTTCTCTGGATAATGCATACTGTAGTTCTTTACTGGAAATTTGGCTATTAAACATTAAAATCACACCGACTTGTGGCTTATATAGACGCATACACAATAATTTAACAACCTCAGAGCTCAAAGTGCATCCCGCTAAAAATCAATACCACTATGGAGAACATTAATGGGGTTTTACTTCCTGTTAGGCTCTACACGGACAGGAAAGAGCGTGTGTTGTCGCCGTCCCGAGTGACAAGCCACACCCAAAGGCCCGTGCTCCTGATGAAGGTACAGGAGCCGTTTTATTTTGTATCTCTCCTCTCATCACCCACATTCATCTTGTTCAGACAACTTGCTCCAATCCATAAAACAGGCATTAATATGAAGCTATCATCCGGCTAAGAATTTTCATTTTAACTGACAAGGTGCCCCATTCATCACTGGTGGCGTCTCTATGTGCTCTCTGACTGCTGGAGAGAGAGATACAGGCAAGCGAGCTGTTCAGACGCTGCCCAGAGCCGGAGAACAAAAATGCAGCTAAGCCTCTTCAGCCGTGGCCTACAGAGAACAGACGTCTCGGACCCGCTGTGGGCTTCACAATACCTGCAAAGAGCATTCATGTGTGTGGGAACGCTTTTAGCTTTTTCAGCAAAAAAAAAAAAAAAAAAAAAAAGACGCCGTCAGAAATGCAACATCTGAGAATGTCAAAGGAAACATATTCTATACTTTTGTACTTTTTGTGTATTTTTCTCCCTTCAGCTCACTTAGACAAGGTTTCTGACACCAACAACAGCTGTAAATTTTGTTCTTCACAGCCGCTATTTTGCTATCCCTAGATTAAACCATTTCAGCTATTTTTTGCGAGTGCACAAAGCGATTATATATATGGAATTAAAACTCTAAAATAAAAATAAAAAATTGCTGAAAATTCATACTCAAACCATCTAAGATAAAGATGAGTTTGTTTCTTTATCAGGACAGACTTGGCAAATTTTAGCATTTCATCACTTGCTCACCAATGGATCCTTTACAGTGAATGGGTGCCGTCAGAATGAGAATCCAAACAGCTGATAAAAACATCACAATAATGTACACAAATAAACCACACCACTCCAGTCCACTAATTAATATATTGTGAAACAAAATGCTGCATGTTTATAAGAAACTAAACTATCGTTTTAACTTCAAACTATTGCTTCCTGCTAAAATTAGTCCTCAATGTATAATATTGCCTGCTCCAATACAAAAAGACATCTCATCTGAATCATAAGAGAGATATGCACAGATCAAGCACTGTTTATATGTGAAAAAAAGTTCAAAACAGAAGTTATTTGATAGACTGGAATTGTGTGAATTACTTATTGTGGATACTTTTAATCAGCTGTTTGGACTCTCATTCTGACGGCACCCATTCACTATAGAGGATCCACTGGTGAGCAAGTGATGCTAAATTTGATGGACTGGAATTGTGTGGATTACTTATTATGGATTACTTTTAATCAGCTGTTTGGACTCTCATTTTGATGGCACCCATTCACTACAGAGGATCCATTGGTAAGCAAATGATGTAATGCTAAATTTGATGGATTGGAACCGTGTGGATTACCTATTGTGGATTACTTTTTTTATCAGCTGTTTGGACTCATTCTCATCATTCATCATTCTGATGGCACCCATTCACTGCAGATGATCCATTGGTGAGCAAGTGATGCTAAATTTGATGGACTGGAATTGTGTGGATTACATTTAATCAGCTGTTTGGACTCTCATTCTGATGGCACCCATTCACTAGAGAGGATCCATTGGTGAGCAAATGATGCTAAATTTGATAGACTGGAATCATGTGGATTACTTATTGTGGATTACTTTTAATCAGCTGTTTGGACTCTCATTCTGACGGCACCCTTTCACTACAGAGGATCCATTGGTGAGCAAGTGATGCTAAATTTGATGGACTGGAATTGTGTGGATTACTTATTATGGATTACTTTTAATCAGCTGTTTGGACTCTCATTTTGACGGCACCCATTCACTACAGAGGATCCATTGGTAAGCAAATGATGTAATGCTAAATTTGATGGATTGGAACCGTGTGGATTACTTATTGTGGATTACTTTTTTTATCAGCTGTTTGGACTCTCATTCTGACGGCACCCATTCACTGCAGAGGATCCACTGGTGAGCAAGTATTGTAATGCTACATTTCTCCAAATCCGTTCTGATGAAGAAACTAACTCATCTTGGATGGCCTGGGGGTGAGTACATTTTCATTTTTTGGTGAACTATTCCTTTAAGAATGTTTTGTGAATCTGGCCGCAGTTTCAGTTCAGTATTTCCACTATGCAACATTTTATAAAACTTCCTTTTAAAAAGGATAACATGGAGGTCAAAGTGCGTTGAAACTCAGACGGGAGTTACGTGTAAGATCCTTTAAATCAATAAGCGTACTAGGTGCACTAGGGAGTGAGTACAGTATGTCGGCATAATACATCAAACTCCATTTCAAACGAGCAAGGGAAATCCTGTTTTCCATGATACATCCCGTTTTAAGTCTTAATAAGGAATTCCCACAAAGACGTCTTTGGAGCTCATACGCAGTGAAGCTTTTTGCGGTGCCGTCGCCACTTCTGTACCTTTGAGGATACGAGCCATTTTCCTTCAACGGAGCGGGACGTAATTCCAACAGACAGCCTCTTTCCGCACAGCAAATGCGGAAGTGAAAGGCCATTACTGTATTTGTCAGAGAACTCATTAACGGATTCACATCAGAGGGAAGGACAATATATGCACGCGCGAGGGTTAAACCGAGACAAAGCGAGACGGAGGAATACAAAACGCTGTAAGTGTCTGGAAACGGTCTCGGCAGAACATTAGTGCGAGCGCAAGGCCACGGGGAAGAGAGAAGATCCATTTTAATGAGCATCACAACTTAACAAAAATGTTCTCTGTTTCCATTCCTGACAATTTTGCCAATTTCATAGTAAACAAGCATAGAGAAATACTCTCTGACAGCATCGCCTTGATATGGTAAACAGTCTGGCTTTGAAGTGAAGCGTCAGATTATACATTGCTGAAGTGAGATTTTTAAGATTATTCTTGTTATATCTAATGATGCAGCTCATGGAAAAATAAATACACTGACATTTGCAGCATGAAAAATAATTTACAAGGCATCAGAGAGTGAGAGCGAGAGCGAGAGTGCGCGCGAGAGAGAGAAAGCTAAATGTTTTCCCCTCGCTTGGCAAAATGACTGGGGCATGGTTGGGGTATGATATTGCTAAAATATTTATGATGAATAGCGGGCGCGCATGCCAGCGGAATCGCAGGACTTCCTGTGGAATGTGTCTGGGCGCATACTGTGTGCCAGCCTTCACAATAACCCACCCCCCTCTCCGTTCACACTCATCCAGAAACCCTCCCGCACACAGCAGATGCTGCGTTCATCTGGTGCGCTACACAGTAACTGTCCAAACATTGACACACAGCTCCGTCCCCCACTGATTTCTTTTAACCCTTCACCATTTGCTCGTGACGCATCTCTCCGCGCTCTGCCGCATGTCTGCCGGCTTTATTCTTCAAGTTCAGATGAAACTGCGGTAGTCAATTACTCAAACCATTTCAGTTTTCTAAGATTTATGAATTCAAGAAAAAATGTAATTAAACATAAAAAATACAAAGTTATATACGAACCAGCTGATGCAAAAAGAATCTGACAGTCAGAACAAATTACTTAGTTATTTCAATTTTCTAAGGTTAATGAATTCAAGTAATATGTAAACATAAAAAAAAAAAAAAAATTACAAAATGACATAAAAATCAGCTGATGTGGAAAAAACAACAACTGTGGACCAAATTAGACAAAATTACTCAAATTATTTCAATTTTCTAAGAAAAAAATGAATAAATTAATAAAAAAAAAAATCAAGAACGATTTAAAAATATTGCAAAATGACAAAATCAGCTGATGCAAAAAAAAAAAAAAAAAAGAAAGTGGCACTTCGACTAAATTACTTCAATTTTCTAAGATTTATGAATTTAAGAAATATGGAAACATGAAAATTTACAAAATTATATACACACCAGCTGATGCAAAAAGAATCTGGCAGTCAGAATAAATTGCTCAATTTATTTACATTTTCTAAGATTAATGAATTTAAGAATATGCAAACAAAGAAGTATAAAATATAAAAATCAGCTGATCCAAAAACAACAACAACTGTGGGCTAAATTAGACTAAATTACTTAAATTATTTCCATTTTCTAAGATAAAAAAAGAAGAATTTTTTAAATAAAAAATTATTAAATTACATAAAATTAGTAGAGGTTAAAAAAAAACAGCAGTAAATTAGTAAAATTAATTAATTGTCTAAGAATAATGAACTCAAGAAATATGTAAACAAAAAATACAAAATAATAAAAAAAATCAGCTGATGCAAAAAAAAAAAAAAAAAAACTGTCCGCTAGCTTACAGTAAATTACTCAAATGATTTAAATTTTAAAAAGATAAAGTCAAAAACAATCGAAAACCAAAAAAAATTATGAAATTACATAAAATCAGTTGATGCAAAAAAAAACTGGCACTCAGACTAAATTACTCTATTCTTAAGAATAATAAACTCAAAAATGTGTAAACATAAAAAAATACAAAATAACTTAAAAATCAGCTGCTGCAACAACTTTGATTGGAATATTATGAAAGATTTAATATTTAATAAATGTAATATATTTATTGACTTTAAAAGAGTGATATAATGGGAAATGATGCAGATGCATTTTAATCCATTTAGACCATGGGGAAATTTATGGTTATTTATATATAGAAGTCTTTAAGAATAATTTAAAAAAACTGCAGGAAACCTTAATTATCTTTACAAGTAGTCCTTAAGGAAAAAATAAAATAGAAAGTATAGAATATGGCCTCTTTAAAAAGGCCTTGCAACCAAATGGAGACCGTCTGAGAGCTGTGGCAATAAAAAAAAAACATAAACATTTGTACACAACTAACTTCCTGGACACACAAGTTCAAAATCCGCTCTTCACAGACGGACAGCTAATATGAGTTTATCACTTTTTTTGAGGCACCGCAGTGATTCGGAGAGGTCCGCGCTCTGTGGGGATTTCTCAGACGGGTTTGAGTGGGCACTGAAGGGGTAAATCAAGACTGCTGGGCGAGACACACATCTGACAGCGGAGAGAGAGTTCAGAGGAAGACGCGCAGCACACACACTGAGCCAGAGGCTCCCTCAGTCCTGGCCTGAAGCACACTTTCCATCCTCTCTCTCTCCTTCTCTCAGCCGCTCTCCTACCCGAAGACTTAGTCTGACCACAGGCTGAGTGAGTCCAACATTTACACCATCTCAAGCCAATGCAGCACTTCCTGTCATCTTTACACCACGCTATTTGGGGCTCAATAGGTTTGGTCATTTTAAAAGAACAATTTAACTTTAAAATATAATATAATGGTGACATTTTACAACAAGTTTCATTAGTTAACATTAGGTAACTACATTAGTCAACATGAACTAAGAATGAACAATAGCATTTATTAATCTTAGTTAATGTTAATTTCAGCATTTTTAAATGTTTTAAAAGTTGTGTTTGTTAACACAGTTAATGCATTGTGAACTAACATGAACATACAATGAATGACTGTATTTTTATTAACTAACATTAACAAAGATTAATAAATAGTGAAAAAAAATGTATAGTTCATTATTTGTTCATGTTAGTTAAAACCTACCATTACAATAAAATTTCAAAAATAAAAACATTATATTATATTATATTATATTATATTAGATTATATTATATTATTAATCCTAACTTGCCAACAATTTGTTTTGGAATGTCTATGAATACATATTATATTATATTATATTATATTACTTATTTGGCAATAATGTTCTTTAGGAATGTCTATGATTGTATTTATATTTCTTCAGATTAAGCATTAAGGGAATAGTTTGCACAAAAATATTGTCATCATTAACTGTATTTTCTTTTTCTGTGCAACACTTAAGGACATTTTAGGCCGTATATTCATGCTCTTCTTGTCAATATAACAAATTTGAATGACGATTGTTGCTCTTAAGCACCAAAAGCAACAAAAAGCACCATAAATTAAGCATAAACATACTTAATATGAATATTAAGCTATATTGCAAATTATATGAAGCTTTGTGTGACAAACAGACCAAAAAATAAATAAATTCTCACCATTGTATGGCATTAGAGGAGGTAAAATATAGGGCAAAAGTTGTATGGACTACTGTTTACTTGTACGACATGAACAACAGCAGTTGTACTGCTAAACATCTCCTTTTCCCATCTACAGAAGAAACAACTCATACAGGTTTGGACCAACATGAGAGTGAATTGACATCATTTTCATTTTTGGTGAACTATCCCTTTAACACATGCATGCCTCCACATGCCACATGCATCTAAAAAACTTTTTTTTAACCAAAATTTGCCAATTCTAGTTAGCAGATCCCTCCGGCAACACAGTAACGAGGGTTGACATCGATACTGGACCGAGATCACGACCTGAGTAGATCTCCAATTCCCCAAGTTCATTCCCACCTCTCCGCAGACCTGACCGCCAAACTCCAACCTTTCGATTATCCACATTTTTAACCACTGACACTTCTTCCGTCTCTGAGGTAAAGTATTTCAGTTTTTGTCTCTTAGGTAAAGACAGAAGAGAATTGCAGAGGAAGTTGAGCAGTAATTTCTGTGGAGAGAAAGAGGGAACGACCCAAATATGAAATGTAATCTAACAGACGCCATTAAAAGATGACGATAACAACAAGAAAGATCAGCTTTAGCTATCAGGAACTTTATAAACCCTAGAGATGTGCCCGAATCCGAATACCGTGTTTGGAAAGGAAATGATGTGTATTATGGAATCCCTTAAGGGAATAAATACGAGCTAGCAAACGGCTAACCATTTTCCTTTAGTGGCTCTGTAGAACGCGCTATTCGTTTTTTTTGCCTTTCCAAATACGGATTCACTATTCGGCCACATCCCTCTAGAAAACTTGTTAGGCTAGTACACATTTCTCCAAAACAAGCACAGGAAACTGTTAATAACCTTCCTGTAATGCAAAATACTTCCCAACTCTGTATTACATTCATATGTTTTCATAGCATTCATACACTATAAAAAGTTTCAACTTAAAAACTTCAGCTTAGCAGCTGCCTTAAAATTTTAAGTTAAATCAGCTCAAAGGGATGCTATTATGCTTTTCACTTTTTGAACTTTAGTCGGTGTGTGGTGTCTGTCTTTGGGCATAAAAAAGATCTGCAAAGTTACAAATCTCAAAGTTCACTCCAAAAGGAGATATTTCTTTTTTTAAAAATCCCTTTTCAAGAACTACAACGAACGGCTCCTTTAGACTACAGCGTTTGTTTTCTGCATGCAATGATGTCACAATGCGGACCATTAGAATATCATTAAATTAAATCCCACCCACGGAAATTCGAATTGTTGGGGGGTGGGTAGGGACGAGGTGGGTGATTAGCCTAACTTTAGCAATGCAGCGTGGAGAACCGCTTCAACGAGCCGCAGCGCAGAGGGTATAAACACAAGCATTGACTAGAGTGGCCATTTCAGAGCTGTAACGCGCTGCAGACGTGTGCAGTACAAGGAGTCGAAACACATGCCGAAGCTGTGATCTACTCCGGTTGCCGTGTCGGAGCTGTAAAGCGCCGCAGACGTTTGTAGTGTGTGGTAAATGATTTATTCATCATACAGTGTAGATAGCTTCACTTATAACGCAAAGGTTTTTTTTAAATGCATAAACTTGCACTAGAATAGGTTAGGCTAATCAGTGATGATGTTCTTTGATAATGTCAGGCTGCTTTTAGCCTTATGCTGGAGCTGGTTTCAGGCAATGAAACTAAGCATGTAAATAATTAACTACATTAGCACGATAATATCATGTATTGGCGATCTCGCAGGCTGATGATGGGACCCAACACTACTGTAGCGTATTATTTGCTCACCCTCCATGCATCCTAGGTGTATATGATCAATCAGAGTTATATTAAAATTTATCCTGGCACTCCCAAGCTTTAGAACGGCATAGACGGGTGTTTCTCCTCATCAGTCCAAAACAAGTCCAATAATATGCATCCATCCATAATAAAAAGTGCCTCACACAGCTCCGGGGGGATAAAAAGAAAAATATCCATATTTAAAACGTAAGAATCACTTTAATCTAACTTGCGCTAACAGTACACGGAACTTGCTGCTTTGACAAGGGGGCGGCAGTACTGAAATACCGTCTAAGCTGTTCGCCAATCGCAGCGCAGTGGGAGAGCTAACCAATCACAACACATTTCGTTTTTCGGAAGGCAGGCCTTCATTAAATCCGGAACTAATCGAGCCATATGTGAGAAATGCATTGTAATAATGTAAATTATGGTAAAAATAATGCGTTTTTCGAACCACCAAGCATGAATGCATGTTCTAGTACACCCCCAAAACAAAAGACTTTGTAAAAGAGCATAATAGGACCCCTTTAAAAGTACAAATCATTTAAATGCATTTTATTGTAGTGAGTTGAAAGTACTTCTAAGTTGATTTAACTTAAAATTTTAAAAACTTAAGTTTTTAAGTTGAAACTGGAGACATTTTTTTACAGTGTAGCATAGTTTATTTAACACACTGTAATTATTATTTTCAAAGTTGTAAATAAAACAAAGAGTTCTGGAATGTTTTACAACAAAATATAATTTCAGTCTTTTAAAGCTTCATGTTTAATTCAATGTTTATTGCATTATTTTTTTCAGTGGGATCTTTGTAATAATAAATTTCTTTACAAATGTAACTATAAAAATGTACCCACCCAAATGTTTACTATGTGCTCATGTGAACAGTTTTACCTACACAAACAGAGGAAAAAAACACTTGTTACTTACAGCTTAGCTGTATAAATATCACAAAATTGAATTTGGTATTGAGGTCTTTCTTTAACTATTGTGGTTTAAAGCCAAAGGAAGAGATCTGCTTACATGTGAGGGTCACAGAGGATTTACAATAAACTAAGATCAACAACTCTAAACTAAATTTATACCCCTGGACAAATAAACCAGCCGAGGCAATGGATTGTTTTCCTTCACCATGTGACCGGGTTTATCGTCCGGTATTATAGCAGATAGACGAGTTTAGCGCAGGATTTCAGTTCAGGAATACAGACTGATAGACTTCCAGTCTTCCATAAAATTCCGCATCTCAGCATTTTCAAATCGGGTTAATGCTTACATAGCAATAATGTTTTTTTCTTTTTTCCCCCTCTCTCTTTTTCCCGAAAGTCTTTAGAATGTATTTAAATGAGAGATTTAGTTAATGAGTTTGGGCAAAGTCTGGAACAGTCTTTTAAGAATTATCATTCTCATTAATTTTCAGAATTACCCACTGTGTTGTGATAGCTGTCATGGACTTTAGAGTTCAATTAACTAAATACTGAGAACGTATATATAATATACATACATGTGTGTCTGAGTATGTGCGCGGGCTGTAGGCATGCACGATCATACCCGAGCGCGCTTAAGTATGCACGCACGCGTTCGCGATTTGTTTTATTACAAATTTCTGCAGTTTACCATTTCGGTCTGGGTTTATGCAATAAATATGCAAGTAAACAATTCTGAGAAAGCAATCCGTGATCCAAGCAAGCTAAGATCTTCTACTTAAGTCTGCATCACAATGCAGCATGTATCTGCTATTTTGTGCAGTTTTTGTGCTCAACTCCAGACTCTCTGGTAAGAACTAGAGATTACCCACAATGCCGTGAAGAAAAAACATAACATACGAAAGTTGGAGAAAACAGAATGCAGGTGGAATAATTCAGGCCCTTTTAAAGACACACACATCAAGAAAAATTAAGCCTTAAAAAAAAAAAAAAAAAAATCATCTGATGGGAGCCAAACTAAATTATTCAGTTTATTTCCATTTTTCAAGAAAAATTAAACGTAAAAATAAACGAAATTATATTTAAAATATTAAATAAAAATAATATACCAATGTATAATAATATAAAAATATAGTCAACAAATTTGGCAACCTGTTTTAATTCTTTATTTGCATTCTGATTAAACATTACGACAGATTATGAATTATCTTTTTTCCTTGGAATATGAAAACAATTAAGCCAGGACATATTATGCATAACATGCATTAATATCCATGTATGTGTTTGTGATTTGTTTTATTACAACTTTCCAACTTTCTAGTTTACTATTTCATTCTGGATTTATAAAATGAATATGCATGTAAACAATTCCAAAAAGCAATTCATGAACCAAGCAAACCAACACTGCAGCATGTATGTGCTTACATCGAGACACTCCTGTAAGAACGAGAGATTACCCACAATGCCATGCAGGAAAAAAATCATAACATAACGAAAGTTGAAGGGCACAGAATGCAGGTGGAATAAATCAGGCTCTTTCAAGGACACGCACATCAAAGTGTGTTTCTCAATCTTTGACTTTTGCACCGAAGTAATTACTATATGAGTAAACATTTGTTTTGTTTTCTATCATTTCATCCCGAGGAGTGCCCACATCAGAGGCATAAGTGTTTCATTACGCCTTTATCTGTCCACAGTTCTTGTGAAGCAGGAACAATTAACCCTGCCTTCAACGTGATTGATATAGGCTTTGCTTTCAATTTGTTCCACTACACAGATCATGAAATTCGCAATGTGCCCATCCTTATTGACCTAGACTTTCAAACACAGGGGGCTACAATGAGATGAAAAGAATTAAAAAGAAGAGAGCCGCGCAGCCATGAAATAACATGGGAGAGAGAGAGAGAGGGGAAAAAAAATGGATGTGACCTCACAAAACCTCAACTATTTCAAGTACACTTTCTGGAAAGTTGTTTTCTGTTCTGTCGAAAACTGTCCTATACGTTTCTGCTCTCTGAGTACCGTCTGAAAGGCGGCGGAGAGCTCTCGAGATGTCGGCATACGCGGTTATGTCGTAAACACGACTCGCTTGTTCATGAGCAAAATTGAATTTCTATCGCTCTTGCCAAAACCAATCTTTCAAATGTGAACCCCTGAGCTTAGTTTGTAAATCATTAAGAGGCAATGAAAAAGCTTGTTTGTGGTATACAGCTGCTTTAATAAAACCGACGGAAAATACTCAGGGTATTCAAGTGATTCATGTGGATTGAGAGTTAATTCTGAACTAATAGCATGATGGATGGATGGATGGATGGATGGAACAATAAAACAACAGAATGACAGAACAATAGAACGATACATAGAACGATAGATAGATCCATATAATGACTGAATAGATAAAATGAGGTAACGATAGATAGATAGATAGATAGAAAAATAGATAGAACGATAGATCGAATGATAGAACAATAGATAGATAGATAGATAGATAGATAGATAGATAGATAGATAGATAGATACAACAACTGAATAGAATGATGTAACAAACAATAGAACGATAGTTAGAACGAATGAATTAAACAAACGATAGAACAAACGATAGATGGTATAACAATAGATAGAATGATTGACAGAATGATAGAACAATAGAACGATGGATAGATAGAATGACAGAGCAACAGATAGAACGATAGAACGATAAAATGATAGATAGATAGATAGATAGATAATTACAACAACTGAATAGATAGAATGATGTAACGAACAACAGAATGTTAGAGTGAACGATAGATAGAATGACAGAATGATAGATAGAACGATAGGACGACAGCTAGATAGAATGATAGATGAACAATAGATAGAACGATAGATAGATAGATAGATAGATAGATAATTACAACAACTGAATAGATTGAATAGATAGAATGATGTAATGAATGATAGAACGATAGATAGATGGATCCATAGAACGACTGAATAGATAAAATGACGTAGCGATAGATAGAATGATAGAATGATAGAAAGAATGACGGATATAACAATAGTACTGACGATAGAATGACAGAACAATAGATAGACAGATAGATAGAACGATAGATAGATCAAACGATAGAATGGTATAACAATAGATAGAATAACTGACAGAACCATAGATAGAACAACAGAACCATGGATAGATAGAATGACAGAGCAATAAAATGATAGATAGATAGATAGATAGATAGATAGATAGATAGATAGATAGATAGATAGATAGATAGATAGATAATTACAACAACTGAATAGATTGAATAGATAGAATGATGTAATGAATGATAGATAGATGGATACATATAACGACTGAATAGATAAAATGAGGTAACGATAGATAGATAGATAGATAGATAGATAGAAAAATAGATAGAACGATAGATCGAATGATAGAACAATAGATAGATAGATAGATAGATAGATAGATAGATAGATAGATAGATAGATACAACAACTGAATAGATAGAATGATGTAACAAACAATAGAACGACAGTTAGAATGAATTAAACAAACGATAGAACAAACGATAGATGGTATAACAATAGATAGAATGATTGACAGAATGATAGAACAATAGAACAATGGATAGATAGAATGACAGAGCAACAGATAGAACGATAGAACGATAAAATGATAGATAGATAGATAGATAGATAATTACAACAACTGAATAGATAGAATGATGTAACGAACAACAGAATGTTAGAGTGAACGATAGATAGAATGACAGAATGATAGATAGAACGATAGAACGACAGCTAGATAGAATGATAGATGAACGATAGATAGAACGATAGATAGATAGATAGATAGATAATTACAACAACTGAATAGATTGAATAGATAGAATGATGTAATGAATGATAGAACGATAGATAGATGGATCCATAGAACGACTGAATAGATAAAATGACGTAGCGATAGATAGAATGATAGAATGATAGAAAGAATGACGGATATAACAATAGTACTGACGATAGAATGACAGAACAATAGATAGATAGATAGATAGAACGATAGATAGATCAAACGATAGAATGGTATAACAATAGATAGAATAACTGACAGAACCATAGATAGAACAACAGAACCATGGATAGATAGAATGACAGAGCAATAAAATGATAGATAGATAGATAGATAGATAGATAGATAGATAGATAGATAATTACAACAACTGAATAGATTGAATAGATAGAATGATGTAATGAATGATAGAACGATAGATAGATGGATACATATAACGACTGAATAGATAAAATGACGTAGCGATAGATAGAATGATAGATATAACAATAGTACTGACGATAGAATGACAGAACGATAGATAGCCTAAAACCCCCTTAGTCATAAACCATGGCTTTACAGGGCTTATTTATTTATTTCACAAAATAAAACAAGAGCAAATAAAGTGTAATGACATTAATAAAACATTATTCTTCCACCAAAACAATGCAGTTCCACAGAAACGATTGTGGTTGCAACAAAGTGGTTGCCGAGCAACACACAGACTTAAACAAAGGTGTATGTTTGTAGAGTAATTTACAACAGCTTAGAACGCGGCTCAACCAATCAGAATCAAGGACCAGAACTATTCATTTTATAATGATAAATATAGCACAAGTATCTCACCTTTCCCTCAAAAATACTCTTTACTCTTGCAAAGGCTGTGTGTTTACTTTAGCTGATGGCTATTGTGCTGTACAGTATCAATAAGCAATTTGACCTTTTCCCACAGTCTGCTGCTGGAAAGGCCTTCATTTGTCAGGACTGTGAGCTAATTTTAGCTTCTCCCTGACGAAAGACCTACTGTTACTCCATTACACGCCACACACGGACAGATATATTATCAATTCAAAAAGTTTGCCTTTGGTATGTCAAAGCACAGGAAGTGGCAGGAGACACAGAAGTGGCTGACACAGCGTCCTGCGGTGCTGCTTTAGATGAGTGTACCCGGTGATAAGCCTGGGAAAACGCCGGCACAAAAGCAGTCAGTAAATCCCCGCAAAGGGGGCTTCTTTAGGTGACGACATGCGTAAGGAATGCTATAGAGAAAATACCTCGGCGTGCTGTAGCTCCTTTGTGAGACGAGGTGATGGGGGCTTACCTCCATTTACAGCCAAATCACAGCTATGACATTCGCTTATTAAACTGACAGGTGGGCTAGCGAGCATATGCGCCACCAAATTTATTTATCGGGGTGTGCAGCGGGTATTACCGTGAAGAGCGAGGGCGGCCCGTGTTGAGTCATGCGGGCTGTGTTTTCTAGCGGATCTTCTGCCAAACAGGAATAATCAATTGTAATTTCGCACACAAAACTTGGGATGGCCTACAAGGGCCGTGCAGGTGCGGCTGATCAAATCGCTGCTTGATAAGAGAAACTACTATTTAAAATGACATTAAATAGCATTCAAAACACATTAAACTTTCATAATGCGTCAGAAAATTCAGCTCGAAATTTAATGCTAAAAATGTTATATTATTTTCTCACAGGAACCATAATATTAATAAATACAAAATTTAAACTATTTATTTATTGATTTTTATTCATTTATTTTTTAAGCAAATATATAACAGATTACTGAAATGTGTTTTACAATAACACACTCAATGTGTTATTGTAGCAATTTCTGAGTGGAAATTATTTCTACACAATTTTTATTTATTTATTTTTTTTTATTTAACTTCCATAATGTGATATATTACAGAAAATTCAGCTGGAAGTAAATTTGCTATAAATTTATAATGCTATAAATTTTATATTATTTTCTCACAGGAAGTAAATATAACAAATTATTGGAATATTTTTTACAAGAAAATACTTTTTCAGCTTTTGTACTAAAATTTCACATTTAACTCAATGTGTTATTGTAGCAATTTCTGAGTGAAAATTATTTCTACACATTTTTTCCATTTAACTTCTGTAATATTGTGTATAAATTTTATTTATATTATATTTACTCTAAATAAACAAATAAATAATTTAAATATATATATATATATATATATATATATATATATATATATATATATATATATATATATATATATATATATACACAATTTGGTTTTTTTTTACACCCTCTTTAAATAAATTGGGTGATAATATAGTTTACATTTTGCAAGTTGATATTTGCTATTTCCCTTTTTTTATTGCATGCATAATTTATGTATGCAAATAAAGTTGGATGTACTAAACACAAAAATATGTGCTTAAACATTGCTGGTCAGTAATATAGTCTTGTGATGTATGTGGAGAAAGCTGGATGTACAACATTAATATACACCTGGCCAATAATATAATTTACAATTTGTCAAATTAAGTCAAAACAAGGAGGCAGCAGATTTGGTATATAGTGTATATTCATTGATTTTGTGAGTATATTGTAGTATGTGGATAAAGTGCTATATAAATATACTGGTGGGTGAAAACAGACTACATTTTTCAATGATAAAAACAATCAAGCAGTTGAGATTTGCTATATATCGTAGCATTCAGGAAAAACAAGAGTAGCCTAACTGTATCTAAGCGGTAATGTGCTTCTGTTCTGAATTTCCAACTCTAAACTCAGCTTTGGAAAAACCGTCTCGCATCCAAATCTAACACAAGCCTTCAATGTAGAAAAAAAGTGGCAACATCTTCAAATCAAAACGATAAAGGCATTGTTCAACATGTGCAAATATGTGAAAATCCAAACCCAAATCCAATGCATTTAAATCCATTTTCTTTGCCAATGCATATATAGGAGGATTACACATGTATTCTGGAAGCGCTGTAGAGTTTGTCCGGGCTCAGAAGTGCTGCTGGAACACTAGAGGGGGCGAGTAAAGGGCAACGCTTGCTGCTAGCATTAGATGATCGCGGCACAGCCAAACCAAAGAAGCAGATGGGAGTCAGCGGGCAGAACATCTGTCTTTAGAGCCAGATACTAAATGAAGGTCTTAAAACCACTGTGGACATTAAACGCGTAGAAGGGGAGCTCGGGTTTTTACCGCAGCCGCAAACCATAACAAAACCTGTGACATTCAGAAGCAACACTTTAGCCGCCTAGAGCATGATCGTCTCTGATCTCTTCTCTCTGGCATAAAAAGGCACGTATGTACTGCCTAGAGTCCTCTGAAACATATAGAGACGTCAGCAATCAGCACAGGGGAAACCAGGGCTAGTTGACACAATCAAACGTCGAGTTACAGTGATTTTGTATGCTGGTTTAAAATAATCTTAAAGGGACAGTTCATCCAAAAAATGACAATTCTGTCACAATTTACTTTACATTTATTGGCAGGTATCATTGTGACAACTTACCCTCTGAAGCACATCAATACACACCATTGACTTGCATAGTATGAAAAAAAAAAATACAATGGAAGTCAACGGCTACCAGCAATTGTTTGGTTACCAAGTTTGAAACAACATGAGGGTGAGTAAATGATGACAGATTTCATTTCATTTTTAGATGAACGATCCCTTTAAATTAGAACAATTTTGAGATTTTTTGTCAGCTACACTAAAATATCCAATATCATCATATTTTTACTGTTGAAAACGAACAAAAAACAAGTTGAAGACAAGTTGTCATCTTTGATTATATTTTGCACAGTTTACATTACTGTTTCATGAACTGTTTTGCTATATAATTATTTACTGTTTGAATTATGCTGAAAAGCCTGTATTTGGTCATTTAATGGCAGATATCATTGTGACAACTTACTCCATAATGGGCATCAATACACACCAAAGATGTCCATAGTATGGAAAAAATATACTGTGGAAGTCAATGGCTACCAGCAACTGTTTGGTTACCGACATGATTTATAATATCTTCTTTTGAGTTGAACAGAAGAAATAAGTTTATACAAGTTTGCAACAAAATGATGGTGAGCAAATGATGACAATTTTCATTTTTGGTTGAACTATCCCTTTTAATTAGAACAATTTTGAGAACTTTTGTCTGCCATACTAAAATATCCAACATAATCATATATTTACTGCTGAAAACAAACTAAACCACACTGAGGTACATTTAGATGAGAGCCACTAATGACAATTTTTCAGCATTTTTCAGTGTCAAGTTGGACAAGTCCTCATCTTTGATGATATTTTGCACATTTTACATTAGTTTCATGAATTGTTTTGTGATTTAATTATTTACAGTTTGAATTTTGCTGAAAAGTTTGTATTTCGCCATTTAATGGCAAGTTCCATTGTGACAACTTACCCCATAAAGTTCGTCAATACACACAATTGATTTCCATAGTATGGGAAAGAAAATATATACTATGAAAGTCAATGGCTACCAGCAACTGTTGGTTATTAACATGATTTAAAATATCTTCTTTTGTGTGGACAGAAGAAAGAAATTTATACAAGTTTGCAACAACATGATGGCGAGCAAATGATGACAGAATTTTCATTTTTGGATGAACTATCAATTAAATTAGAATAATTTTGAGAATTTCTGTCCTTCACACTAAAATATCCAATATCATCATTTTTTTTTACTGTTGAAAGCAAACCAAACCACACTGATGTACATTTAGATGAGAGTCACTAATGAAACTTTTTCAGCATTTTTCAGTGTCAAGTTGGACAATTTGTCATCTTTGATGATATTTTGCACATTTTACATTACGTTTTCATGAGTTGTTTTGTTATATAATTATTTACAGTTTGAATTTTGCTGAAAAGCCTGTATTTCGCCATTTAATGGCAAGTTCCATTGTGACAACTTACCCCATAAAGTGCGTCAATACACACCATTGATTTCCATAGTATGGGAAAGAAAATATATACTATGAAAGTCAATGGCTACCAGCAACTGTTGGTTATTAACATGATTTAAAATATCTTCTTCTGTGTGGACAGAAGAAAGAAATTTATACAAGTTTGCAACAACATGATGGCGAGCAAATGATGACAGAATTTTCATTTTTGGATGAACTATCAATTAAATTAGAATAATTTTGAGAATTTCTGTCCTTCACACTAAAATATCCAATATCATCATTTTTTTTTACTGTTGAAAGCAAACCAAACCACACTGATGTACATTTAGATGAGAGTCACTAATGAAACTTTTTCAGCATTTTTCAGTGTCAAGTTGGACAATTTGTCATCTTTGATGATATTTTGCACATTTTACATTACGTTTTCATGAGTTGTTTTGTTATATAATTATTTACAGTTTGAATTTTGCTGAAAAGCCTGTATTTCGCCATTTAATGGCAAGTTCCATTGTGACAACTTACCCCATAAAGTGCGTCAATACACACCATTGATTTCCATAGTATGGGAAAGAAAATATATACTATGAAAGTCAATGGCTACCAGCAACTGTTTGGTTACCAACATTATTTAAAATATCTTCTTTTGTGTTAAAAGAAAGAAAGAAATTCATACAAGTTGGCAACAACAAGAGAGTGAGTAAATGATGGCAATTTTCATTTTTGGACAAACTATCAATTCAATTAGAATAATTTTGAGAATTTCTGTACTTCACACTAAAATATCCAATATCATCATATTTTCACTGTTGAAAACAAACAAAACCACACTGACGTACATTTAGATGAGAGTCATCAACAGGGCTGCAAAACGATTAGTTGCAATTAATCGATTCAAAATAAAACTTTGTTTACATACTATATGTGTTTACCGTGTATTTTTATTATGTATATATACATACACACACACATACATACATACATGTATATATTAAGGAAAAATATATTAGATTAATATGTAAAATATTTATAATATAAATTATATACAAGTGTTTACATACAAACACGCACAATACATACAAATATTATTTTAAAATATATACATTTATGTGTGTGTATTTATATATACATAATAAATATACACAGTACACACATATAGTATGTAAACATACTTTTATTTTGAATCGATTACTCGCGACTAATCGTTTTGCAGCCCTAAAAAACGTTTCAGGATTTTTCAGTGTCAGCTTGGAGAAGTTGTCATCTTTGATCGTATTCTGCACATTTTACATTACTGTTTCATGAATTGTTTTGTCACATAATTATTTACAGTTTGAATTTTGCTGAAAAGCCTGTATTTTGCCATTTAATGGCAGGTTCCATTGTGACAACTTACCCCATAAAGTACAAAAATAGACATCACTATTGTGGCACGCTGTCACAGAACATCAACATATGTTGAATAAATATGTTCTTGGACAAAAAAGGTGGAAACTGACTTTCACTGGCATAAAAAGTATAATATAGTGTAGTACATATACAAGCAAAGGCAAAAATGAAAAAGGTCATACAGTGATTCATTGCACTGATCCACCTACAACTGATTCACAGATACGTCTATAAAAACCCAAACTAAAAGAACAATCACACACCTCAGCTCAGACGTAGAGAGGTATACATCTCACAGGCTCTCCCGCCATGAGCCGTGCAGTAATGCATCGAGAGACTGCACGATTACCTTTGCGGGATGCATCTTCTTTATGTGTGTCTCTCTGCTCTGACCTTCACAATAACAGAGACGAGTGGCGGCTGGCGAGAGCCGCGGTAATCACCGCACAACACGCCGAGCACCAGCCACAGATGGGGGCTGGAAATCCCTCTTAATTGTGATAAATACACATCAGAATTGCTTATTTGCCTCCGTTCCATGCCGCGTTCGACGCCGGCGAATCAGCGGGTGGAATTGGTGCGTCCTTTGTGCGATGGTATAGCTCAGCTTGGGCTGTCTGCCTCTCCGGCATTCGGAGAACATCGCCGCTTTGTTACCACCATAAACATACGCATATCTAACGCTCGGTGATTTGGGAATAAAAAATAATCACGAGCACAGCACACTGACTCTCCTGAGCGTTTAGCGAGATGCTGATATTCATAATTTCACATCAAAGGATTATTACAATGAACAGCAACATGTCGGAATGTGATTATAATAACAAACAGGCCCATTTTCATCACTTACATGGGGAGCTGACGTGAAATACTTTCAAGAAGTTGACATGCTATAGTGCAATTTTTAGTTAATTGTATTATCATTATGCAGGTCCATTTAAAACAATCGACGGGGAAAAAGCATAAGGTATACACTTTCCTTTATACACTCATTTGCATTTTTAACCTGCAAAGGGAAGCGATATGCATCACATACGGCGTCTTGTTAATGGACCTGTTGATATACAAGCCATTAGAGAGACGATATGTTATAATGCAACACCAAATAAACCCCAAGCATTTCACAACGCCACAGCTCGGCTCTCAATCTATGGATCCACTGCTGCACCGTAGGAGAGGAAATGGAACAATTTAGCACTTTTGTTTGCTCACAGTGAGGGAGGGAGGCATTGCTTTCTTCAACACAAAGCCAACTTTGTGTTTAGTGTTGTGTATAAATTCACGCCAACCAATCTCTCTCTCTCTCTGTGAATTCGCGTCCAACTCCTTCAGAGTTGCTTCGCCCAAGAGCACAATCCCTCCCTTCCCAACCCTCGCTACTACAGCGCTAGTAAACAGCACTGCATTAAAAAATAAACTCCCAAACCTTCCTTGAGAATTTCAGCCCCAGTGTTATTCGGTTCAACTCTCAAGTGGAGCCACATAACGAATCACAGAGTGCAATTTAGCCCTTCAGAATGCCGGTCGGAAACAGGTGATAAAGGAAGCACTCATGCACTGGCTATGAAGTTTCCCCCCCTCAAAATTAATTCCATCTTCAAGATTCCTATCTCTGCGATATGCTCGGAATGGCACACAAATACGCTCCCGCCAGAAAGATTACTGCAGACTGACTTAGCATAAACATCTCCTGCTGTTATGACTGGCAGGGGGTGGAATATAATTCTAACGTCGTGGCCTATTTAGGCGTAGGTGCATTAGTGTAATCTGCGCGTTCCGAGTGAGAATTATAAAATAATCGAGCTCGATGAGAGTTTTGTCAAGCTTGCTAATGATAACCATTCACAGTCCGGTCAGGCACACACACACACAATCTCGTGGAGTTGCACGCTACAGTATATGAATCGGCCCGTGTTTACATTGTAAAATGTCACTGGTTCTACGGCTGATATTTTGTACACACACTGCAGGTGAATTATTGCATACAATTTAACATTAGTTCAACAAGCTGTACGCCGCACGCAGACGCACGCAGTGCGGCGTGAATCAGTGCTGCCTAATTTAATACTCCTGAAAGCTAAGCAGAAAAAAATACCTAAAATACCTATTGTTCGTATGAGTTTATGTAAGAAGAACCTGTGATATACTAAACACAATCTGACAGCAACTTGTCATCTAAACACACAAAACGTTGCATTTGAAATAAAAAAGTTGATCACAAAGAAAACAACAAGACTAGCGTAAATAATACACAACCTTGTTGCAGTTTCAGATCATTAGTAATTTCATAACTGCAGATTAATTCAGTGCAACACCTGTCATCTAAAGATGCATCTGCAATACTCAGCAATACAACACCCACCTAAAATATAGTCATTCAATTTTAAGATGAACAAAACTAATCTTTAGATGAAAGAAACATGCACATTAAATCCATCTACATTTTCTGATAAATACATGTAACAGTCCTCAAAGAGCCACTTGATGCTTTATGCACATATTATCACAATTTCAGATCTACAGATCAAATAATTTCATAATTGCAGAATTTAGTGCACCACCACCTGCCATCTAAGTGTAAAAAGGCTGATGAACGTAATAAAGTAACAGCATTCCCATACACAATAGATTTCTAATCTATAAATTAACTAATTATGACAGCAATTTCATAACTAGATGAATTATTCATCCTCAAGGGTTTCTCAAACATCTGCTTCAAAATAGTCTTGTATCACAATTTCAGATCTATCGATTTGACAAATGAATTTAGTGCACCACCTGTCACTGTGTAAAAGGCACCAGGAAATCTCAACTACTCAATATGCAATATTACAACAACAACAAAAAATCTCTATTTTAGCATGCACCCTACTGTATAAAATATCTAAAAATATAAAAATGCACCTGTAATGTAAGTGTTAAACACCCATCTATTCAGCAACATCCTTTAACTAGTATATGACTGGTCTTGTGATCAACTACTGTCATTTCCAAAGTGCAAATTACTCTTCAAATCCGCATCAAGAGTTTCTGATTCAACACATGACTCAAATCCACACCATTCTACACCGAAACTTCCTTGAACAGCAGCCTGGCGCACATTATATCACATCAGTAAACAGTGTGTTTTACTCAGATTGGCCTAATGCCGCGAAAACAAACGGCGAGCGGATACAACGCTGCAACATGGTCGCGTTCGAACGTTCACAAATTTCCCGCGAAACCTGCCAGCAGCGCGACACACGCTGAACACATTCAACGGTCATGTCCTCTGTCCACCAAAACACACACACACACACTCTCACGGAACGCACACACACTCACAGCAAAAACACACACACTCGCGGCTTGTGTCAGCGTGTATACCTGTTACCCAACCCCTCACACACACTCCTGCGGAAAGGGCAAAGTTTCACATCTCAGTCCAAAATGCCCGTCAGCGCACGCGTTTCCACAGACACACAACAAACCGAGCGTTTACCGTTCTCTTCTGGAAGGGTCTTGCTGAATGCTGGGCTTGGTGGGCGCCATCTTCCTGCAATTATTAATTACACTTTTTTCCTCCCGATTTCACGCGACGAGCAGCTGACAGCGGAACCGCGAGCATTTAGGCAACGCCATCGGTGGTACCGGAGCGCTCGTCCCCGTGTCTCCGTGCGTTAAGACGCGTTCAGACGGGAGCGAGACCAGCCGACACTGAGATCCAAAGGCATGCCAATAAAGTGAGAGGAAACCCGGGGACGCTCGTACGATCCGGCGGCTGTCCTCGCTGGGTAAACGAAGGCAGGAATCAGTGCAAGAGAGGGGCTTTTGCAGCACGATGTGCCCCTCGAACACAGCCGCTTCTTCCCTGTATGTTTGTCCGCATTTTTCAGCTTTTTTCCTGCCTCTCTCTCCCTCTCATCTCCCTCTCCTGCCGGCGCAACAACGCCACTCAGTTGTAGTTGGAAATAGTTTGAGTTTATGGGGAATATACAGGTTGTTTCTGATGCATCAACCAAAGGATTGGAGAAATCGCTTCGTGACAGCTTTTAATCATTTGTATGCTGATGTTTCCATTCAGATTTTCTGTAACATGTCGAATAATATGATTGACAGCTGTCAAAATCTATGGCAAGTTGATGTTCGGTCTGAGACTAAATTATTTTGAAACAGGTATTGTGTCAAAGCACTGAAAGTGAAAAAAAAGTATATATATTTTTTAATTAAAGATATAAAAGAGATACCTCATATGCAATATCCATATGTTAGATATACAAATAATGCATCAGAAAAACGTGCACTATTCAGTGCATTATTTTCCACTAATGCATATTCAATGCATTATTTTTATTTTTCTAAACAAATCCGACTTGACATAAATAAAGGCCTGTTTTCTGATGTGCATTAGAACCTGTGACCTGTCAAGGTCATGAGCTGACAGCCACCCCATTTAATGTCCTGCTCATTGTGTTGTGCTCTAAACAGACTGTTTAATTGAATGTGACAGTATATGTAAGCATGTGTGCACATGATTCTGCTGATATACTAACAATCAGAACATTCACATCCATTAACGCCAGTCCACCGCCTAGCTTTAGTAGATGATAAAAATTGTGTGAATTTATGTGAAAAATAATTGCAAAAGTCAGTTTATCATTTTGTACTAAGTTTATAAAGACTTAATTTCTCTTTGTATAAATCTAAGTCACACTCCGTGTGATTTAGTGGTGTTGTCTTGTCTTTGGTGATTAAAGTTTGACAACTTATTTTTTTAAATCTTTTGTAAAAGAATTCTACATTGATTTTTGCATGCGGTCATCACTTTAAATGAATAATTTCAGATCATTTGTTCTGAAGTGAGTTTTATGTGCATTGAAATAGTTGACAATGCCAGTTTGGAAGGATCACAAACAGTTTAAATATTTAATATGATATAGAAGATGCTTATTTGTATGATAAATTCGAATACAAAGCATTTATATTGACTATAAATCACAATATGGCTATACTTCTCAGTGTGTGTGTTCTGGAATTTGACACGTTGTAAAACTTTACAGCTTCAATAAACGGCTGGTTTTATATCGTGTGGCGTTTTTGTGTTTGATAAATGAAGCAAAACCCGGGATCTCAGTGAAACTGAGATGTTAAGAATCTAAGTTTATACCTTCAGCAACCTCCAGGGATATCCATTATTGCTTATATATAAACCTGTTAACAATGAATGTGAATGGACGCAACAAATATGACATGAATAGTATGAAACGTGAAAACAAAAAAAAAAAACAAAAACATGTTTTGCGTTTAGTCAGCGTACCTTTGTTGGTAAGACGTCAAGCCTTGGACGTTTTGCGGGTTCCCGTTAGTAGCTCCCGGGACTCTGGACGCAGCCGGCATCCCTCCACCGGCTCCCGCACCTGCAGCCGCCGCCGCCGTCACCTGAACACTGAAATCCGGGAAGATCCTGATCATCCCCGAGCGCGCACCGCGATGCTGCACCAACCGACTGTGTGTGGATCAACCTTCCCTCCGGTCCGACAAATCACAGCAGCACAATCCCATTAGTGATGGAAACAAGCTCATCAGCCATTCTGCGTCTTGTTTTCTGCTTTCAGAGGAGAGAAATGCTGCTTTAAGAGGGTTGGTGATGGTGGTGCTCGTAGACTGCCGCCTCTTTGCGCGTCCCGTGCGCTTTTACGCGGAAAAGTTTCAAGCGCTCCAAGCTTTCCTGACGAATCCGAGTTTATGTTTTTAAAAGTAAACTTCCTCAAGCGTATTGTTTAACCATATCCTCCAATATATGAATGATCTGACTGTCTATGTGACTGCTTGCGAGCCAAGTTTGACTAATAATTGTCGGTTTAGGAAACTTACCAAAAAGTGACGCGCTAACTAAAATCCTAAATCAAAGTATCCTAATATTATTTTACTTTCAAAACGCGTAAATAATATGCCTTTTAGTTTTGAATACACCGCTACAGGCTTAAAATAGCCATAATAGAAAAGAAAACGCAAGTGCGACACTTTCCTAGTGTAAAGGAATGTGTGCGTATATAAATAAACGAGCACAGAACTTTTTTATCAGTCCAACGTGTCGTGAAAAAGCTCTGTTGCTTAAGATCAGAGACAGCTGTCCATTCCCAGTGTGGTTTAGGAAACAGATCTAAGTATGTACGCGAGGAAAGTCCAGTGCATGATGTGATCTGCTCGCCTCCTACTGTTGTGATGATGATGTGCTACTGCTTTCAGTTTCTGAGAGAAGGAACGATCAGCTTCTTCTTCTGGTGCTGATGCTGCAGAGGTCAGGTGCTGTCAGTGCTGCTGCCAGGATCAATGTCTAAAGCTGATGGGATGTTTGCTGTGTGCATGCTCCTCATGTGTTGTGTTGTGTTGCCCTGCTGTGTGTGGCAATGCCATCCCTATAGCGCGTGTGAGAAGATGAACTCAGCCGCTCTTGCAGCTGATTAACGGAGCGCGCTGCCGCCGCGCAGCCAATGGGAAGCTCGCACGGGAGCGCGCAGTGGTTTACCGCAGCAGTTAACCCTTTGTGAGCCGAATGATGAGGAGCAGCTAGAATATTCACAGACACATGCACCTGTAACGTTAATCATACGTAATATAAGAGGAATCAAAAAGAACTACTGGCAAAATAAAAAGCAATGAAACAACAGGCTATTCGGAAGAACAATAGCAAACACACAGTTTTCAAGTAACACTTTAAAGTTTGGATTTACATCTAATAAAAATCACCAAAAAGACCTGTTGAGCAAAAAAGTATACATTACATATGTTGTATCTAATGCAATGACATACATTTTTTAAATGTGGCTTGTCAAAGTACTTTTGTTAAAGGGGTTGAATTTGTGGTTTACACAGATTTTTGGTTGTTTTGTGCTTATTAATTTAAAATTTACATGCATATTAAGTATGGAAATTCATGCAGTTGTCTTATTCTGCAATGAGTTACATTTTTTAAGATCTTGTGTAATACAATTATGTATTTCTTGGTTTCTGGTGTGGTTTTAGATGTGTAATCTAGAAGACATGGTATCACCATGCTGAACTAACTAGTTACTTATATGTGACCCTGGACCACAAAACCAAAAATAAATAAGAATAAATAAGCTTTCCATTGATGTATGGTTTGTTAGGATACACTCTTAAAAATAAAGGTGCTTCACGATGCCATAGAAGAATGTTTTTTGTCTAAATGGTTCCATATAGAACCTTTAACATCTGAAGAACCTTTCTGTTTCACAAAAGGTTCTTTATGGTGAAAGAAGGTTCTTCAGATTATAAAAAGGTAAGAAAGAGATAGTTCTTTAAAGAACCTTTGACTGGATGGTTTTATTTTTATTTTTAAGAGTGTAGGACAATATTTGGCTGAGATACAACTATTTGCAAATCTGGAATCTGAGGGTGCAAACAAATCAAAATATTGAGAAAATCGCCTTTAAAGTTGTCCAAATTAAGTTCTTAGCAATGCATAGTACTAATCAAAAATTAAGTTTTGATATATTTACGATATCAAAATATCTTCATGAAACATGATCTTTACTTAATATCCTAATAATTTTGACCCATACAATGTAATTTTAGCTATTGCTACAAATATATACAAATATATACTATAAATGTATACTGGTAGTAAGTGTACTAATATTTGTGTACTAGTAGGCTAGTATACTTGTAAGTGTACTTTTTCATTACCTGGGACTAAAATGGCCCACTTTTCAGAAAGACTTCTGTCAGCTGAGCAGTCATATGTTGTTAAACAACAGTGCAACTGAGAGTTTAGAGCTATAAAATGAATTTGAATAGTAGAAATGTTTGAGGTTATATAAAGACAACAATTTTTCACTCAGAAATTGCTAGTAAATTTTACAAACAATTAAATAAATAGCAAGAAATACACTGAATTAAACATGAAATTTTGAAATAAAAATCTTGAAAAATACTTGTTTATTTGGATTTCTTGGCAAATTTGAGCACATTTTAGATTTTTCTTGAGATTTAGTTTAAATTTCACAAACAGTTACAAATAAATAGCAAGAAATACCCTGAATTAAACATGGAAATTTTATTTATTAATTTTACTTATATCTAGATACCTTAAAAAGTATACTTAAAGTTACTTTTATTAAGCATACTTAAGTAAAGTTCAAGTATATTTTTAGATAAACTTGTAGTAAGTATCCTAATATGTGTGTACTAGGCTAGTATACTTGTAACTGTATTTCTGTATTACTTGGGACTAAATTTGCCCAGTTCTTTAGATTATAAAAGTATACTTTCAGGCTTGTAACAGTATTAAACTTTGAGTACACAACTGGTTTATGACTATAAAGTATATTTCTAAAGGTATACTTTCTTATTTTTAGTTTTAAAGCAGTAATAGCACACTTGAATACACTTCTTTTTGCAAATGTAATTTCTATAAATGCCATACTGAATTTAACAGGATGAAAACAAGGCTGTGAGGGACAGACGTATGATCTTTACAATGATACGCACTGTATAAAGGTCCTATATTATGTAATTTTCACTTTCATCTGTGTTTCAAGGAGTTTTTGACTTATCAGAAAGACATTTGTCAGCTGATGAGTCATTTGTTGTTAAACAACAGTGCAACTGAATGCACTGTACTTCAATCCCTCACTGCCTCGTTTTCATTCCTGTCAGAAATTAAATATGGCTCTATCCTATAGTGCTGTTTTCAGATAGAATAGCGTGCTATAATTTCGTCGCATGTACATCTTGAAGAGAAAGATGGCTTGGTTTACAAACGAATGGAGAAAAGTTTGCTCGTGAAAAATCATTCTCTCAGAGCAAACAAAATGATGTTGACTGAGTTTTGAGAGTCTCCTACTCAATTTCATGTTCGTCTGAAGAAAATTAAGCACTTTACACAAAAGCAGATGCAAGTACAGATGAAGAAATGAAATTAAGGCTCAGAGAAAGGCGGAATGTTCTCGGCTGATTTAATTGTGCGATGGTGGGCGCGTGTTGTTTGTAAGTTGCTCCTCATTGACTCTTCTGTTCTTGAACTGTCATTGTTGTGAAAGTGATTGAGTGTTAACCAATAAAATATTCCGAAATGCAAATATTGAGCCGCGTCCACATCAACACTCATGAATCTTCTACTGTAGCTCACTTGTCCTTTGATAAACCAAAGACGGCTATCTGTTCACGCTGTATGAGTAGAGCTTTATGATAGTTTATCAAACATTTGCAGCTTATTAATGATTTCAGTGGCCACATAAACCAGCCTTTGAAATCAGCAGGAAGTCCTTGAAACCAAATCGTTGGATATCTGTAAGTCACCAGCAGATTTGTAATTGTCAGTGAGCATATTTACATGTGATGCATTTGGAGAGAATGTCAAGTGATACGACACAAAGGAAAAGTTCAAACATAGACTTCACTAACATGTCAGCTTTGTCTCTGGTGTTTCTTCATTAAAACCCTGGGAGAAATCAATATGGACATAGAAATGAGACACTTGTTGAAATACAGTGAGAGTATAGAGCTATAAAATGAATGTGAATAGCAGATCAGATCATTTAATGAGAAATGCGTGAGTTCATATAGAGGCGACCGTTTCCACTCAGAAATTGCTAGTACATTTCAAAATTACAAATAAATAGCAAATATTTTGAAATAAAAACTGAAATATTTCCAATATTTCCAAAAGATCATAAAAATCATCGTTTCCACATTTACTTGCATGTTTACTTTGAGCTCTTGGCAAATTTGAGCACAATTTGAGATTTAAATTGAGATTTAGTTTAAAATATCACAATTACAAATAAATAGCAAGTAATACACTGAATTCATCATAAACATTTGAAATGAAAACTGAAATAATATTTCCCTGTAAAATGTACTCCAGTAATCTTAATTTACAACTTTGAAAAATCATAAAAATGATTGTTTGCTTACATGTTTACTTTGATTTCTTGGCCAATTTGAGCACAATTTGAGATTTTAGTTGCAATTTAGTTAAAATTTTACAAACAGTTATAAATAAATAGCAATTAAGAAACTGAATTAAGCATGAAAATTTGAAATAAAAACTGAAATAATATTTTTATGTCAAATATACTTAATCTTTATTTACAACTTTGAAAAATCATAAAAATTACTTTTTACATGTTTGTAATTTTAGTGAGATTTTTTTGAAATTTTACAAACAATTACAAATAAATAATAAGTAATACACTGAATTATACATGAAATTTTGAAATAAAAACTGAAATAAAATGTCCTTGTACAACTTTGAAAAATCATAAAAATGATTGTTTACTTACATGTTTACTTTGATTTCTTGGCCAATTTGAGCACAATTTGAGATTTTAGTTTCAATTTAGTTAAAATTTCACAAACAATTATAAATAAATAGCAAGTAATAAACTGAACTAAGCATGAACATTTGAAATAAAAACTGAAATAATAATTTTATGGCAAATGTACTTAATATTCTTTATTTACAACTTTGAGAAAATATAGAAATTACTCTTTACATGTTTGAAATTTTAGTGAGATTTTGTTGAAATTTGACAAACAATTACAAATAAATAATAAGTAACACACTAAATTAGACACGACATTTTGAAATAAAAGTTGAAATAATATTTCCTTGTAAAATGTACTCCAGTAATCTTAATTTACAACTTTGAAAAATCATAAAAACCATTGTTTACTTACATGTTTACTTTGATTTCTAAATACCATTGTTTACATGTTTATTTATATGTTTACTTTGAAATTTCACAAACAATTACAGATAAATAGCAAGTAATACACAGAATTATACATGAAAATTTGAAATAAAAAAAACTGAAATAATATTTCCTTGTAAAATGTACTCCAGTGATTTTAATTCACAACTTTGTAAAATCTTAAAAAATACTTATGTTTATTTTAATTTCTTGGCAAATCTGAGCACAAATTGAGACATTTCTTGAGATTTAGTTGAAATTTCACAAACAATTACAAATAAATAGCAAGAAATACACTGAATTAAACATATGATAATATGTAATATCTCCTTGCAAAATGTACTCAAATAATCTTAATTTACAAAATCATGAAAATCATTGTTTACATGTTTACTTACACGTTCGTTTTGATCTCTTGGCAAATTTTACCACATTTCGAGATTTTACTTGAAATTTACCTGAAATTTCATAAATAATTACAAATAAATAGCAAGAAATACACTGAATTAAACATGAACATTTTAAATGTAAACTGAAATAATATTTTCTTGTAAAATGTACTCCAACAACCTTTATTAACAATTTAGAAAAATCATTGTTTACATGTTTACTTTGAGTTCTTGGCAAATTTGAGCACAATTTGAGATCTCTTTTGCAACCCTAGATAAAATGTGAGATTTTTCGGTTTTTTTTTTTTTTTTCCCTCAGGAAAAATATCATTAAATCTCATTGCTGTCTATCAGAAACTTCTTTAAAAGACATACATTTAAACATAAATGAGACTACTGTTGGAAAAAAAAAAATATGTTTAGAAACTATTTTCACTCAGAACATCTAAATCTAATAAACTAAAATTGTATTTTCCTGTACATTGACTCAAATATTCTTTGTTTTATTAACAGCTTCAAAAAATGATTATTTTTTATGTTTACTTCAATTTCTTGGCAAATCTCAGCACAATTTGAGATCTTGGAGATCTCTTCTAAAACTCTAGAAAAGCTGTGAGTTTTTTTCCTCAGGAAAAACATCTGAGAAGCATTTCCATTGCTCTCAATTAGAATTGACACAAATGAGACAATTGCTGAAATACAGCAAGAGTAAAGAGTTGTGAGATTTCTATGTTTTCTTTCCTGAGGAAAAACACCTGAGGAGCATCTCCAGTTAATCTCATAGCTGTCTATCAGCAACTTCTGAGCTATTAAAGAGATCTCACGTGTGATTTTCTAGCCTGCGGGAAGGGACGTGGCACACGCCTCGCACAGGTGCCTATAATCTCTCTGTTGTGTACAGTCTTAAAGAGAGAACGTTTTATTCTGTGTCTCCTTTGAAATGAAAAATACTCCCTCAGATTATCAGCGGACATGATTAAATAGCAATAAAGATGCACTCAGTGCTTCACCTGGGACAGTAAATGGAAGAGCTCTCTAATAAAACAGCCCTAACAAACAAGACAGCGGAGGGGCTTCTCTTCAGGGCTGTTTCTCAGTGATGGAATCAAATAGATTGCACTGGAAGCTTTAAACCGACACTGCAGCTCCTAATACAATTAGATTAACGCTGTCTTCTGTTTACTTCCCTGGGTATTTGCAGTGGTCTGTATTGCATTTATTTGTCTACAGTGCTCTGCTAAACTACATGAGACAGATCCGGGGCAGCGTGAGCCTCCCACATCACAGCGCTACGCGGGTGGTGCGTGTTCTCTTGAGGAGGGCTTTGGCAATCGATATTATACTGCTCAGCCAGGAACACAGAGTGTTGTTAAAACAAAAGCCAGATTATAAGAGAAGTACACTTATTATGAAGATACGCAAAGTTTTATAGCCACAAAGGAAATCTTGTTGCTCAGAAGTTGCTCTTTTAGAGCTCTCAGTTATGTTTCATTTATAAAATCTACACAAAATCTTACTGATTTTTTTTTTTGTCTTCTGTGACGTGCTATAGTTTGAGTTTTGGTGTTGCATACTGGTCTATTATTGCTGAAATAACTCATTTTAGATAAAATCGCCACTAAATGGTGAGTGACTGAAAAACAACCTGTGATTGGTCAAATGTCATGTCAGTCAGATGTGGGCGGATCTTGTTCAGTATAAGCAGCAAAATGGACCAGACTGGTCAAAAATCTACTTGTGAGTGAGATATAGGCTTTTTTTCACAGGAGAAAATCTGAGATGATAATGAAATTTGCATTTACTCTCCATGTAGGCTAATTGTTGTGTAGGAGAAACAACTTTATATTAAATTAACATTTACAAGATTAGGTAACTTTCACAAGTGATTTTCTAGTTAAAAGTGCAATCAAAGTTTTTTCTCAGTGCTTTTCCTCAGTGTTTTTCTTCATTAATTAAAAAAAAATAAAGGTGAAAAAATTTGCATTTCAGAACAATAAGTTTAGTTATATGGGCGTATTGGGTACTTTAATTTATTGTAGATAGACAGATAGATGATAGATGGATAGATAGATAAATAGATATATAGACAGATAGATGACAGACGGATGGATGGATAGATGGACAGACGGATAGATAAATAGACAGACAGATAGATAGATAGATAGATAGATAGATAGATGGATGGACGGACAGATGACAGACGGATGGATAAACGCATGGACAGATGGATGGATAGATAGATAGATAGACAGATAGATAGATGGACGGACAGATGACAGATGGATGGATAAATGGATGGATGGATAGATAGACAGATAGATAGATAGACAGATAGATGGACGGACAGATGACAGACGGATGGATAAATGGACGGATAGATAGATAGATAGATAGATAGATAGACAGATAGATGGACGGACAGATGACAGACAGATGGATAAATGGACGGATAGATAGATAGATAGATAGATAGATAGATAGATAGATAGATAGATAGATGGATAAATGATGGATGGACCGACGGACAGATAGATGACAGATGGATGGATTGATGGATGGACGAACAGATGGATGGATGGATGGATGGATGGATAGATAGACAGATAGATGGATGGACAGATGACAGACGGATGGATAAATGGACGGATAGATAGATAGATAGATGGATGGATGGATAAATGAACAGACAGAACAATTGACAGACAGATTGATGGACAGATAGATGGATTAATGGATGGATGGATAAATGGATGGATAGATGGACGGACGGACAGATGGATGAATGGATGGATGGATGAACAGACAATGACTGACAGACTGACTGACAGAATGATACATAGAACGATAGATAGAACGATAGATAAAATGATAAATAGAACGACAGAATGATAAAATGATAGATAGATAGATAGATAGATAGATAGATAAATAGATAAATAGATAGAGAGATGGATAGATGGATAGATAGCTGGATGGATGGATTGATGGGCGGACGGACGGATAAATGAATGCACGGATAAATGATGGATGGACAGACGGACAGATAGATGACAAATGGACAGATAGACATAGATGGATGGATTGATGAATGGGCGAATAGATGGATGGATAGATGGATGGATGGATGGACAGACAGAACGATTGACATTGATGGACAGATAGATGGACAGATGGATGAATGATGGATGGATGGATGGATAGATGGATGGATGGACAGACTGGTGGACAGATAGATGACTGATGGACAGATAGACATGGATGGATGGATGGATGGATAGATGAATAGACAGAACGACTGACAGACAGATTGATGGACGGATGGATGGTTGGATGGATAGACAGACGGACAGATGAACAGACTGACAGAACAATACATAGAACGATAGACAGAACGATAGAACAATACAACGATAGATAGATAGATAGACAGATAGATAGATGTACAATCCTGTTACTTCAGGAACTGAAAACTTTTAGGGCTACAGTACTCATTCAGTATTCAGGTCTGAGGCGACTGCCATTTGAACTAACACAATGTACAGAATGTCTGAGTGCGACTTCAAATTGCACAAGTTGAAACATAACACACTATATGATTTCGGCGTTGCTTTCTTGCCTCGGTTTTCATCCCTTCTGCTTTGTCTCATAAGACGCAAGTGACAACAAACCCACCCTATAAATCCATTTCCTGCAGACAATGCTAGTGGCTGAGCTGACGTGAGCTTTCAGCAGCTCATGATTTGCTCACTGAGGGTCAGTGGATTATTCTGGAAGCCAGCGGTGGGCTTCTCTCTCAGAGACGAGGACTCAGTCAATGCCATTCTTCTCCGAACCACATGTTGACAAGTCAGCTTAATGTGAAGCAGGATAAACTGTGATTGGGGCCGTCGGTCCCGCTGTTTGTCCAAACTCTCTCCATCTCACGCAAAAGAGAAATCTCTCTCCTGCTGGCTGAACAAACGCCGGCCGGGCCTCAAACTCGCCCACCTCTCTCCTCCCGGTTCCTGAATATCATCCTCTCCTGCGACTCCTGCGATAACAATCAGCACAAGGTCCGTGTTAAATGAAGTCAAGGGTATTTTTGCGGAGGAGTTTGGAGGTTGTACGACTGGTTGCCGGTGGTTTGAGCTTATCGGGACGTGGCGTGTTAAACACTTTGCGCGCCGAAATGAGTGTGTGCTCCATTATGTGATAATTCTGTCAATCATGAGGTCATCAGCACAGCTCCTATCACAAGAGGATAATTGGAGTTGTAACTGTGAATTACATTTTTTTCTCTCCCTTCTTAAATGAAAGATAACAATACACGATGAATATGACTGCTTCTTTCTTACAGAGGTGATTACTGATGACGCCTCTTAATTAAAGTACCTCTGATTAGCTATTTTAATGCACCACATAACTTGAGAGAACATCGAAATCTTTAACGTTTGCATTTATTAGAAATTGTGAAATCACTAAAAAATACTATAGAAAAAATATATTCTAAGAACGTTTTCAGAATGTTCTCAGAACAAAATCGGCAACATCTGTGACTGATAATAATGATTCCTAATTGCTTGTTTAAATGTTTACAATAACTCACAAATCTATGAAAGATATTCTATTAGGTTAAAAGCTATTTTTTTTATGTTGAAATAAAACAAGAGCCTTTTGTTAGACGCAAAGTTGCATTTTAGAAGTGGAATTACTGTTCTACATCTCTTTTTCACATATTCTTGCACATATCATGTTTAAGTCTGGCTTTCCTTTCTATACAATGTATTTTAACATATTCCAGTGTTGTGTTTTGCACCATAGACTTCCACTGTAAATGCATTACTGTAAATGCAGTTATTGTTTTCGTTGTTTTGGGTTATTCAAAATAATTTTCTGTGCTAATCAACAGTACGTCACAGACGTTGTCAGTAGAGCTTAACTTGTTTTTGTCTCTGAATGTTCATTTAAACGGCATTGTTCTTTAGCCAAGATGTTTTATTTTGAGTGTGTTTAAGAGTGAATGGTTAGTAAAATGTTTCAGTTCCACGGACCGGCCCTCATACTGTCATTCAGTATGTGAAAATGTGGGCAAACAGCATGTTTAAAAAATAACCTCACAAGCTGCGCTCATGCGATATGACATTGATTAGCATTAAAATTTAGAAAGTTTCTATCATAATTAGTGCTTCTAAAAGTAAGCACCAAAGTTGTGTTCAGAAACTGGCTACAACTTTTGTGTTGTGGGTCAAAGTGACTCACATTGGTTTCCATGCAATTTGCCAAAAAAACAATTAGCATGAAAAACACTAAAGACTCATATAAAAACAGAAAACATATTGTAGCTTGTCAAAAACTACAAAAATATAAAATAATATTTGAAAAATAAATGAATAATTAATAAAATAATAAAATAAATAAGAAATAAACTAATAATTCCCTTCTATTTTTACTGTTATTTCTGTTGTGTCAGAGGTTGATTTGACCAACATATTGTTATTTTCATTAATTTTGTGCATATATTGTATTGTATTGTAACATTGTGTGTGTGTGTGTGTGTGTGTGTATATGTATGTATATATACATATATACACACACACACACACACACATTATATATATATATACTATCAGTCAAAAGATTTTGTTTTTTTTTTAAGATGTTTAGCAAAAACAGTAACATTTTTCTACTCATAGAATATATTTTTTAAAATGTAATTTATTCCTGTGATCAAACCTAAATTTTCAGCATCATTACTCCAGTCTTCACTGTCACATGATCCTTCAGAAATTATTCTAATATACTGATTTGCTGTTTAAGAAACATTTATTATTATTATTATTTATTTTTTGGGGGGAGGGGGTAGACTATAGAAATAAATACTTTTATTTAGCAAGGATGGTTTAAATTGATCAGAAGTGACGATAAAGACATTTATAATGTTACAAAAGATTTTTATTACATACAAATGCTGTTCTTCTGAACTTTCTATTTATCAAAGAAACCTGAAAAATTCTACTCAGCTGTTTTCAACATTATAATAATAATAAATGTTTTTTGAGCAGCAAATCAGAATATTACAATGATTTCTGAAGGATCATGTGACACTGAAGACTGAAGTAATGATGCTGAAAATTCAGCTTTGATCACAGGAATAAATTACATTTTAACATATATTCAAATAGAAATAGAAATACTTTAAATATAGTAAAAATTACTGGTTTGCTGTACTTTGTATCAAATGAATGCAGGCTTGGTGAGCTTGGTGTTCTTTAAAAAACATTTAAAATCTTTTATGTTTAGTTTTAAACTTTTGACTGGTAGTGTGTGTGTGTATATATATCATGACTAGGTATAAATAATATTTAACATTGTTTGTATTTAGTGCATATAGTAGTTACTGCTATTCGTACTACTATTGCATTTTTTGTATGGTTCTCAATCCCTTGTGAGGGTAAAGTATATTTCTCAGACTTCTTTTCAGTGCTGCCATATTCTCGTAATTGAGATCCAAAAAAACGAACAAGCAAAACAGTAAATTTTTCTTGGATGATTCAGAAAACAAATCTCAATTTTGAGTAAACCTTAAATCTTAAATTTCAAGTTCTTATCTTTTTAATACCTGATTCCTTTGTGTTTTTCAAAATGTTGTTTTTTGGCTAATTTCACGGAAACCAACAGTGGTCAAAGAGGGGTCATTTTAACCTCAAAACAACAGTTTCCAAAACACATAGAATCCTTCAATGCACATTCATGATCCTAAATTAGAAATATTCACAAAATTTCTAGAAGAAAAACATAATTTAACCAGTATTTTTCAATCAGCAGTTTGAAAATCAAGTGTGAGTCAAATTGATCCAAACACATCAGGAGGGTTTTAAAGGAACAATTCACACCAAAAATGAAAATCATTCACTCACACTCATGCTGTTCCAAACCCATGTGACTTTTTTCTTCTGTGGAACACAAAATAGATATTTAGCAGAATTTTTACACTCCAAAAATATTTAAACTTGATGTTTGCATGTCAAGCTTCATTAGATCTCATACAGCGTTCATGCAAATTTTAGGTGAATTTTATGTGAACTATCCCTTTAACGCTATGATAATTAGATTTCAGTTTAATTTGATATATTTCCTAGCTTGATTCATCATCACATATTGTCTGCTGTATGTGTGTATGTTGTGTCATTCTATGTGGGTGGATGCAAATGCAACAGAAATGTAATACTTCCTGAACTTGTCAGAGATGAATTCTATCGGACTCTTCCTCCCCAACACTGATGGATGAAGCAGATTGCATTAAAAAAGCAAAGGTTAAAGGTCACGGCAACAGCGTCTCTTACACTTCTCCGAACCTGTAATGAATTTTGAAAGATCGCCTGAGTGTATGCGAAAGAGAATCGCAGATCGAGAGAGAATGAGCAATGAACTTCTGTGCGAAATTACACACAAAGCTGGGGAGGGGGAAATTGGTGTGGAAATGATTGATTGGAAGGGCCAAAGGAAAATGACATCATGGATTTTGTTTATTCTCGATGGTAAGCGGCACGTGGCCTTTTAGCCCGCCGTGCGATTTCACATCGGATTGTTTTCTAATATGCTTTGATGACACGTCTGGAATCCAATTACTCACCCTACAAATAACATGAACAAACTCAGCACATTGTGGAGTGTTTTAATGGGGGCGGCACCTGTGTCACCCGCCGATTCTCACACCCTCTCCAAACCTGTTACTGCTGCTGTCTGAGAGATATCTGATCCCTCAAACCTGTGATATATCACAAACCACACCTGGGCCACATTCAACCCATAATACTGCTGCTTCTGGAGAAGAGCCTCCGTGGATCATCTGGAATGCAGATGTAAAAGGCAAAATGGCATTTGCATCCTAATCGGTCTCATTTAATGCCATTTAATGTCACAGCGCCTGGTACATTAATGTTTATTATGTATTTCTGAAGTAAGACTCATTATAAAGACTCTAGAAATGGGTATTTTAGATCATTTGTAGTGATCTGACAAAAATGCAATTGAGCCAAAAATAGTGCTTTTGTAATATGTTATAAATCTTCCTAATGTAACATTGTGTCCATATGCACAAAAAAGAAATAAAGAGAAAAATGCAATTTTATGAAATAATAATAACAGTGTGACCCATGTAAACACCAGCAGGGTAGCACAAACATAACATAAACAACAAAATACCCTAAAACTAAAAAATAAAATAAAATAAAATCAAGTAAAATGTAAGTATAATATATTTAAATAAATGATATTATATATAATATAATATCTTGTCAGAAATTATATATACATCATAGTTTTTTTTTGTAAAATACATTATTAAATATACTTCATGTAATTGTTTGAGTATATATACTTTGAGAGAAAGAGTTTATATATGTATACACACAGACAAAACAAAAATTATATAAATGTAGAATTTTCAGATATATATACACACACACACACACACACACATAAAATGTATTTTCATATATAGTTTTATATATCTCTATATATCTATTTGGATATATTTTTTATATTGAATATATATTTGTTACATATACTAATTTGTTATATCAGCTAACATTTTTTTATTTTCTAATTTATTTGAAACTATTGCTCTTGGCTTTAATAAGATCTCCTATAGTCTTTGTCAATCTAAATGTGCTGCATTCTGTTTCATTTCCAGTACAACCAAACACTTACAATAAAGAAATGAAGAAAACAAGGTCATTTCATTCAGTATAAATGCTTCTTGGCAGCACAGATCTGACTAGCATCCTCTCAGCTTGAGCTGGACAGCCATGATGCTTTTTCCCAGTCTTTCAAAGGCCTATCATTACTTTGAAACATAAAAGCTAGTGATGTATAGACATCCTGTCAAGATATAGAACTCTGTGTTTTGGTGACATGTCACGTTTAATATCGTGCCTTCACATCAAAACCCTGCGTACACCGTCGAGCCCGCGGTCCAGCGCTCTGATGACACCCGTGCATGTTTGCATTGACGCGTGCTTTAAAAAATAATAAAAAATGGTGGAAGGAGAGAGAAGATAATTGGTGGAATTTAAATGAGTGAATCTGACTTCAGTACAGGCAGCTTGTGTATCTTTACCAATGCAAGAAATGGCGTGTTTCATGCAGCCGTGATCAAAAGTGAGAAATAGTTAAACGGCATAAAGTTTTCAGTTCATGTCCAGCATTTCTGACATTTGAAGGTCGTTCTTGAGTTCTTTTATCCCACTTAAACTCATGTGGAAAAAATCACCCGCAACTTGTCTTCTTTGTCACATAATGTCATATAATCAACAGCGATCTTTTCAACAAAGAGACTTCAACTTATTAATTTTTCCATCTATGCCTGGGCAAAGCCACCAAATCAACATTCTGACTGGCTGTAATTGCAAAGCCACCATGGTTCGATACACATGACCTTTACTACCTTTAAAGCCATTTCCATTTCATACAAAAATGTCCTGTTAATTGCAAAAAGGGGAATAATTTGTTCACCATGCAGTGTTTTGAAGACAGTGTAAGAATTCATTTCCATCCTAATTTATCAATGCCATCGTCCAATGCCAAAAACCTTATTTTAAATATTAACGTGACTTTCCCGCTTAAATGTAATATGGATCCGTAGCGTTGGCTCTGGACAAACACTGGGAATCTTTACTGTGAGATTAAAGAGGTCAGACAGTTTTATAATGTCTGCTTTTCACCGCATATGTGCCGTTTGTGTTACTGCATATTTGAAATTATTTAGTTCTGACGGGGGGTCAGTACAAACTTTGGATTCCATTTTTGTGTTTGCTAAAGTGAAATAAATGAATGCAAACACAATATATCATAGCTTAATACAGAAATGTGCTTAAAGCAATAGTTTACCCAAATTTACTCACCCTCAAGCCAACCACGATGTAGATTTGGAAAGTTTAGCATTACATCACTTGCTCACCAATGGATCCTATGCAGTGAATGGGTGCCATCAGAATGAGAGTCCAAACAGCTGATAAAGTCACAGTATCACAGTAATCCGCAAGTAATCCAACAGTCTGTCAATTAAAGTCTGTGTAAAGGCCATTTAGAAATTTTTTTCTAAACCCATTATAAATGTTAGAAGTAAACTGCTGAAAACACATTACAAAGACTGTGATGCAGTACTGAATTGTGGAGATAGACTGTTACACAGTTTTTCACCATTTTGTGTTCAAGACTTTCAGGCAGACCTGAAATCATGTCTCGATGATGCAATGAAGCCACTGAGCCACTAGTCCGTTGTGTTCACACCATGTTGAAATTACTGTAATTTCGAGGTTTCAACATGAAAAAAAGTGTTCATGTCCTCATAGAACCCGTAATTACATCTTGAAAGATGGGACTTTTCTGAGAGCTTCTACTTGTACTACGTGATCGCTGTACCACCTGACCACTGCAGATTAATTTAGACGTTTTTAGACTTTTCTTAAACATGGAAGTAATCATATTGGTGAGACTTCCAGTTCATTAGCCTCTATAGGGAAATAATGAGAATAATAACAGTAAATGGTAAAATTACACTACAAACCAGTGTGCTCATAATTAAGATAAATACATTAAAATAATATGGTAAGACACACCAATTTGCAATATCAAATACAGCTAAAAATAGCTGGACGTGGGTGAGACCGGAAGCCAGAGCCATAAAATTTACAAATGGCCGCGCCCACTCTTATGGGAATAAAAAGGTGGATAGAAATGCATAATTTCCAGAGTGAGGATGTGAACAGCTCTAAATAGAAAGTCGGGCGTTGTCTTCTGGGGCGTATGGGCTTGTTAAGTGATGATGTAATGCATCCAACGAACACTGTTTATGAGTCCAAACCCCAACTCATTTCACTTGAGAACACTATCTCAGCAGCCGTTTATGAGCACTGTTTATTCATATTAAACATTTAAGCTAAATGTTTTCAAATTTACGGTGTACACTACAGTCTCTGTGCTCACAGCGTCCCAAACACATAATTGTTTAATTTGTTTATTTATATTTATATTTCCATTGTCTGGCTATCAGGGATTTCGGTACGGAGTTAAAGGGTAGGATTATAATTTTTTGGTAGTATTATATAACATTGTGAGTGTATAATTAGTACCGTTTGTTGTTTTCTCATGTCATCTGATAAAGCGTTTGGACCCGGAAGTCACGGGTAAGTTAAAGGAGAAGTCCACTTTCAAAACAAAGATTCACATATAATGTACTCACCCCCTTGTCATCCAAGATATTCATGTCTGTCTTTCTTCAGTCATAAAGAAATTGTTTTTTGAGGGAAACATTTCAGGATTTTTCTCCATATGATGGACTGGTATGGTGCCCTGATTTTGAACTTCCAAAATGCAGTTTAAATGCAGATTCAAACGATCCCAAATGTGGTTTTAAACGATCCCAGCCGAGAAAGAAGGGTCTTATCTAGCGTAACAATCTGGTATTTTAATAAAAAAAAATACAATTTATCTACTTTTTAATGCCAAATGCTCGTCTTGTCTTACTCTGCCTGGACTGTTTTCGTTCCAGTTTCGTTCTGGCTGGGATCATTTACAACCGCATTTGGGACCGTTTGAAGCCGCATTTAAACTGCCTTTTGGAACATGATGTGAAGACAGCACAAATTGTCTCTGTACTGCAATTGTAGCTATATGCATATGAATATCTTTCTTCAAAAGACACTTTTGCTAAACTAACAATACAACAAGACAAAGCTGTTAGCTAGCAAGGCATTTAAAAGGTAATTTAGTTTAAAAACCTCTAATTATAAGCTAATGCATACTAAAAACACAAACCAACACATTCTTACCTGTAACAATTCATTCAGTTTCTTCAGGCATTTAAATTTAGGCGGTTTTTACAACTAGATTTTGTACAATGTTGTTGCATTTTAAAACTCATTGATTTTTATTGTGAGTGGCACATATAGACTGTTCCAAGATGGCGGACGCGTTACAAAACAGTGCGGTCTATCTCCATGTTTTGCATATGACGGTTGAGAGAGGCCGCAGCTGAGCTGAACTTACACGCGAGTGGGCGTGGTTTTGACGCCGACAGCGGACACGCCCCCAGCGTTTGAGAACGTAGAATACTGTTTTTTTATTTATTTATTTATTTATTTTTTTTTTTTTAAGATATTAAGACTTATGTTATTTTCTTGGTGTGACAAACTCAGCATACATATTTAATATTGCTTTACATTGCTAATTTTCTCCAAATGTGTTCTGATGAAGAAACAAACTCGTCCACATCTTGAATGGCCTGAGGGTGAGCAAACTGTGAGCAAATTTTCGTTTTTTTTTTTTGGATGAACTTTTTCTTTAATGATGATGAAATCGTTTTATTTGGATTTGTAGTGTGACTGCTTTGGTGGATACAGTAGCACACTGTACTCCCGTTTCATAAGGAACCAGACGCACGTCGCTTTTCTCGTCCTCCATGAGTCTTTCATTCCCGCCGACTGATTTTGTTCCGGTGCAAGCGCGCACTCATCATCAACAAACACGCAATCCTGCAGGAGCCGATGGGCGATTATGGCAGAGAGCTTATCATCAGGCCGCGGCGGCGCAATCAGGAGAGCGCTTGATTGGCTGTCGAAGAGTTCCAGAGGTTCCGATGCCACTGTATATCTGAATCTCTGAGGACCCATCACGCAATCTTCAGAGTCATCAGGACTTCCTGTAAACAGCATATTAGCCACAAAAATAACCGGCTGGCGTTCAGGCGCGGCTTTAAAGCTGATGCATATGACCTGTTATCTACAGTAAGTTGCTATGGTGAGTTTTGAGATTTCTACTTATGTTTTTTTTTCTTTTTCTTAAAGAAATAAATACTTTAGGGTACATTAATTTGATCGAAAGTAACAGTAAAGACCTTTATAATGCTACAAAAAAAAAATAAAAATAAAATAAATAAATAAATAATAATAATATTCCAAATATATGTTGTTCTTTTTAACTTCATATTCATCTAAGAATCCTGAAAAAAAAAAAAAAAGTTGGTTTCAACTAAAAATATGAAGCAGCACAACTGCTTTTAACACTGATAATAATAAGAAATGTTTCTGGAGTAGCAAATCAGCATATTATATGATGCCTGAAGGATCATGTGACACTGAAGACTGGAGTAATGGTGCTGAAAATTCAGCTTTGCATCACAGGAATAAATTACATTTTAAAATATATTTAAAAAGAAAAATGTTATTTTTAAAAATTGCCATTTTTTCCTGTATTTTTTTTTTTAATTAATGCAGCATTAATGAGCATAAGAAACTTCAAAAAAATATCTTAAAAAACAACTTTTAAACGGTAGTGGATAATAGAAATTATAAGGCTGAAGTGCATTCAGAACAATGGTAATTTCATGAATGTCGGGTTGGGGCAAGTTGTCACATTTGTTAAATGTCAATTTATACAGTTTATTATTTATCATTTCAGAGCTAAAATGATTTGGACTTGTATGTTTACTTTTTTGTTTTACGTTTTTGTGATTCTGTGAATTTTTCATGAGTTTCACCTTTTAAAATGCTAAGAAAATACTAAGTTTATTACAATTCAAAGTTCTGTTATGTACATTTTGTTAAATATAAAAAAATAAATATTGCTAGGATAGATCACATTTTAAATGCAGATTTGTACTTTAGGATAAAAAAAATCATATAGTATTTCTTATTTCAATATATACTTCTCAAATGTCCATAAACAGCAGGTCCACACTGACAACTTACCCCATATAGTGCGATAATATCCCTGTTATAGAAGCAAATATATCAATATTTGTTCAATGAACTGTGTGTTTTGAGCAATAACAGTGAAAATCTTCAATTTTTGTTTCATACTTATATACAGTTGAGGTCAAAAGTTTACATACGCTTTGCAGAAATGAGAAGGATTCATACAAAATGCATGTTATTTTTTATTTAGTACTGACCTGAATAAGATATTTCACATAAAATATGTTTACATATAGTGCACAAGAGAAAATAATAGTTGAATTTATAAAAAATGACCCCGTTTAAAAGTACACATACACTTGACATTCACTGATGCTTCAGAAGGAAACATGATGCATTAAGACCTGGGGGGTGAAAACTTTTTGAATTTGAAGATCAGGGTAAATGTAACTTATTTTGTCTTCTGGTAAACATGTAGCTTCTGAAGGGTGGTACTAAATGAAAAAAAAAAAAGATAATTAGGCAAAATATGAAAAATGTACACGTCTTCATTCTGTTCAAAAGTTTTCACCCCCGGCTCTTAATGCATTGTGTTGCCTTCTGAAGCATCAGTGAGCGTTTGAACCTTCTGTAATAGTTGCATATGAGTCTCTCAGTTGTCCTCAGTGTGAAAAGATGGATCTTAAAATCATACAGTCATTGTTGGAAAGAGTTCAAATACACAAAAATGCTGAAAAACCAAAGAATTTGTGGGACCTGAAGGATTTTTCTGAAGAACAGCAGGCAGTTTAACTGTTCAGGACAAACAAGGGACTCGTGAACAACTATCAACAAATAAACACAGCTGTGGATCATTCAGGTAACAACACAGTATTAGGAATCAAGCATATGTAAACTTTTGAACGGTGCAGTTTTTTTATAAATTCAACTATTATTTTCTCTTGTGGACTACATGTAAACATCTTTTATGTGACATATCTTATTCGGGTCAATACTAAATAAAAAAAAATAACATGAATTTTGTATGATCCCTCTTATTTTGGTAAAATAATTAACATTTTGCAGATTCTGCAAGGTGCATGTGAACTTTTGACTTCAACAGTAGTTAATATTTTAAAAGTGCATTTCAGTACTTCGATCCCTAGAAATAAAACTGTGACAACTAGCCCCAGTCTCACTTATTACACAAGAAAAGAATGCTGCATGCACTGAATTCATTAAATTAGGTTTATTTATGGAAGTTTTCTTGTACATAGTTCACCATGCAGTCTAACAGTAGCTATTTATCCACGTCACGTAACACAAACAGTAACACGACAATGAAGTAATATGACATCATTATACACCAGGGTTTGAACGTACAGTTTACATATTTACAGATGCCCATTCATCATTCTCAGCCTTGCCGCACGTCTGCTTTCTCACCGATCACAGGACACACAACGGGGGGTGAAGCAGTGTTTAACAAAATGTAACTGCAAGGCACAAAATGTTTATACATTTCTTTGTTTATCAGGGAGTAAAAAAAAACGATATCGCATCAAAGATCACATGCCACACAACATCACACAACCGTCGTGTTGCATAGAAACTGTGGCGCTACGTCAGTCGGCTAGAGAAGAACGTGAAGCCTGTTTGATAACCTCCGCGTGAGCGATCTTACAGCGTGGAGACCACAACGTCACGTCCCATTCGAGGCTGATTAGGACCACATTACTGATTGATGGGGCGACCCTCAAATAACTGAATCTGCGCTAGCTGGCTGATCAGGTCTAGTATCATCTGGGATATGATAGAAGAGGTTTACGTGTAGTTTAGCGGTGTACGTTTAGGGGTCGGGATGGCGGAAGACTGGTGAGGTAGCTCAGTCTAGTGTGGAGCTTGAAGTGGTGATCACCAGGAGGGCAAAGGTCACGGGTAAATAGCAAAGCAGCCAGGAGGAAGAGGATGAGGGTGCTGAGGATGAAGGACGTAGATCTCTAAAGTGCCAGACTAATGGCCCATGCACTAACATCCATTCAGGTGTCCGTTCCAGACCCCACGTCACCATCCAGAGGTGGAGCGTCAGACCTCAGAGAGCCTCCACTAGATCAGTCAGGGTTTACACACAGGTGTGGCGACACTTCCAGAGATTCTCTACAGGAAAAAAACACAGATTCACATAGTTAGCAACTTAAAAACTGCAGTGACTGCTAACAGTGTAGATCTTAAATCCAAACTCTGATGAACAACATATGTATTGTGTAACAGATTGAAAAAATATCTATATATATGTAGCATTCCCAAGTATTTCTTTTAAAAAGCAACATAACCTAAATTAGGCTTATAGGTTTCTATGCAAGTATGGATACTTCTGATACATTCTGGTACTTCTGAACAATAACAAACTGTAAAATTAAAATTAGTACATGTGTATATATATATAAAATTGTATTTAATATTTAAAAACAAATTATATATGAATTAAATTATAACATTTTATATTATTCTCTCATATTAATATTAATAATTAATATATTTAACTATATTATTATATATATAATTCAGTCATGTATTTAAATATATGGTTAATACATAATTAACTATATAATTACAATTACATATAATTACAATTAAATATATTATTCTATTTATTGACAATAAAATGAATAAAAATGTAATTTTATATTATATGTAAATAAAAATACACAAATATAAATTATAATGGGGTTGGACAATGAAACCTTGAAGGTAGTGCTCTGTATCAGGATAATAATGCACCAATACACACAGCAAGACTGGTGACAGACTGGTTTAATGAACATGAAAATTAAGTTGAACATCTCCCATGGCCTGCATAGTCACCAGATCTGAATATTATTGAGCCACTTTGGGGTGTTTTGGAGGAGCGAGTCAGGAAACGTTTTCCCACATCAGCATCACATAGTGACCTGGCCACTGTTCTGCAAGAGGAAAATGGCTCAAAATCCCTCTGGCTGCTTTGCAGGACTTGTATTTGTCACTCCCACGATGAAATGATGTTGTATTAGCTGCAAAAGGAGGCCCAATATCATACTAATTGTGATCTAAAACCAGGTGTTTCAGTTTCATTGTCCAACCCCTGTATATATATATATAACATTTTATATTTTTTTTTTTATTTTTTATATTCTCTCTCATATTAATATTAATAATATATTTAACAATATAATTACATATATTATTTAATTAAGTATTTTAAATATATGGTACTATATAATTAATTATATAATTACAATAATAAATGTATATATATTATACTATTTATTGACAATATAATGAATAAAAATGTAATTTTAAATTATGTACTGATTTAAATTTTACTGTTTATTGTTGTTTTCTGTATTTATTTGACTTCTAATAAACTATTAATAATTGTTTGAAAACATTTTAAAATTAAAATTAAAACACACACACACACATATATTAATTATATAATAAAATATTAATATAAAAATTTCATATAATAAATGTAATTATACTATTTCATAAAAAAATAGTATGACTAAAATGTAATTTTATATTACATGTAAATAAATAAATATATATTTATATTTTTTATATATATATAATGCATATTAATATAATTGATACAAATTATTACAAATTATTGATTTAAATTTTATTGTATATTCTTGTTTTATGTATTGATTTGACTTCTATTCAACTATTAGGAATTACTTGAAAAATGAAATTAAGTAAAGATCATGTTCCATGAAGATATTTTGTAAAATTCCTGCTGTAAATATATGAAAACTTTTTGATTAGTAATATACATTGTTAAGAACTTAATTTGGTCAACTTTAAAGGTAATTTTCTCAATATTTAGATTTTTTGCACCCTCAGATTCCAGGTTTTCAAATAGTTGTATCTCGACCAAATATTGTCCTATCCTAACAAACCATACATCATACATATTTATTCAGCTTTCAGATGATGTATAAATCTCAATTTTTAAAAACTGACCCTTATGACTGGTTTTGTGGTCCAGGGTCACATATATGATCATTATAATATCAGTGCAATTCAACATCCTATGGACAGTTCAATTCAAATTCAGCAGGATATTATATGTACAGTAAAGCATTGCATTTGATTAGTATGTTTGTTAGTTTAGCTCAGGTCTTCTCTGCAGTGAATTTGACTGTGTAGTGTGAGCTGAACCCACAATGACCGCAGGGCTGACATGATAGTGTCTGTAGAGACAGATAGTTGGCTCTTTCTGCTGTTTACCGTGTCCCTGAAGCCTCGGGCGCTTGCTGAAATGTGTCCGACTCACCAACTACTAACAATCTTCAAGATGACCTTCCCTTTGTATCATATAGCCGTTATCATTTCATCATTTATGTATGTGGTGGTTACACACCAAAACTCACATTTTCTTAGAAATATTTGCGAAGTGTTAGCTAGCCGCAGGGCTGTGCATCATTCACGACTGCCTTCGAAATTTATGCTTGTGAACTGAAAGGAAGCCAGTTCCTAAAAAAAACAAAAAAACAAAAAAACATTTCTGCCCAATCCCAAATCTAGCTCAAGATTGTGTGTTTGCCATCTGTTAATTCCGCCAGATTACAACGTGTCGTATGTTGTTGCAGTCAGGAAATTTATTAGAGACTAAGAAAGCAGCTCTCTTTAAGTTTTCCATCTGCCGTATATGCTTTTCATCAGGAGAAATGATTGCGGACCGACACGCGTTCATTATTTCAGCCCCGCGCTGATGAGGCCACGGCAGCGACCGAGAAAGAGACAGTAAGAGAGAAAGACAGAGAAAAATGGGAAGACAATTCCAAGGCTAACCCCACTGGATATATGGACCACGTTACGTAATGAATGCTTTTCAAACCAATTTACTGGTAAGGGAGTCATCATGTAGCAAGTACAGTGGCCTGTAATTTAAACCATAACACTGCCAGTCCAGACCAGGCATTTGCGTCACTGAGAACTGAGCCTTTGGGGTTTTATCAAGCAGAATTTCACAACCAACAAACAATGGAAAAACACAAAACAGGCTCATTTCAAAACACGCAACTAATAAATCACACTAACGTGCGGTGCGGAGCGCATTGGAAAATGGGGTTGTTTGCAATGTAACGCTTGATGTCGAAAAGACCCCGCGGCTGTTTTTCAGCAGTGCGGTAGAAGTGGCCGGGAGGGAGAGGTTATGTGTGTTGAAGCGAGTCCTATAGCACCTACCTTGACCTGAGGCCTGCTGCTGACTCTACTCCTTCCTGCAGATGAGCTATCTGTCTGCGGACCGCTCATCTGAGCCCTGCAGCCCTCCGCAACACCACCGCTGCTCTCTGACCTTGCCAGCTGGAAGAGATAGAACAAGAGAAATGTTTCATAATTTATTACTTTTTTTTTTTTTTTAAACTTTTTTTTTTGTAAGATTTGTTACTTTGTTACATTTCTTAAATTAAATTAAATTAAATTCAGTTGTTAAAGGTATGTATTTCTGTGCCATTAAAGTTACTAAACAAAATGGCAAAAATTATGATTGTTTTCAGACAGGTTTCACAAAATGCAATGAAATATTTGAAATTAAATTACATTCAATTATTAAATTAAATTAAATTGTTTATTGAAATTTTAAAGCTTGTATTTCTGCACCAAAAAAATTACTAAACAAAATGGCAAAATGATGATTGTTTGCAGACAGGTTTTACAAAATGAAATTAAATTGTTAAATTAAATTAAATTAAATTGTTCTTTGAATTTTTAAAGCTTGTATTTCTGTGCCAATAAAGTTACTAAACAAAATAGGCAAAAATGTTGACTGTTTGCAGGCAGCTTTCACAAAATGAAATTAAATTGTTAAATTAAATTAAATTAAATTGTTCTTTGAATTTTTAAAGCTTGTATTTCTGCGCGAATAAAGTTACTAAACAAAATAGGAGAAATTGATTGTTTGCAGACAGGTTACACAAAATTAAATTAAATTGTTCTTTGATTTTTTAAAGCTTGTATTTCTGCTGCAATGAAGTTACTAAACAAAATAGCAAAAATGATGATTGTTTGCAGACAGGTTTCACAAAATGAAATGAAATTTAAATTAAATAACATTATTTTATTTTAAATTAAATTGAAATGAAATAAATAGTTCTTTGACATTTTAAAGCTTGTATTTTTGCACCAATAAAGCTACTAAACAAAATAGAAAAGTCAACCTAAAATGCCTTAATTTCCTTAAAAATAGCTGTCTTTGCATATTAAATTAGAATAATAGAAATTATTTTAACATTATTTTAACAACAACAACAACAAAAAAAAAAAATCATCACCTATATAAAAATATTTCCCATGTTACATTTGCAGTGTTGTTCTATTATTTATTTGGCACTATTCACTTGAAATGCTTTTATGATGAAATATATACCAATAAAGTACAGTGAGTTGAAACTAAAAAACTGAGAGAAAAAAAGAAAGACAGATAAAAAGACAGACAAAGACAGGAGCAAGAAACATTAATAGATTGAAGTGGGGGTGGGGTGGGGTCTAATAGTTCCCTTTCTGTTCCCATAACCATCCAGCTATTTTAATGAAATCAATAAGTCCATACGAGTACAAACACTCCAATTCAATTGATGACTTAAGTAAAATTAATTTAGTGTTTTCAGTCTCAATGATTAGCTGGAAAGCAGGGACCTAATTCGCCTGATATAAGGTCAAACGTAGGATTTGCAGACAGAGTTGGAAGCAAGCAGAGAGAAGTTTGCATATGAAATGGAAAACTACTTAAAAAGAACACAAATACATGCTAATTCAGTCATGAAATTAAGTAATGATCCTCGCCGCATTCTTGCTTATGAATCATAATATAATCTGACTGATTATGATTATTCTGTTCTGTAGACCTTAAAATTTTAAATCTACGCCTGCAAATCCTTCTTCCATTAGCACTTCAGGGGGAAAGCGGCGGGGAGGGGTGAGAGAATGAATAAAAATCCCCTCTTAAATATTTAGTCAATGAGATGAATTCAGCAGAAACGCACACCGCTCTCATTACAAGCAGATAGAGCGCGGCGTAATGTCGAAACACACCTGTTTATGAGTCGACTTGGCTTCCTGTAGAGAGCGGCGCCCTTTGCCGACGTTCTTCTGTTTCATCAACTGTGAAGCAGGAGCCCTTTCATCGCTATCAGTCTTCCTTATCAGCGGACAGTTAATTTTGGGATTAATATAAAGGCTGCCATCCTCTCTTAAAGGATTTGTAGTGGAGCAAGAGACTCTTATCTTAGTCATTACAGGGGAAATATTGGATTCAAGCATTTTAGTATCTGCGAAACATTCAACAGTATCTATCGGGGTTTCACATGGTAAAGGATTAAGATAAGGCGCCTCATTATGGCACTCTGGCTGGCTACCAGCTACACTTCCTTGAGAAATACCATGTGCTTTTTGGTATTCATCGCAGCCCGACGAAGGCGCTGGGCTCGGGAGACCGACGGCCTCTATTAGTTTGCCGCCGTGTCTCGTGGGCCGTTTGCTAACGGACATGCTGTAACAGAGCGGCGGGCCCAAGTACACTTCCTCGGTGCAGGCCTCGAAGAGCGGCTCTTCGTCACGGATATCTGGCGTGCTCGAAAGGATCGGGGTGCTGCTCTTGTCCTCCGCGCAGGTGCTGACCTCTCCGCAGTCGCTATCGTGCGACGAAAGCGACAGGTAGGAGTAGAAGTCGCCCTTGCGCAAATGGATAAGCCGATGGGAGTGCTCGAGGACCTTCTCTCTGATCTGAGATACGGACGTCGGGCTACACGCCTCCGTAGGCTGCTCCGCCTGCGCCTCTTTGGTCTTCAGGGCCACAGATGTCATGTCGATGATCTCCATCACAAAGTCATGGACACTGTCGCTCTTGGCCTCTTCAGAGATGAAAGCGGGGTGGTTGCAGCTCTCTGAAGAGCTTTCTTGATGGTTCTCGTGGACGTCATTCAGAAAGGCGGCGAGCTGCTTCTGGCGGCTGTGAGAGTGCGCAGCTAACCCCGAACACTCATCTACTGGCGAGATGGAGGGCGAGGGACAGTGGGAATTGTGACAGGGCAGCTCACCTTTTAACTGCCCTTCCAGAGAGCTCAAGCTCATCTGATCGCATGAGGACGGAGAGGTGGCGGTCACCATGTTTGCATCTGCCACATAAGAGCCTTTAAATGATTCCCCTTTCTTGGTTAGCAGGCTCCCCTCTTCCCTCAGCAGCTCGTCATCTTCATCTTTCCCTTTGATGTGAGAGCTCTCGACGTTCCCGTTCTCCATGTCGTCAGCGAAGCGGCTGATATAGCTCCTAGTGGCGTCCCTCCGGCTGCCATCCATCTCCTGTTGCTTAAGGCTCTCGTTTTTAGCATTAGTCTTGGCTTCCAAGAGTTTCAGCGCGGACCGGCTGAGAAAGTGACGATCGTTGGCGGTCTTAACGGGTGACAGGATGTCTTTCGACATGGTGCCACACTGGAGTTCATCCACTAGATCCGCCTCATTTTTCTCTTTACCCTGAGATCTAGGCTTCATCCAGCTTTGAAACTCATCCTTTATGTAATCCAGCCCAAGAGCGAGGGAACCTTCAATGTACTCCTCCTCCGAGGTTACACTAGAGTCGTCGTCTTTAATGCCGAGCTCTTCTTCGGTGAGCGTCAGAGTGGAGCTGGAGAGAAGATCGCTATCATCCTCATCATCAGTGCAGGCTGAAGCGCAAGATACGTTGACGACCATGCTAATGCTTGCGTCGGTCTCGTCGGCTTGTTGCTGGCTGCGGCAATGCTTACGGAAGGATGCGTTGGACTCGGTGGCCACGCAGCGGTTCATTTGCACAGCTAGGTCTTCGGATGCCACGGACGAGTCCTCGGTGCTGCTCAACTCTGTCAGGGAGGCTGCCGAGCTCTCGTTAATGGAGGAGGGAGCGCCAGCCGAGCGTGACCCACGCCACAGCGAGCTGCTCTGGAGCGTTACGTCAGAGACGCTACGCGTCATCTTCATCGCAAGAGGGCTTTGGATGTTCTCAAGGCGTTTTAGAAGCTCCAGAGTTCTTCTGCTGAGCTCCCCCGTGGGCTCCACAGTCGATTCGACGTCCCTCAGACTTTCCTTACTGCCTGCGTCCTGTTCGCTTTTGCATGGCGCAAGCCAACTTTCCAGGGAAGTGCTACGAGTCAACGCCTCTTTGCTCGATGGGAATAACTCTCCTACAGCGAACAAAGAGTCAAGTGAAGACCCCTGGGAGAGCTGCGCGAAATCCTTTTGGAGCTTACGATGTGTAGTCGCCCTTTCTTCGTTGAGACATTCGATATTCGCTGGCTCCTTGTGGTGTTTCTTCCGGCTTTCTCCACCATCTTCTATCTTCTTTCTCACGATATGCCATTGCTGGTCTCTCTCCCCAATGGTAAGGCTGTCATCATATTCTGCACACTTGTTGGCACGCTCCAAAACTCTGTCTATGTCTTCATCTGAGACTCTGTCTCCATCTTCTCTCATAGGAGGGGTGAGAGTAACACAAACTTTCGGATCATCGCTCTGGAACAGCAGACAACCCTCAGAGTTACCCGTGGTATCCATGTCCCCTTCACTAACTATCCCACTTTCGCTTTCTGATCTCCTGGCTGAATCCGATAGAAGCCCCTGGTTCCCCTTCAACAGATCTCCCAGGATATCAGGTAGGGATTCGGCTGAGGAGAAGGAGGAGTCCATGCTCAGGCGCTTTGACAGTGACTGTTCGGTTTTGGTTGAGGATGATTTGTGATTATATTGGGGTTGTTGGTAGAGTTCAACATTATGCAGACTGTACACCTGGTAAACACGAGAAGTGGCATTCAATTCTGCTGAGCTCAAGGCTTCTCCGCAGTGTGTGTCATTTGGGCATGACTCGGTGAGACTCAACGGCTCCTTTGGGGAATTAAGGTGTGATTTGGATTTAGGGTTTTGCTCATCTTCGCAACCCTGTGCATCCAGATCGCAGATGGTCATGTCCATCTCGTCCCACTCCCAAGAGTCCTCCGTGTGGCCATGGAGGTCCATGAGAGAAGGCTCAATGAGATTCTCAGGGACCTGAGAAGGGGAGAGAAAAAAGACGTCAGGGGCGAAGAAATACTTGGTTGGACTTTTAATTAGATCAAATGCAAAGTTAATCCATGACAAATACATTTTTGCTTAGATGTGGGCATTCAGCACAGGGCGTAATTACACAAATTGCTTTGCTTCTTGTTCAAGCAGGAAGAGTCTATTTATATGATCCTCTTTATCTCATTAATCTAATAAACTGGCAAATCTAACACTTGCTTTGTATGTCATATATCCCATAAAATGAATTTTTATTAGATTTCTGTTTATTCTCTTTCTGCTGATGAGGAAAATACTTATGCGCAGGCTTGGATCGCTAGCGCATGATAAAAACTCTCAACTGTGAGAACAATCAATCAGTCTAATCAAATAAAAATAATTTCAGTTAGCTGCCTCAGCTAACATTTGTACCCCGACTCCAGCACATAATGTTTTAATCAGATAGACTAATTATAACCTTTAGCTATGCCATTACAAAAGTCATTTTGCCATTTCGTGGAAGGTTAAACAAGACTGTCTAGTACGGCCTGAGATTTTTGACTGAATAGCGGGAATTGTGTCTGCCTGAGAGTGAAATCATGTAATAACTTGACGGTGTCAATTAAAGCTCTTTTGAAACCTTTTCCCCTTTAACAGTCACTCTTTTGCTTCTTTTTTAACCACTCCCTTAAGAGCAGGTGAAAGTTAACTTAAAAACCATTATGTCTTCCGTTGACCTTCAAACAGAATTCATGATATTCCAAAAAACACTCCTAAAAATGAAAGAGTAACGATTGGATTTTTTTTTTCTCAGACCCAGACTTGTGAGCAAGGCCTGCTGAAGCATTCAACAGTCAGCTATTTCATCATCTCACAAAGTGTACTGTATTCACAAAAACAAACTCTCCCTATTATTTTTCTTTTCCCTTTCTTCTGCGCCCGCAAAAAGTGAAATTGCACTTCAGCCCCGCAAGGTCAAGCTGAGCGAGGGGCGAGTAATTTGTCTTCCCCGTGTAAGTGAGTGGACGTTCACAAACAGGTTGCCGGGCTTTTCCGCGTGAAGCACGCAGCCTCCCCAGAGCCCTGCTGCTGCCATGCAGGAATGCACAACATCTACATGACAAAAGGCGAAGTCTAGCCCTCGGCCCACTCCCCTGTTTAACACGCACTGTAACGGTCCCACACATACAATAAGAGACTAGTTAAGGGTTCCGTTTTCAGGATGGGAAGTCTTTTTATACTGCAGTGAACACGGTATGTGCACATGTTATGTCCTTTAAGAGACCACTTCCTCCCTTTCAGTGCAGGATGGGGACAGAGGATCAAGTTATTTCATTGCTACGGGTTACTCAATATACATTAAGAACAGTCAGTTATTTCTGGCAGCATCTGTAATCGATTGAGTTCACAGTACAGCGAGTATCTGGGGAGCGCATTTAGCCACTGTCCTCTTACTATGTGTATTCAAGAATAATATGTGGCCACTTTCCCTGCCTTATACATCATTCTTATTGCACTGTTACAGCGGCGCTGCACTATATTATTGGAACTAGTGTATTTCTGCTTAACAAATTGTCCTGGACAGCTTCCTTTGAGCTTAGCAACATATAAGGAGATCTTCGAAGAGCCAGTTCAATGGGTTCAATAAAACACTTATTAGAATGTTAGTTTTAGAATTAGGATACAGTAATGCACTGTCAAAAATTAAGAAAAGTTTATACAAAATATATATACATAGTAAGGTTTATGTGTCAACAACATAGCATACTACTTAGGGTGAATATATGCAGGGCCCTATGAATTCTGTGATGCGGAAAACATGGACGGAATTGCAGAATCCAGTCAAAAGAACGGAATTCACTGTAAAGTGCGGAATGTCACGGGATTTGCCAAATTTTGCATGGATAAATCAGAAGTAGGTCAGTACACTTAAATCCAAACTAAATGAGCATTTTACCGTTTTTTTTTTTTTTTTTGAGAAAAATTATCGTCATACGATATACAAACAGAAACTTCACAATGAAGGTCTTCACAGCAACCCGTCAAAATAAAAGTTTGGTTTAACTTGAAGAAACTGTGACTGAAATATATTACTTAATGTAATGACAGTACTACTACTACTAAAATTATTAAAACATTGTTTTTTAAGGAATATTTATGAGAAAAAACTACTAGAATTTATTTAGCAGAAAAATGTAAATACACAGTAGTATTTCTGAAAAAAAAGAAGAAAATAATAATAAATTACATTTTTAGAGATACTTTTGATTCTTAAAATTTAATAAAACTATTAAAATGCAATCCAGAAAATTATTGGTAATTAAAAAAATAAAACCGAATTAAAAAAACTTTATGATTTCAATAATCAGACATGGTTTTTGATTAACAAAATTTAATTTACTAGAGTCTAGAAAAAAATAAAATGGGGGAAAAAAAATACAGAAAAATTAAAATGGAATTTGGAAAAAATAAAAGGAAATTTGGGAAAAAATAAAACTGAATTTAAGAAAAAATTTCATAGGACCTCCAAAATTTATTTTATGTACATTTTTTAATAAATTGCTGTTAAATTGTGGAAGTTTCATGATTTCAATTAATTAGACATGTTTTTTGATTAATAAAATGTAATTTAACCATTAAAACCAGAGCACAGAAAAAATAAATTATAAATAATTATTAAATAATTATTATAAAAAATCCATAAAAATAATTTTTTTTGAAAAAAGAAAAAAAGGGAATCTGGGAAAAAATAAAACTGAATTTAAGGGTAAAACAAAACATTTAAGAAACATAAATGTATTTCAAAGGGCCTAAGAAATGTACATTTTGTTAAACTTTTAATAAATTGCTGTTAATTTAATCCAGAAATCCAGAAAAATTAAAACAGAAGAAATGGAATTTGAAAAAACAAAACAAAACAAAACAAAACAAACAAAAAAAAACGAAATTTGGGGGAATAAAAATGAAATGGAATTCATAGGGCCCTAATTATGTTGTCTTTTTTTCTACAATGCCTTAAATGTCTGGGTTTTGGCTTTGTTTTTTTTATTGTAATGCTCTCATACGTTATATACATGCGTAATTGCATGGCTTTTACCGTTTTCTGTAGATTATTATGCACAATGCCTGCACACCATTGGTCAAACTACTTTTTAGTCATTACCTTCAGGAAGCATTAAAACAATAAAGCAAAGCCAATAACAAGACATTTTAGGAAATGTATAAATCTGAGCCAGGACATATGATCAGCCATAAACATATGGTTATATAGTTAGCCTAATAATACTGTTTACTGTTCACATACTGAGGTGAATTCACTTTACACTATCTGTGCTGGTATAGCAGTGTACCATGCATATTTAAATTACACAAATTACATATAGATTGCACATTTTTTAGCATTATGGAAAACAGGAGGTAAACAATTCTGTTTAATTAAAAGAGGTGGTTGTGTGTATTTGCAAGATGGGAAATTGCATCATGCAAATAGTGTTTTCTTGAGCTTGTTTGCACAGATTTCCATAATTCCTTTAGTGAATTAGGTGCTAAATAATGCAAACAGAGCACACAACTACTTTTTAAAAAACAATATACAGTACACAGTATGCTAGTATGCCACTCCACCACAACACAATTAAACCGTCCACAGCGTGGATATCAAGACAGTACTACCTGTACATGCAGCGCCCCGTTTATATTCACAACGTATGTTATCTTGTTTACTTGTAACTGTAGTGTAAAGCATATGTGACCTGGTCTCTGCCCAGCGAGCGTTTCAGTCTGGTCTGCCACTGAAGGACCTGCATGACGATGGCCTCCCAACGTCTCTCCAGGTTGACCTGCAGCAGCTGCAGCGACTGGCGCTCTGCCTCTGAGCTCTGCTGTTCAGGCCCGTCCAGCAGCCTCTGACAGAGCCTCAGCACGGAGGAAATGCCCTTCCGTCTGCCCCGCACCTCCGTACACAGAGCCTGCAGAGACAGGAGCAGGTCAGTCCTCTCATGCACTCATAGACTGTGTTAGTAAACAGGGTTTAACATCCCTGTCATCAGGTTAAAGGGCAGGGTTCATATGTTAATGTCAGAGAAATTTTTTTATTAAAGAAAGCTTAACTTTGACTTTACTCCAAAAGCTTAACTTTGAAACTAGCAGCTTGTCAAGCTACTGATAATTTAAAGAGGTTAAAACTACAGTCAAGTTAGAATAAACTTAAATGATTAAAAGTAAAAACATTCTAACTGATATAAATTAAAACAAAAATGCTGATTAAAAGCTTTATTTAAAAAAAACAAAAAAAAAACTAAGAAAAAAATCAAACTAAGAAACACTGTAACTGATAGAAATGAACATTCAAATCCTGTATAAAACTAACCTAAATAATACAATTAAAACATTCTAAATAATAGAAATGAATACCGACTCATAAATTAAAATGTGTATTAAAAACCTAAATAATAAATCTAAAATAGTTATAAAAATGAATACAAAAAACAGTGATTAAAAGCTGTATAAAACATTAAATAAAACTAAGAATTACTGTAATTAATAGAAATTCATACAAAATAACACTGATAAAAACTGTATTAAATACCTTAATAATCAACCTACAATATTAATAGAAATGACAACAAAAACACTGATAAAATGATGCATGTAGAAATTAAAACAAAAATACTGATTAAAAGCTTTAAAAAAAGCTAAATAAAACTAAGAAACACTATAATGTATAGAAATTAATACAAAAAACATTAAAAAACTGTATAAAACTAACATAAATAATACAATTAAAACATCCTAATTAATAGAAATGAATACAAAAAACACTGATTAATAGTTGTATAAAAAAAAACTAAATAAAACTAAGAAACAACGTAACAGATAGAAATGAATACCAAAAAAAACTTTTAAAAGCTGTATAAAAATAACCTAAATAATAACTTTGAGACACCCTAAATAAAAAAAAATGAATACAAAAAATAAATTAAAATCTGTACTAAAAACAGGTTAAGAAATTAATACAAAAACATTGATTAAAAGCTGTATATTAAAAAAACCTAAAACTAAGAAACACTGTAATTAATAGAAATTGATTCAAAATAACATACTGTGGATAAAGAGCTGTATTAAAAACCTAAATAATAAACCTAAAACACTAATAGAAATGAATACAAAAACATTGATAGAATACTGAATGTAGAAATTAAAACAAAAATATTAATTAAAAGCTGTATTAAAAAAATAAGTAAAACTGAGAAGCACTGTAATTCATAGAAATGAATAAAATAATAATAAAAAGCTGTATAAAACCTAAATAATACAATTAAAATACACTAATTGACAGAAATGACAGAAAAATCTAAGTAATACATCTAAAACAGTTGAATACAAAAAACACTGATTAAAAAAAAAAAAAAAACCTTCTAGATACACTTGATTCATTTGAGGACTCAAATGAATCAGGGAATCATATTTTTGGAGCCAGTTCATTGACATGAACGGTCCAAATCAAACAATTTTCTAAAATAAATCAGATTTGTTAGTGGAATTTTTATATATATATATATATATATAAATATTTAATTCTGTTTGGAAGTAATGATGCAGAAATTCAATTTTAAAAAGATTTATTATTACTGAACACTTGAAACGATGACGTAAAATGCTGCTCAGGGACTTCCGAGAACATTGAACACAGAATTTTATTAAAAATAATCAAACAAACAAACTGATTAAAATGAATCGCTAAAATGGATCAGACTTTCCAGAGTTTCCTGAAGAATGAAGAGAGACATTCTAAAACAGTTCTAGAACATATTTACATAAGGCTTCTTGTCAGACTCTTATAAGTTAGTTGTATGTAATAGTGCGAATCACACTACACTGCCACACCTGTTGGTGCAAAACACTGTGCTACATTAAAGCTGAGCTACAAAAAAAGTAGCTCAATCTATAAAATTAACTTTTAATGAACTATTCTCCACCATTTGCCAACATACATTTTTTACTGCTAGCCATGCATGTGAACTCACTGCACCTCAGAGCCACTCAGAGTTTCCGTGGCATGAATGAACATAGTGAATGAAGAGAGAGAGACAGATCGAATGACATTGAGAGAGAGAAAGAGAGACTCCCGTGCGCTTGATGAGGTCTCCACAACAATTCAGCCTGTCAGGAGCGTGTAAATCACATCCCCCTCTCCCCATAAACACGACAGAATTAAATATTTAAAGGCCAGAGCTGCACTCCCATGCTTCAGTGTCCAGCTATGACACTTGTTTAATGAAACCGCCAGAGCATATAGACTCTCGCCGCTGCACGGACCACATATGCACGTCCTGGAGAAGCTTGTGACGCGCTCTCACCTGCACCAAAACCCTGTTTATATATGCAGCGGCAAGCTTTGCGTAGAGACGGCACTAGTGCATGTGCGTTAAGGGACGAAAACATTCAGAGAACAATTTATGCAAATCCCAGCAGCCCCGAAAAGCACCGCCTTACATTTTCTGTACATTTTTCAATAAATATTAAACACCATTACATTTCACCATTACATTTAAATTGGATTTTATTTTTCCTGGAGTGCTTGGCTCCTCTGTTTTAGCATATTTCCCTCTCCCGTGTCTTTTAAACAGGTAATGAGACTGTAAAATGCAATGGCAGCGTGCCGGAGAGGAGGCCGAGGAGCGAAGGTGCTGATAGAGTTATCATGCACGAGAGTTGAAACTTTGACAGATAGAAACGTGTGAGGTGATGGAAAACTGGCACTCAAATGGACACTTTTTTTAATAGTGTACGGTGTCTGGGAAATGTACTGGCCTGGTCTCTTAAAGACGTGTAAATATTTTATGCTAAAATAGCTATCTCAGTCAAGTTAGATGTCGTTCAGCCTCTAGTGTCAGCTTCAGATACGTGCGCACAAAAATAGGAAAACTAGATAAAAGACATTTTATTATGCAAATGCATGTTAGCAAGAACTGACACCATGTTAATAGATAAGGCAGAGTATTTTGTCTTATTTCCCAGCTAAAACTTCTAAAAATTCTTAAAACAAGATGAATTTGCTTGAGAAACTAAAACTAAATACCATACCAAAAAAATACCAAATACCAAAAAAATCTATTAAAATCTGCACCTAAAACAGTTATAGAAATTAATACAAAAAACATTGATATAGCTGTATTAAAAAATAAATAAATAAAACTAAGAAATGCTGTAATTAACAGAAATGAATACAAAATAACATTGCTAAAAAGCTGTATTAAAAACATAAATAATAAACCTAAAACACTGATAAAACAATTACAAAAACACTGATAAAATGTTGTATGCTTTATGTAGAAATTAAAACAAAAAATATTCATTAAAAAAAACTAAAACTAAGAAACACTGTAAAAGCTGTATAAAACCTAAATAATATAAAATTAAAACACCTTAATTGATAGAAATAAATACAAAAAATCAATTAAAATCAGTAAGACACCTAAGTAATACACCTAAAACAGTTACAGAAATTAATAATAAAAAAAACTGATTAAAAAGGAGAAAAAGTACAAAAAAATACTGTAATTAATAGAAATTAATTAAATTAAGAAATTAAGAAATTAATACAAAAACAATGATAAAATGGTGTATAAAAAACGAAATAATACATTTAAAAACACAGCGATATAAATTAATGAACTTCTGGGTACACTTGATTCATTTGAGGACTCAAATTAATCAGGGGAATCATTTTTTTGGAGCTGGTTCATTGACATGAACAGTCCAAATGACCACAAAAATAGGAAAACTAGGTGAAATAAGAAAGCCAGCCATTGTGCTGTGGGCATCGAGGACCTTTCCCGATCCCGCCCCCTTCTCTGTCCTATCGTAATAAAGGTAAAAAGACCAAAAATAAATCTTAAAAAAAAAAAAAAAAAATGTATTATGCAACTGCTAAAACATCTAAAAATTCTTAAAACCAGATGAATTTGCTTGAGAAACTAAAACTAAATAAAAGTAAAACACCCTAATTGATAGAAATGAATACAAAAATAAATAAATAAATAAATAAATCTGTACTAAAAACAGTTATTGAAATAATTACAAACATTGATATAGCGCTATAAAAAAATCTAAGAAACACTGTAATTAACAGAAATTAATGCAAAATAACACTGATAAAAAGCTGTATTTAAAACATAAATAATAACCCTAAAACGCTGATAAAAACAAATACAAAAACACTGATTAAATGCTGTATGCTTTATGTAGAAATTAAAACAAAAAATATTAATTAAAACTAGTATTAAAAAAAGCTAAAACTAAGAAACACCGTAAAAGCTGTATAAATAATAAAATGAAAACACCCTAATTAATATAAATGAATACATCTAAAAATCTAAAAACACAGGGATAGAAATTAATGAATTTCTAGGTACACTTGATTCATTTGAGAACTCGAATCAGGGAATCATTTTTTTTAATAAAGAAAAATAAGAATAAAAAATTAAATACATAAAAAATGTTAATATGCAACTGCATCTTAGCAAAAATTGATCACATGTTAATGGATTAGGCATTTTTGTATTTTGTCTTATTTTCCGGGTAAAACATCTACAAATTCTTAAAACTAGATCTATTTACTTGAGAAACTAAATAATAAAATTATAACACCCTAACTGATAGAAATGAATAAAAAAAAATTAAATCTCAATCTCAGTTAAAAAACATAAGTAATAAGTCTAAAACAGTTATAGAAATTAATGGAAAAAACATTGATTAAAAGCTGTCTAAAAAAAAAACTAAATAAAACTAAGAAACACTGTAATTAAATAGAAATTAATACAAAATAACATAGATAAAAAGCTGTATTAAAAACCTAAATAGTAAACCTAAAACATTGATAGAAATGAATACAAAAAACATTGAAAAAAATGCTCTATTAAAATATTTATATTTCCTTTTTTTTTTTTTTTTTAATAAATTTCCATCCCTGTGTTTTTAGATTTATTATTTAGGTTTTTTTTTTTTTCATGAAAATGGGATGGAAATGTATATAAAAAAGGAACAAATAAACTAACTAAATAAACTAAAAACAATCTAAAAAAAAAAAAAACTACAGAAATACTACAAAACAACTTCTGTATACACTTGATTTATTTGAGGATTCACATCAGGGAGCCAATACACTGACATGAACAGTCCAAATACACACAAAAATGGGAAAACTAGGTGGAAAAAAAATACAGTTTATTATGCAACTGCATGTTAGCAAGAATTGAGAATCACATGTTAATAGATTAGGCAGAGTATTTTGTCTTATTCTCCAGCTAAAACATCTAAAATTTACTTGAGAAGCAGCACTGCATAAAATATTGAGACTTGTTTTTATAGATTGTCTCTTCAATACCCGTGTATTTTGTCTTATTACACTGGCAGATTTTTAGTAAGTTTTAAGTATAAACAAGTCCAAAAATCTGCCAGAGCAGTAAGAAAAAATATTCTTATATCAGGCAATCTATAAAAACATGTCTTAATATACGGTAAATGTAGCCTATCTAGTTTTAAGGACTTTCAGATTTTTTCACTGGGGAAAAAAAAATCCAGTCTAAGTGAGAGTATCTTCATCAAAATAAGTTAGAATATGGACCACACATTAATCTTTTAGTCAAAACATCTTTCTCAGGCTTCTGCTCAGTCTCTAACCCAACTTCACCCTTCAGATATGTCAAAAAAAACACAGATGACTATGTTAAATCAATACCAAAGCTCTCCCTATATAAAACTGCACAAAACGTGAGACTACATCTGGTTTTTGATGTCCAAAATGCCTGAAATATGGTGCTGTTTTTGCATTACTGGGTGTTGTAAACTGATTGAGTCTTATTGAGAAAGAAGACCAGTGCAGTATAGCACGCCAATATTTGCTAAAAAGCTTTTCCAAGCACACGGTGCAGTGAGTAGGCTGTTTTTCCTCCAGTATGTGAGTCCACACAATGACTCCATTTCAGACCCACAAACCAGCACTGAGACTGAAACACTGGCGGGGGGCCAGTGGGCCCTGGTGCCTCAGTCAGATATCAAAACACAGAGAGAGGTAGACAGAGAGCGACAGAACGGCATATTGTGAAAAGAAAAATCACAAATGAATAAAAAAGTGTCTCCCATCTTCATATGAACGTAAACATTTCTCATCAAAGTCTCTCAAAAACCAATGATCTGAGCTGCTTCACACATTAAAACAGTTTAAAACTCAAAACTCTTACTATATGTCAAATATTTCTGCATTTCTGACTTAAACTGCTTTCGCATTTGCATTCAAAGCCACTGGAAAATGCAGAAACATGCACAATGGTGACTGTAAATACTATAATAAATGCAGTGTGTTACTTTGCAGCTTTAAATAATCAACTGTTGACCAATACTCGCAGAAGAACTGCTTTTTCAGATCAGCATTATTAAGCTTAACAAAAACTAAAATGGAAACTGAAACAATTAGTAATGTCAAGTATATATTAATGCAAAAGTAGTCAAAATAAAACATAAATAAGCAACATGACACAAGTAATATGACACGTTGTTTCTTATGCACTTACACACTCGTGCTGTCGAACTGTTGTATAAACGCAATATCACACTTGTAGCCGTGTGATATGACTGTATATCGGCACGCTGTGATTACCTGCGGTCTCTGCCAAAACTATTTGCTCTGGAACTAATAATAGATTAATGAGACCAAAGACTGCCAACTAGATTTACCCAAAACAAATTTTATCTCATGTTTAACCACTATAGAGACATCAGAGCCTGCGGCAAATTCCAGAAGGTCTAGCCGAAGCAAGGATGCTCTTGGTGGGTTCATGAGCACTGAATGGCTGCTGACGCCCTGGAGCTTGATTTTTATCAACAAAATAAACAAGTACATTCTCACCTAGAAAAGGATCTTAAAACTATATTCTGTGACAAAAACAGTATTTTTGTATTTTTATAAATTATGACCCTAGACCACAAATCTAGTCAGACAATATGGATCAATTTTTTGAAATTGAGATTTATCACCTGAATAAATAAGCTTTTCATTGATGTATGGTTTGTTAGGATACAACAATATTTGGCCCGGGATACAATTATTTGAAAATCTGGAATCTGAGGGTGCAAAAAAAAAAAATTCAAAATATTGACAAAATCACCTTTAAAGTTGTCCAAGTGAAGTTCTTAGCAATGCATATTACTAAATAAAAATTAAGTTTTGATATATTTACAGTAGGAAATTTGCAAAATATCTTCATGGGACATGATCCTTAATATCCTAATGATTTTTGGCATAAAAGAAAAATCATTAATTTTGACCCATACAATATATTTTTGGCTATTGCTACAAATACAAATACCCGTGCTACTTAAGACTGGATTTGTGGTCCAGGGTCACAAATATATATTCATGCAAAAGTAGTCAAAATAAAACATAAATTAGCAATATGACACGAGTAGCTGGACAAAAGAGGGTTTTTAAAGACACTCTGTTGTTGTTTCTTACGTACTTACACACTGGTGCCGTCGAACTGTTGTATAAACGCAATAGCACACTGTGTATAGCATACATCACCTGAATAAATAAGCTTTCTATTGATGTATGGTCTGTTAGGATAGGACAATATTTGGCCTTTTTGAAAATCTGAAAATCTGGAATCTGAGGGTGCAAGTTTTGATATATTTACGGTAAGAAATTTAGCAGACGAAGTGATACAAATGGTGAAACGGTGTGAGTTCCGATATCACTAGAATATCACACTCCTCTCAGACAATTAGATTTGAGGACCGAAAGAACTGTTACATGTGACCCTTCACCACAAAATCAGTCATAAGGGTCAATTTTTTGAACATCTGAAAGCTGAATAAATAAGCTTCCATTGATGTACGGTATGTATGGATGTATGGATGTAAGGATAGGACAATATTTAGCTGAGATACAACTTATTTGAAAATCGGGAATGTGAGGGTGCAAAAAAAAAAAAAAAATTAATATTGAGAAAATATAATAGTTCTTAATGCATATTACTAATCAAAAATTAAGTTTTAAAATATTTTCAGTAGGAAATTTGCAAAATATCTTAATAGGACATGATCTTAATATCCTAATGATTTCTGGCTAAAAGAAAAATCGATAATTTTGACCAATACAATGTATTTTTAGCTATTGCTACAAATACAACTGTGCTGGCTTTGTGGTCCAGGGTCACATATAAATGAAAGTAATGAACTATAACATAATTAACAATTATAAATAATAAATTACAATTTTAGTTTTTGGTGCATCATATGTTATAAAATTTTACAACCAATCTGCAAATAAAAATGCAAGATAGTTCATTAGTTAACATTAATTAACTACATTAATTAACATGAACTAAGAATGAACAATACTTCTACACGCTTTACTAATCTTAGTTAATGTGGATTTCAGCATTTACTAATGCAGTATTAAAATCACAAGTTGTGTTTGTTAACATTAGTTAATGCACTGTGAACTAACATGAATTAACAATGAACAACTGTATTTTTATTAACTAACATTAATAGATTAATAAATATTAAAAGATTAATAAATAGTGTAATAAATGTTTTGTTCAAAGTTTGTTCATGTTAGTTAATACATTAACTAATGTTAACAAATGACACCTTATTGTAAAGTGTTACCGAAACTGCAAAGAACATGCAATTCAACACATGAACTTTGGCAGTCTAGAAAATAAATACTTAAAATTAAATTAAATAAAAACTAAATAAACCAAAACTAACAATAACAGTTAAATCAAATACAAAAAATAAAATAAAAATAAAAAAACTACATTAAAAACTCAAAATTATAAATTTTGGAAGTCCATGTCACATTGTGCTTCAGAACCGAGTGATAAAACAGCCTCTGGGGAGCATTTTGAGAAACAAAACATAAAAAGCTCCCCTTCAGCTGTCCATCCACTGTAAGAACAGACGAGATCACGGACGGATCATCTATCAGGTGCTTTTTAATAAAGCTATCAGAGGATCAGCCGCCTCGCGTCGTGCTTAGGCGCTAACACAATCTCCAGAACGGCAGTGCGACTATTCTCTCTCGTCTCACTCCCCTGGCTGTTATCGTGTGGCTAAATCCATCTGGTGTACAGTATTAATCTACAGGTCTCTCGCTATCAGAGTCTGTAATCACACCTGAGGCGGAGAGCCGAGCCGTGAAGATGCATGTGTATTACACAGACCTCCCAAGAGTGTTCCTCCAAAAAACTGCTTATCTCTTTATTCAGCACAAAATGAGAACAGACCGTGCCTCCGATCCAGACGCAGCCTAAAGCCTTTAAACTTCAATTCCCCATCTCTCCCTCCCACTTAATTTCATTAAAATCTAAGCCTTATGATATTCTGACATTTTTTTTTTTTTTTGCGGCATGCGACTTAAGTGCGAGAAGAGTTTAAATGACGCGTGCACCGGCGCTGACGTGCATTCCGGAGGATTAAAAAAAAAGAGCCAGACGACAGGCTCCGCTCTTTCGTTTTCGGGGGTATTTGTTTTCCGTTCTCCGGCGGGAAAACGAGCGCGCACTTCATCTCGCTCTTTACAGCCGCTGCAATTTTAACATTTTCAATTAATCTCGGCGAGATTGAGGAGCGGAGCCCCAAATCCCCTACAGTGACGGCAAGGACACGGGAACGGAGCTCTGACGGTGACCCAGTGGATATTCAATCAATTACCATTAATTAGAAATCTCTGATTAATTCTATTTGTTGATTAAGTCAATTAAAACCACAAGCACTTGTTATCGCAAATGAGTATAACGAATTCATGTCGGCCATTTGTTCCCAGACGCGTCCCCTCGGCTCCGACCGGCTCGAGTTTCATCAGCGGCTGTCAGTCGAGGCCTCGTTCCCGCGACGCGCTAATAGAGAGAAATCGCACCGCAGTGAGCGGATAGACAATAAAAGCAAACCTAACCAACCGAAATTCGATGTCAGCCGACTGACGCTGGTCATATAATACAGGGAAGAAGATCACGAAGATGGATCCTGTTTTGCATTCTGCTTGACGTGTTCGTTATTTCAAATACGTCTAAATTAGCCGAGTCTGAAATGCATCGGTTTGAGTCGGGCTGTCAGTGACCTTCCATAAAGGCTAGTGCTTATTTTTAATTATTTTTCCCCTTTAAGACAAAAAACTGACAGTGTTTTCAAAATGAGACTAATGCGTTACGAACGGCAGACGTCGTCTTTAAGGCAAACAAATGGCAGCAAAGTGATAACGTTGCCATCAATGGGGACATTTTCTCATTAGCGCCTGTAAATGAAAGCAAGCGGCATGGACGTATAATGAAAAATACGACTCTATGCGTGCGAGTGTGTGCGCGGCCAGTCGATTGTGTGTGTAATGAACAGGCCTGTCACCTGTCTGCTCCCCATTACTCGCTGATGAGACGCTAACTCTGCGTTTGGCGCTCTCGCGCGCCCGTCCCAGAACTGACTTAATGCGGTTAGCACTTGCCAAAGAACAGGAGTTCCTTATTCCTAATCATGGAGAAAGTATTGATATTATATCTGCGCCGTCACATTCAATCAGCCGGACGGGACCCGGAGGATGAGGCCCTGGGGCCCCACGCTGAGGCGAGCTGATCAAAGGTGCTGGGGAGAGACGTGGAGATGGAGTCCGGCTCGAATGCTGCCGCAGATATTCGGCCTGGCTTCCATTTAGTCTAATTCTCCTGTGAAATTCCTTTAATGGGAACGTGGTTTGGAGTTGGAGGTGTTTTTGAAAGGCTCCCGGTGCTGCTCGACACGGCAATCTCTAAAAAAGACGATAATGGCTAAGACAAAGAAGGTGGTCTAGAATGGGTATTAGTGGCGTTTCCTACATCGACTGTAACTATGGCTTAATACTATACAAACTTCAGCATATAAATTCCACACAGTTCCACACAGAGTCAGAAAATAACTTTTTCATTAAATTGAATTCCAGGGGCATTTTTTTTACATTTTTTATTTCATTTGTAAATGACTATGTTATCTTTAAATGTCAAATACTTTACCCATTTACTTAATCAATATTTTAAACTGTATAGGAATAGTCTGTTTAAAATTGTATCTAAATTATACATGTAAAAAACAGAAGCTCATAGGGCTGCAATATTATGACAAAAATCATTATTTTAGATTTATATTATTTATATTGTAATAATGATTATTGATATCAATATAGAAAATAATATAAAACTTTTTTGTTTAGTTTAAGCATGTCATATTCTGGTGACGTTAGCCAAGTCTAGCACAATTTATGCAAAAACGCCCATTATAATCACTGAAGATATTAAATTAATATTTTATTAACATCATATCTGCACTGTGTTGTTTATGATGAGTAATTTGTGAGCATGCTCACTCATCAAAAGCTCTGGCATTTCAGCGCTGACTAATCTAAGCGCCTGCCTCTGATTGGCCAGTGCATTCCTAAGTTCAACAGAAACACGTTTGATTGGTTATAAGGCTCAACGCTGCACGTAAAAGCAATCTTAATGCAGTGTGAGCGAATCTAAATGTAATTCTGTGAATTGACACTTTTTAGATTTAATTTAATTCACGACAGCCATATTTTGCCCCTTTGTCTTGAATTTATAGGGCATTTTATTGTTCAAGGTTGTTGGCATTTTTGCCGCAAGCCCTTGTTAATTTCCGACCCTGTGCTACAGACATGAAAAATACCACAAATCATGTGATAATTTTTCCAATCTATTAGATTCATTATTTTTACCTCACAGACAATACTATTAACAAAATAATACAAAAAAAATACGTACAAAACATTTTGAGTAAAAGTCCATTTTTAACTACATTTTAATTTAATTAATTTTCATTACTTTTAAGTATGAAATACGTTTAAGTATTTAAATTTGTATATTTATTATAAACATTTCTCTCCATTGCATCCACTATATTGAATCAATTTTTCTAAGAAACTATTTGCAGTAAATTCTGGGATAGATGAATATTTATACAGTTGAGGTCAAAAGTTTACATACACCTTGCAGAATCTGCAAAATGTAATTATTTTACAATAATAAGAGGGATCATACAAAATGCATGACCTGAATAAGGTATTTCACATGAAAGACGTTTACATATAGTCCACAAGAGAAAATAATAGTTGAATTTATAAAAACGACCCCGTTCAAAAGTTTACATACACTTGATTCTTAATGCTGTGTTGTTACCTCAATGATCCACAGCTGTGTTTTTTGTTTAGTGATAGTTGTTCACGAGTCCCTTGTTTGTCCTGAACAGTTAAACTGCCTGCTGTTCTTCAGAAAATTCCTTCAGGTCCCACAAATTCTTTGGTTTTTCAGCTTTTTGTGTATTTGAACCCTTTCCAACAATGACTGTATGATTTTGAGATCCATCTTTTCACACTGAGGACAACTGAGGGACTCATATGCAACTATTCCAGAAGGTTCAAACACTCACTGATGCTCCAGAAGGAAAAACGATGCATTAAGAGCCGGAGGGTGAAAACTTTTGAACAGAATGAAGATGTGTATGTTTTTCTTATTTTGCCTAAATATCCTTTTTTTATTTATTTTTTTTTTATTTGCTACTGCCCTTCAGGAGCCATAATAATATACTTACATGTTTCCCAGAAGACAAAATAGGTTACATTTACCCTGATCTTCAAATTCAAAAAGTTTTCATTGTCATATGTCTTCAGTGTCACATGATCCTTCAGAAATCGTTCTAATATGCTGATTTGCTGCTCAACAAACATATTACCAGATCTAAGAAAGCATAACATTCCTCCTTGCTTCTATTTATAGATCTGCAGATTTCCAGCTCAGGATACACCAGATTCTGTAAGTAAAACAACTGTTAACTAATGACCAAAGTTGGCATGCGGTTCTCGTCATCTCTCCTCTCCCTGACAGGAAATGTCCAACCCTGGGGTTTTAATATCATGAAGGCACGCTATTAAAGGGAAGACAGTTATTAATGAAAGAAGTGAAATTGGCAGCCAACCACTCTGAACCGTCTGACCAGCGAAGGTTAAGATACAATAGAGTCTAATTTTAGACGACTCCACTCCCCCCTAGCAAGTAAAGAACTTAATGCTTTTTATTCAGTGGAAGATGGACATTTTTATGATGACATTTTAAAGGGTGACCATACCTGTTACTCATAACGAAGTGTCTCACTATCTCTCCTTTTACACATATTTCAGGCTTTTATTGGCATCAGGGATCTACACTGAACAGACACACAGTCCAGCAGCTCTAAAGATTTTACGTAAAGATTTTATTCAGTTACACAGACAGAACATGGATAAACTCTCAAACCACCAAACTGATGTTCAATTAAACCACAATCTGGGTTAAAATCTCAAAAACCGGACACTTTCTGACACAGTAAACTATTATCAGCGCACACACAAATAAATTGTCAGTTTGTGGAGTCGACCACAAAAAAACAACAAACCCCCCCCCCCCCCCCCCCCCCCCCCAAAAAAAACAACAAAAAAAATTGTTACACTGACTAAAAGTCCCTTAACTACAGTAAAATCGATCGAAAGTCACATTCACAACCTTGAATGTTACTGATTTAATAAAATACATTAGTGTTATATGATAACTATTGATATGATATGATATATTTCTGAGATGCACAAAAATATAATATTTTTGTATAGATTATTTATAGAGCTTATTTTTAAAATACATACATAAATACTATTAATTTAAATAATAGTCATCTATAAATAATAATACTTTTTATTGTTATTATGATGATGATTGTTGTTAATATTTTCATTATGTATAAATTATTTATAGAGATTATTTTTAAAATACATAAAGAATTTAATTCTAATATTCTCTATAAATAATTACTTATAGACAATAATAATCTATGAATAATTGTTGTAATTATTCATAATTAATAAACAATAAATACTACTAATTTAAATGATAGTAATTAAATAAATTGTAAATTATAATAACAAAATTATTATTATTGTTAATCTTAGATGATAATGATTATTATTGTTAATATTTTCATTATGTATAGATTTTCATTTATAGATTTAAAAAAATAAAAAATATTATAACAATTTATTTAAATAATTATTATTATTTACAGACAATAATAATAATAATCTATAAATAATAATAATTGTTAATATTTGTCTTTTGTATAGATTTATGCAGATTATTATTAAAATACATAAATGAATACTATATAATATTATTTAAATAATAATCTATAATTAATAATAATAATAATAATACTAATAATAATTATTATTATTATTTTTGTTGTTGTTGTTAGTATTTGTATTATGCATATATTATATATAAGTAATAAATAGTATTTAAATATAATAATATTCAAAAAAATATCTACACATTTATAAAAATAATAATTTATAGATATAATAATACTTATAGTGATTATTATGCATAGATTATTTATATATATATATATATATATATATTTATTTATTTTTATTTTATTTTTTTTTTTAAATACATTAATATAATTTATTAATATAATAATAAATAAAAATTAATATAATAATTATGTTAATATTACAAACAATATGTGAGCGGTGCAAGGTATTCACACACCTTCCATGATCCAATCGAGTCTCAAACTATAAAATCAAGTTCCGCCCTACGTTATTTCACATTAAATACACTGTTTTACAAAAATATGTCAGATTACAGAAGTAAAACAGGCTGCAAATGCCATTTCATGCTGTGTTTAAGTAAAGCGCCCTTTCAGTTCAGCCTTACTGTGTCCAGAGCTGTGAACGCTGGTGTCTGAGTGCTGCAGTGAGATGTAGAGAGGTGTAGACCTCAGCTCTCCCGCTGATACCTTTCAACCGCTCTGTGATCACGCCAAGTCACGCCAGTTAGCCAATTCACGCTTCAAAAGCGGTCGGAAAAAACTAGATACATGTAATCACTCTCCTTTCTCTTCCTAAACGCTCATTCGTCCCTTTTTAGTGCAACGGCAGAGTCCATATAAATCACACTTACCAATATTTCCAATCATCGTATTATTATTTTCTCCAGCCTTTCCCTGAGAAATCAATGTGAGGCTTTTTGGCTGCGTGTCATTTGATCAAAAGAGAAAGCCAGCCTTATTTCCCCTCCTGATCATTTAGCTCTGTGTATATTTAAAGCTTTTCCTCACTTATGTTTGTCACTCAGCAGGTGGATGTAATCAGCTCCGCTACCTGTGTTTTGACACGTCTTGATTAATACTCCAAGCTGTTTCTCAGGATTTTAACTCAAATAATTATTTCATATAGATTTTCAGTCAGGGGATTTGATGTGTGCTTTCTGCCCTGTATTTATTAAAAGAGCACGGCTCAAGTGAAGCAGGTTATTTTTAGTGAGCGCTCTGCAGTTTGACTAAGCACTTTCATTTCTGTGCATATGCTAAACACCCAGACTACCTGACATGATGCCGTCATGTACTCTAGTTTAACCGTGTATTACGGTTTAGCGAAAGCTGCATTGAAAATGCAAAGTATTATGATGGCTAATGAACAGCTGCAGGCTTACAGGTGTTATGCTAGTTACTGATAAAAATGACCAACAGTCCATTGCATTTGCCAAGATGACAAACTCATATTCACCTTGAAGTGCTGCAGTTGTTTGGTGGCCTGCGGGTCGTGTTGTGGGTCATCAGCGTCTTGAGTGGCGCTCTCGCATTGTTGTGCTTCTGGTCTGAGATTTAAATTGAAGATGAAGAGCTCGGTTTCTCTCAGCCAGCTCTTTAACTCCTTTATCCGGCTCTCCAGCTGGGTCACCATCCTATTGGTGTCTGGAGACAGAAGTTCACGCTGACTCCGCTGGCCCACACTGGGCTCTACATGCTCCGCCAGAGTTTTCTGATTGGACACAAACAGAGATGTTCATAAACTCAAACAAAAAACAAACATGGGCAGGATATCTCAAAGTACCAGTTTTACTGTGGTAACACCAATTGTCATGAATATGGCATTTTGGTCAAAATAGTGTAGATTCAGACTCAGTCTTTAAAAAATAAAGTATACATTAAAAACAGCATTGAGATGATACAAAACAAAACAAAAAACGCATTAAATATTAATAAAATTAAATATTATTTAAAAATCAATAAAGCAAAAAAATAATTAATTAAATATTAATTAAATATGAAACAACCCAAAATAAAAATAAAAAACAATAACATTTAATACGGGAAAAAATAAAATCAAATAAAAATAATAAAATATTTATTAAAGCAAAATAAAATAAAAACAAACTAAAAATAAAAATATTAATAAAATCAAACATTATTTAAATATAAATATTACACAATATAAAATAAAACCAAATTATAAAAACTAATAAAACTAAATAACAAAATAAAAAAATTATATAAAACAATAAAAAATGCTAAAATAAAAACGAAATATTAAAAAATAAATATTAAATCAAACCAAAACAAAATAAACTGAAATAAAAATAATACAATCGAATAGTAATTAAAACAAAACTAAATTAAATAAAAAACAAACTAAAAATGAAACTATTAATAAAATTAAATCTTATTTAAATATTAAATATTACACTTTATAAAAATAATATTATAAAAAATAATCAAATAAAAAACATTCATTAATAAAGTTAAATAGGAAATATAAAATAAAAAAAAAATATGAAAAACAAAGAAAAAGCAAACAAATCAAAGCAAACAATTAAATAAAAACAAACAAAAAATAAAAATAAAATTAAATATTTAAATATTGAACATTACACAATATAAAATAAAAATATAAAAAGCAATAAAATGTAAAATAAAATAAATAAATAATAATCAAATAATAACAAAAATAAGCAATATAAAATAAAAATAATAAAATCAATATTAATAAAAATAAAAATAAATAAAAGTAAAATTAAATATGACTGAAATGTTAAATATTACACAATATAAAACAAAAATATAAAAAGCAATAAAACTAAATAACACAAAAATGTATTAAAATTAAATATTATTAAACAATAAAATAAAAAAATAAAAAACAAATAAACTTAACACAAAAAATAAATAAAACAAATATTAATTAAATCAAACCAAAAACAAAATCAAACATAAAATAAAGTAAAACGTAATCACATATATACAGAAATCACAGTTACATTTACATATTCATGATGTAAATATCTTTGAGGTCCATGATTTTACTATGGTCTTTTCACAAACAAAACTGTGAAACATATTTATAAATGCTGACCCACAAATCATACAAACACAAAGACAAAATGCATCCATACATCAGTCTAACTTAAATGTACGGAACTGCTTTACACGTGAACAGTGATTAACCCCTATTATCTGTGTTTAATTAAGACGTGAGACGTGGCGATGACTACCGTTTCCACACGGCTGCCGCACGCCTCAAGTGTCTGATAACAGGCTGTTTCATCTGATGAGTCTGAAGGGGTTAAAATCTCATCGCACAAAGTGGCATTTTAGAGCAACATTCAACATGTTTGTTGAATAGCAAACAATCAGCCGCAAAAAACACACCAATGATTTTAGAAATGGGCTCCGCTGAACAATTTTCCCCGACTGACAGCAAGAGAAGCGAGAACCATGCTGAGCTGCAGTCTGCCTGTGCGCAAGTGTGTGTGTGTGCTTGTTTGTGTGTATTCCCACCTGCCTGGCAATCGCACTTTTTAGAGACAGGTTGAACCTTGTATACTGAGATGGCAATTGCAAGCACAATACACACCATTATCCAATTAATACACACACTGGCTGCTGTAATTGTCCTTTCCTTTATGTGATCCGTGTGTTGAGAAGCTGGAATGGAAACAGATGTGATTATGACGCAGCAATGAAGTGGCTATTTCAGCATGCGGCAACAATTAAGTTCTCAGGGTTTGGCCGCACGCATCCGGCCCGAGCTTCTCCCCCGCGATCGGGCCTTTATTAACACATCTGTGTTCCTCTCCTGTCAGCACAGTGTTAATAGCAAAGAAAATGGACGGCTAGACTCAGTGACAGGGGACATTTTAGCTTTAATGTGAAAATGGGTTCTTTTGGCCGAAAACAAATGCTGAGGTTTTCTGCTGGGCTGACTGAGGCCAAATCGGATCTCATAGTGATTTTATGAGACATTAGTGTGTGAAAGAGTGCTGGTTTTGACACAAAACAGAGTTTAAAGAGATGCACACAGATTGTTCAAGTCAACATGAAATTTATTTTTTAAAAAAATCATTCAGTTGAACGTTCCCTGGCTCTAATACTACTACTACTTTCCTTTTAGGCTGACAGCACCAATGCCTCTTTTTAACTCCTCAAACTACCTTTCATACAGAGACACATTTAACCATTCAATCAGTTCCTGATGGATCAAATAGCACCCTGTGGTTTAAAAATTTAGGGTCTTTTCATAGTAAGAATTAGTGCTGTCAAAATTAGCATGTTAACGCAGGTGACAACTGAGGGACTCGTGCAACTATTACAGAAGGTTCAAACGCTTACTGATGCGCCAAAAGGAAACACAATGCATTAAGAGCCGGGGGGTTTAAACTTTTTGAATTTGAAGATCAGGGTAAATTTAACTTATTTTGTCTTCTGGGAAACATGCATCTTCTGTAGCTTCTGAAGGGCAGCACTAAATGAAAAAAATATGATATTTAGGCAAAATAAGAAAAATGTACACAGCTTAATTCTGTTCAGAAGTTTTCACTCTTGGCTCTTAATGCATCGTGTTTCCTTTTGGAGCAGTGTTAATTTTGACAGGCATTTTTGATTTAGTCTTAGTCTTTATATTGAGACTAAAATGCTTAAAGGAGAACTCCACTTCCAGAACAACAATTCACAAATAATTTACTCACCCCCTTGTCATCCAAGCTGTTCAAGTCTTTTTGTCTTCAGTCATGAAGAAATTATGGTTTTTGAGGAAAGCATTTCAGGAAAGATTTTTCTCTATATAATGGACTTCATTTGTGCTCCGATTTTGAACTTCCAAAATGTAGTGTAAATGCAGCTTCAAAGGGCTCTAAATGATCCCAGCCGAGGAAGAAGGGTCTTATCTAGTGAAACGATCGGTCGTTTTTTTTTCGGAAAATTGAAATTTGTATACTTTTTAAGCACAAAAGCTTGTGTAGCACAGGCTCCGGGATGCGTGTCCACGATGCTACGAATTAGTGATGGGTCATTTGAACGAATCTTTAAGGTGACTCGGGAAGAATGAGTCGTCTCGGAGAGTGATTCGTTCAGTCGCACATGCGCAACATCCTATTAGGTTCTCAATGGTTTTGTGGTCCAGGGTCAAATATAATGAAAAACAGGATTTTTTTCATGCTTATTTAAATTGCATATTGAATTACTTCAGCAGAGATAAACAAAACAAATGTAAAGTTTAGGAAACAAATTAAGAAACCAATGGATCTTTCCCTGGACCAGTCTGAAGTAGCACAGGCATATTTGTAGCAATAGCCAACAATACATTGTATGGGTCAAAATTACCACTTTTTCTAATATGCCAAAAATCATTGGGATATTAAGTAAAGTTCATGTTCCATGAAGATGTTTTGTAAATTTACTACTGTAAATATATAAAAACTTAATTTTTAATTAGTGATATGCATTGCTAAGAACTTCATTTGGACAACTTTAAAGGCAATTTTCTCAATATTTAGATTTTTTGCACTCTCAGATTCCAGATTTTCAAATGTATCTTGGCCAAATATTGTCTTATTCTAACAAACCATACATCAATGGTAAATTTCTTTATTCAGTATATACGAATCTCAATTTAAAAAAATTGACTATTATGACTGGTTTTGTGGTCACATAGATAAAGTTACAATAACAGCCTGTCAAATTCTAAAAATTAAAGAAGTGCTACCATAGCATGCAATATGATCTATTTAATTCAAACGGGCCCAAAAAGTCCATGGACAGAGAGCAGAATCTCCTTACTGCCGCTGTTTATCCCGCTCTCTTTCTCTCTCTCCTTTTATTTCTCTGTCCTTTCCACTCATCTGAATACAGATGATTTGACGGGCATCAATGGAATCCAGATCCAGCCATTGTTTTCTCTGAGTAACAAATGTCTCGGTGGGAGGTGAAGTCAATGCCCTTGGAGGGTCACGCGGCAAAAAAACAGGAATTTATTGCCACTTTATTTTGTTCGGGAACAGTTTGCAATCATAAATTCTTCATAAGCAGAATACTTCAGAGAATGGTCTGTCTTCATAAATATATACGACAGGGGACATCAATTTCATTTAATTCACAATTTGTGTCAGCACAGCAGATGCCAATGGCTGACTTGATAGGCTTGTTTAATATGCAATTGAGATGGCATAATGCGCGGTGCAGGGAGCAGCGGCGCTCAGATTGAACTCTCCGCACCGCTGACGCTTTATTCCTGTCGCGCACGCCCTAACGAGACGCCACTCACGGCGGGGACGCGTCGCGCACGCTCACGCCAGTCAGAAAGTTTGTCGTGGCCAAGCGCCGGTGAATCTTCCTTTTCTGGATAATTCTAATTAACGCTTGATTGCGACAGGGAGGGAAGATGTGAGTTGTTTGACACTTTGAAACTCTCCGAAAAAATCGTAGACGTTTCAGATCAAAGACTGTTATGCTAATCTTGAGGAGCATCGCAGATGCATATCCACGTGGGTGTATGTGTTTACTCTTTATTAGTGAAGATAAATTATTTAGCATCACACCACTGTAAAGAGCTGCAGAGCTTCACCTTTATAAAATTGTGGAAATTGTGATTATTCAGCTGGAAAATGCGGCTGAAACTAGATTCCTGGTCATTTATGATCATTAGATGGTCTAAGCTGGTTTAGGAGGTTGATCAGCTTGACTACGAGTCAATTAGAGCTCATATGATTTTTAAAGAAGTCTTTGATACTCTTCAAAGCTGCATTTATGTGATAAAATAAACTGTAAAATTGTGAACTACTATTACAATTTAAAATTACTCTTTTCTATTTTAATATGTTGTAAAATGTAATTTATTCTTGTGATGCAAAGCTGAATTTCCAGCATCATTACTCCAGTCTTCAGGGTCACATGATCCTTCAGAAATCTTTCTAATATGTTAATTTGCTGGTCAAAAAACATTTCTTATTGATATAAAACAGTTGTGCTGCTTAACATTTTTGTGAAAACCATGATTATTTTGTTCTCTAGAAAGTTCAAGAGAACAGCATTTATTAGGGGCCAAGCACCTATTGTATCCATTGCCATTCTTATTATTCTTCTTCTTCCGCTCTGGAAGTCTATGGCAGCCCATAGAACCGCTTGCGGGAAGGTTATGAAATTTGGCACACAGATAGAGGACAGTCTCAACATTAACCATAGCAAGTTTGGAGTCTCTAACTCTAACTCTCTAGTGCCACCACTTGTCCAAAGTTTCAGTAATTTTATGCTAATAACCTTTGAACCATAAGGTCTAGAAGGAAAATTCTGATTCCATGGCTCATGGCGAGTCAAATAGACAGCAGAGTGTAAAGGTTTAATAAGGTTTAGTTTTTTCGCTATTTTTAATAGTTCGAAAAAAACAGCTTTTTTCGTCCTAGATGGTTTGTCTGATTTTCACCAAAATTGGCTCAGATCATCTTTAGACCATCCTAGCAAAAAGTTTTAGAATTTAAGTTGATTAGTCAAACCATTTGCGGGCGAAGAGCACGCAAAAATGGATATGAGGCTATATCTCCACAACGGTTCGGCATATTGAGACCAAACTTGGTGTGTGTTATAACAAGCATGTCCTGAGGCTACATGCAGTGTTTCGGTGGTGTGCCACCTAGTGGTCAGGAGATATGAAAAATGGCTTTTTTTTTATAACTTCTGAATGGTTTGACCAAAAATCACACTGGTCTCTTAAGATTCGGTGGAGCATGCTGAGTCAAACAATACCCAGTTGTCCCATGTCAGCCTTTTTGGGCGTCGGCCATTTTGGATTTTGTCTAAAAATGCTATATTTTATGAACGCACTGGCATATCACTTAGTATGTGTCTTCGGCATCATGCCCTGTCATTACTCAAAAAGTCTGGGGGCAGCACCACCTTGTGGCCAAAAGTTATAAAGAAATTTTAAAAAATGCTAATAGCATTTGAATAAATTGTAATGAAAGTGATCTCAATATATTTCTTGGGTCATGCCGAGAACAACAATATCAATTATGTCAAAACTGGCTTAAATTTCTGTCTGCCATTTTGATTCATGTTGAAAACCTACTTTTTCCAACTCCTCCTAGACCGTTGGTCTGATTTTCACCAAATTTGACTCGGATCATCTTCAGACCATGCTGGCAAAAAGGATTTCGTGACGATATATGAAACGGTTTTCGTTTAACGCATCAACGAATTTGCTGGAAAGATGCTAAACTGCATCCGAGGCTGTATCTTTGCAAAGCTTTGACATATTTGCACCAAACTTTGTATGTGCCATTGTCCCCTCACACTGACCACACCACATCAATTTGGTAACAGCGCCACCTATTGGTCAAGAATAATAAACCATTTATTAACTATTAATTATAAAATTTCCAAAAATGCTAATAACTTTTGATTGCATTAGCCTATTGTGATGACTGGTCTTAAAATATTCCTAGGGTCATCCCAACAACATACATACCAATTATGCCATAGCTGGCCGAACTTCCTGTCCTCCATTTTGATTTATGTTGAAAACCTACTTTTTTTCGAAATTGTCCAAGACAGCTGGTCTGATTTTCACCAAAATTGAGTCAGATCATCTTCAGACTGTGCTGACACAAAGTTATGAATTTTGTGTCAATAGACGAAACCATTTTTATTGACCCCGAACTTTGTGTGTGTTATTGTCACCTCACACTGAACACACCACACTGATTTGATAACAGTGCCGCCTACTGGTCAAAAGTGATAACCTGTTAAATCATATTACTAGCGGATTTTTTTAATGATTTTTCAACCATTTTAACTAAAATCATCTTAAAAGGGCTTCAGTTACTCTGATGCTTGCTGCCTTCCTTGCCTAGTGCTTGGCCCCATAATTGCTGCTTGCAGCTATATTTTTAAAAAGAAATCATTTACCAACACTATAAACGTAATGCGTTCTTGTTAAATACAGTATTAATTTTCTTTAAAAACTCTTTCTGACCCCCAATCTCTTTAACAGTTATAAATAGAACTTCAAATTTCACATTGAATTCATTGTGTTTAAAATTCCTTTGTAATTGTTTCTGAAATTTACTAACAATTTTTTTTGTAAAAAATTGCTTTTAGGCCAATTTTTTTTTCTTTTTTTCAGTGTATGAATGCAAGCCGCTTTTGATAAACGTGCTGAATGAGCTGCATTTTATCCATCAAGAAAGTAGTTTATATAAGTAAATGGCTTAAAAATAGAAGAAACGTTAACGTAACCAAGCAGAAACACCGCAAAGAGAAATTTTGATGGTAGTTCAAAAGAGCACTAAAAAGCCTTGGTAAAACAGGGTAGCTTTGACGTATATCAATTTGAAGCAAAGGAAGCTTTCAAACAGAAGTGTTTAAGATGTATTTACGCAGCATTTTTATTCTGACAATGCCTTCCCAACTTTTTCTTGCATTCTCAGCGCCTCTTTCTCCTCCAAATCTTCCCAACCCGCCCGCTCCCTCTCATCTCGGCGGGGAGCTCTGAATCAAGGAGAGATCAGTCTCAAGGTGTGACACTCACCTGTGTCAGAGCAGCGCTGACTTTGAGAGCCGACTGTTCAGGAAGCACTTTCTTTCCACAAAGGGACCCCTGACTGATGTGACGCTCTTGTGTTTTTAAAAGTGATTTCCTGAACAGGACTCTAAAGTTTCGTGGCTCCTTTGTTGCGTTCGAAAAAAAACATCATGTTCATATAGTAGGCTGAACAGAGAGAGACCAACCTCGAGTTGATCCCATTTGCTCCTGAGGGCCGTCAGCCGCTGGTCAAAGTCAGCAGGAAGTTCAGTGCCGCTCCGCTTCAGAGATTCAGACCAGCCAAGAAGCTGCGTCTTCTTAGGAAGCCACATGGACATCTCAACACTGTTGCCCTGTAGAGACACGTACAGCAGTCAGAGGGAGAAAATGTTTTTTGCCATTTTATTACAGCGTAAAAAATTATTTATAAAGTGTTTTCTCCATCCTTTGAATGGTTGATAAGCTTATTTATGTACAATTAAAACACAATCCTATTAGAACAGACCTGCATATAAGATTAAGATCATATTAGATAAGATTTTTTGGGGTCACACTTTATTTTAGGGTCCAATTCTCGCTATTAACAAACCATTACCTATGACTTTTGCCTCCTAATTTCTGTTTATTGCTGCTTATTAATATTTAGTAAGGTAGTTGTTAAGTTCAGGTATTGGGTATGATTAGGGATGTAGAATATGGTCATGCAGAATATGTACTTTATAAGTACTAATAAACAGCTAATATATTAATAACAGGCATGCTAATAAGTGACTAGTTAATAGTGAGAATTGGTCCCTATACTAAAGTGTTACTGATTGTTTTAATGTTTTTAAAGAAGTCTCTTGTTCACCAAGACTGCACTTTTTTTTTTTTTTTAATCAGAAGTGCAGTAAAATGAGAAATATTGTGAAATATTATTACAATTTAAAATAACTCTTTTCAATTTGTATATCTTAAAATGTAACTTATTTCTGTGATGCAAAGCTGAATTTTCAGCATCATTACTCCAATCTTCAGTGTCACATGATCCTTCAGAAATCCTTCTTATTTCATAAACATTTCTTTAGAAACATGTTATTATCATCAATGTTGAAAACAGCATTTTTTTTCAGGTTTCTTTGAAGAATAGAAAGTTTAAAAACAACATTTATTTGAAATATAAATCTTTTGTAACATTATAAATCTTTATTGCCACTTTTGATCAATTTATTGCATCTTTGCTGGATGAAAGTATTAATCAGCACTTTTAAGTATTAATTTCTTTTAAAACAAAAAAACTGAACAGCAGTGTATAGAAAAACATTTTTACATTTAATCAAATTTACTGAAATATATGATTTTTATAATATCTCAGATAAAAAGCCACCTTCATTTAAATGTAAACATTTTAATTAGACATTTAAAACTAAGGAAAACAAATGGAAAACATTTAAAACAGCTAACAAGAATAATAAAAATAAAAATATAACATGAATATTTAAACTATAGGTTAACAGCTCACAATTGTGTAAAATATGGGTCCAGTAACTTTAACATTTAGGTTGAAAGTAAGTAAATGTTACACTACCAGTCACCAGTGTTTTTTTTTTTGTTTTTTTTTTAAAGAAGTCTCTTCTGCTTACCAAGCCTGCATTTATTTGATCCAAAGTACAGCAAAAACGGTAAAATTTTGAAATATTTTTACTATTTAAAATAACTGTTCTGTATTTGAGTATATTAAAAAATATTATTTATTCCTGTGATTTCAAAGCTGAATTTTTTGCATCATTACTCCAGTCACAATAATGTGTTGAAAACAGCTGAGTAGAATTTTTTCAGGTTTCTTTGAATAGAAAGTTCAGAAGAACAGAATTTATCCGTAATAGACATCTTTTGTAACAAATATAAATGTCCCCTTCCCCCAAAAAAACAAATTATACTGACCATCCAAACTTTTGAATGGTATAGTGTATAATGTTACAAAAGCTTTTTATTTCAGATAAATTCTGACCTTTGGATCCTGCTATTCATCAAAGAATCCTGAAGAAAAAATGTACTCAACTGTTTTAAATATTGATAATAATAAGAAATGTTTCTTGAACAGCAAATCAGCATATTAGAATGATTTCTGAAGGATCATGTGACACTAAAGACTGGAGTAATGATGCTGAAAATTCAGCTTTGAAATCGCAGGAATAAAAATATATTCAAATAGAAAACAGTCATTTTAAATAGTAAAAACATTTCAAAATTTTACTGTTTATGTAAACTTTTGGATCAAATAAATCCAGGCCATCTTACTGTTCAAAAACTTTTGACTGATAGTGTATATATCAAATGAAATGAGAATCGTCTGAGAAATTAAAAGTATGAACACAAATCAGAGAATTTTTTTCCTCGATTTCTTTTCCTCTAAATCCTTTATATTTCTACACACAGATTTACGACCTCTCATATGTCACATCAGATATGATAGCAATTTTCACCCCTTCAGCTGATGTCTAATGGGATAAGCGACTGTATTAGGTCCCTCCGACACTAGTTGAGCAGAAATGTGACATTTCAGTTTGAATGCTGGACTAACATACAGTAAAAGATGAAAGTGATGCTATTCGACACCTTTTTCTCAGTTAATTTCTCTCTTCCTCCCTTCCTCTCTCTCTGTCTCTGTCTCTCCCCCCATTTCATTTTCTGCATCAATAGCTACTTGATTCTAGTTTTCGGTTGTCATTTATCATTATGGCGGATGCGCATTTAAATATTTAAATGTGCTGTTTTTCCCCCCATTCCTCGCTGTCATCCGGCCAGCGTTCATTTTTCACTGTCGTTTGTTTTGATGGAGATGGTATCACACATCCTTTTAAATCATTCATCCCTTTCAGTTTTTAATAGTGGCCGCCAAACTAAAGACGCTCCTCTTTAAAGTAAAGGGGATTACACAATTTGTTTGTTGACAGCAAATATTGATTTTAAGTCCTCTCATTGGTTTAAGAAATGGCAGGTTATTGATGGAGAACGCAGACGGAGGGAAAGATAGCCTGAGTAATTAGAATGCCGGAGCGATGGGAAGTTGAAGCATCATGCTAACCTTAGCTACGTGCATGGCTGACTTTTGGCCCTTGAGTCACTTTCACCGTTGCAACCTAGATAGGGTGATTTGCATACTTAACCCAAGGAGCTCGGGCTTGAAAACTTTATAGTCGACTGTGTAATTGACGGTGAAGAAAAACATATTCCAGGGCCAAAGGATGCCACCGAGGTGGAGGTGTGACGGAAATACACGATTCAGGCATTGCTTCGTTAACCCCGATGAGCACAAAGAACGATGAAAGTTTGTTCCTAAAAGCAGGTTATCAGTGCGCAACAGGACACATTTGCATACACTTCATTATAGTAGTGATAAACTACAATTTTTTAATGAAAACGAGCAAAAACAAGCCATCTGCTTTAATGTCTAACAAGATATTTTGTCATTTTTGGTTTATTTTATTTATTTATAGTAAAAAAAAAACATTATTGTTTTATATATTTAAAAATTATTATAACATTTACAGTAAAACGGATTAAAAGTTTGTTAATGACGTGCGAATATGACTTATTGACTGAAGTAAAGGCCTAGTGTTCATTTTTATTTATTTATTTATTTTTTTTAAATCATAGTTTTTGTCTTTTGACAAAAAACAAATACATTTACTACAATAACTTTTTTGTTCTGAAGAAAATGATCAAATCATAGCAAACACACAATCCAGATTTATGAAATATTATGATAGCTACATATTCTGACATATTGAGACATATTCTATATTTTCACAATAAATTTATATATTATACACACACACAGACACACATATGAAATATAGTACTCGCATCACTATAGAAATTATATAGCTGGCAGTAAAATTGGCTAAAATCATGTGAATATGACTTAATTGATTGATTAAATTAAAAGCTCTTTTACTGTTTTATTTTTTATTTTAATCATAGTTTTTATCTTTTGGCAAAATATCTTTGTGTCACTATTTAGTGTTCATTGATTTTAATAAATTCTATCCACTTTATTTTGACCTTTTTGATTTACTTTATTTATATTTCCAAAAACAAAAATATTGTAATATTATTCACAGTAAAAACTGACTAAAATAATGTGAATGACATGTGAATATGATTTATATATACATACATACAATACTGACACAATTTTAAAGATATTACATATTATATTAAGATATTATATATTATTTATTATTAATTCATTTTAATCAATTTTAACCACTTTAATGTCTAACTACATATTTTGTCCTTTTTGGTTTACTTTATTTATATATATTTTTAAAACAATACTATTATTTCATATATTTAAAATTCTTGTAATATTATTCACAGTAAAACTGACTAAAATTATATTAATGACAAGCGAATATGACTTATTGACTAAATTAAAGACCTAGTGTTCATTTTTAGTTTTAGTTTTTTGTTTTTTTTGGATCAAAAAAAATTAAATAAAAATACAATACAATAACTACATTTTTACAATAACTACATTTTTTCTGAAGAAAATGATCAAATCATACCAAACACACAATCCACTTTAAGGCTTATAAAACATTAGGGTAACTACATATTCTATCTACATTCTGACATTAAATTTATATATTATACACATGCACACACATAAAATACATATACTATATACATATACGTATACTCATAACACTGAACAATTTATCTAACTGGCAGAAAAACTGGCTAAAATCATGTGAATATGACTTATTGATTAAAACTATGACAGTTTTTATTTTTATTTTTTTTTAGTCATAGTTTTTATCTTTGGCAAAATATCTTTAAAATTGTGTCAATATATAGAATTCATTCATTTTAATCAATTTGATCCACTTTAATGTCTAACTACACATTTTGTCCTTTTATTTATTTATATTTAAATATTAAAAATATTTACAATGTTATTATTTTAGATATTTAAAATTATTGAAATATCATTCACAGTAAAACTGACTGAAATGATGTTAATGACATGGGAATATGAATTATTGACTAAACTAAAGGCTTAGTATTAATTTTTGGCTTTTTTGACATAGTTTTTGTCTTTTGACAAAATAAATAAATATTATTATTTTTTTTTTTCTGAAGAAAATGATCAAATCATACCAAACACACAATCCACTTTAACCCTTTAACTGTCACCGTCCACTCTGTGGGACGCCTAAGTTTACTTCACCATATTACAAATAAATCCTAATCTGATCATGACAAACTATACATCGCTGGAAAGGTCTAAGACTCCTAAATAGATATTTTACCACTCTTTTGTGTTACAAATTATGTAGGAAAAGTAATAGATTAATTCATGACAAGAGTGCACCTCAAAAATCTACATCATAACAGGAGTTCTGACCTTTGTCACAAAAAGACTTTCTACGTTGTCTTTTTCCCTATCACACTTTAGAAATCATAAGAAATCAACTAAAATCTCAAAATTCATCCTTTGAAAGCCATTTTTAAAATCAGACATTGCATTACCATGGAAATTGTACATAAACATTCATATTAGGAAATGTTTTCGTTCATGAATTATTAAAATGTAACTTTGGATAGTGCATTTTTATGTCTATGTTCAAGACATGGAGTGACAGTTAAAGGGTTAATGTTTACAAAACATTATGGTAACTATAAATTTAACTATATTAAATTAATATATGTGACCCTGGACCACAAAACCAGTCTGAAGTCGCTGGGGTATATTTGTAGCAATATCCAAAAATACACTGTATGGGTTAAAATGATTGATTTTTGTTTTATGCCAAAAATCATTAGGATATTAAGTAAAGATCACATTCCATGAAGATATTTTGTAAATTTCCTACTGTAAATATATAAAAACTTAATTTTTGATTAGTAATATGCATTATTAAGAACTTCATTTGGACAACTTTAAAGGTGATTTTCTCAATATTTAGATTTTTTTTTGCACCCTCAGATTCCAGATTTTCAAATAGTTGTATCTCGGTCAAATGTTGTCCTAACAAGCCCCACTTCAGAAATCTTATGTATTCAGCTTTCAGATGAAGTATAAATCTCAATTTGGAAAAATTGACCCTTATGACTGGTTTTGTGGTCTAGGGTCACATATTATATACATGCGCACACACACACACACAGACAAATATATTTATATATAAATACATTACTCGCATCACTGTACAAATGATATAATTGACAGAAAAATTGGCTAAAATTATGTGCATATGACATAAGTTCAGTGTTAATTTTTACAGTTTGTTTATTTTAGTTGGCAAAATAGCTTTAATATATTTAGTATTCATTCATTTAAATCAATTTTACTCCTAATAAAAATGGCATCTAATTTTTGTCTAAAAAATAACAAAAAGTGCCAAAAAGTACAAATAAAGAGTTCAGATGCAAAACCAGCTAAAAGCCATCTCGGTCAAAAATGAGATACTGATACTGAGTGAATGCTCCTGACACATATTATACGTCCATCAAATACTTTTTCTTCAAACTCGCTAAAATACCAGCCTCAGCCCAATCAGAAGTACCGGTACTTACATAGAAACCTCTGAGCCTGATAAAAATGCATTTTTTAAAGAAAGACGTCAGATGGATTTAGCTGGTTTTGCATCTGAACTCTTCAAATATACATCAAATATTCAACATTTTTCTAAATGAATTCAAATATGTTTCAACATCAAACAAAAACTTGTGAAAATTGTCCTGAACCCATTTCAATCCACCACAAGAAAGTCTGATTTTTTTTAAAAGAATAAATTTTTCCTCAACAAACTGTGCAATTTGAGACAAACAGTTTAGGATGAGTTATGATCTGAAGTTGAATACTAACTGTTAGGGATTTTAAGCATTAGTAAACCATCAATGCAACACATGTCAGGACACCCTTTTGAGATCACATGATGAAAACAGGCAGCTTTACTAACAGTAAGGCACTGCAATAGTGAGCAAAGATGGCGGCAAAATAGATGAAATATCAACAAGCCCTTGTGCGTTTAATTTATTTCACATATTAATGAGCGCGAGTCTGGGAGTGTCAGCAAAAACCCAGTCACACATGAACACACTTAATGCGGTTTCACAGATTCATCTTATCCATTAAATTAAAAGTTTGTTCAGGCGCCGTAACTTGTTGAGACAACAGAAGTAAGACTCCATGAACTGAGGCAGAGACGGGGCGTATTCAAATCATTTTATGCTAACGTTCACACGTCAGAAGAGCCAGGCGGCGGCAAAAATGAGAATTCACAGGACACCCTCGGCCTCCCGACGGGCCTTCATCTCGATGACGGATTCTGCACTGTCCCTAAATCAAAAAGGAAGTAATAACATCTTTCTTTTGCCCTGAAATGAATCTGCGAAGGACGAAGAGAGAAAAAAAAAAAAAGCCCATTTTGGGCTTGCGCGATTATCCGCCGAAGCTGCCGTATTAGATGTTTAGCACGAAGGAAAGGGAATCCATTTGAGAAAAAACTGAATATGCATCAGGCACATGAAAACCTACACTGGGAGCTGATGAGTTACAAATTGACTCAGAGGTACAAAATATGGAATTTGATATGCTTTCGTGATACAGAGCTGAATGAAGCTGGGAAAACTGATAATTACTTAATCAGTTTGAGGCCTTTTCATATCTTGCCAGCATCCTTGATGTCTGTAATTCGCTCTAGACGGCTGCTCGGGGAGGGAGGCGCAGAGGAAGCAGTCGAGAGGGGAGGAAGACCGCGCAGAAGAGGCCCATTGATGGAAACCCAGCGCAGCTGAGGAGCGCCAGCCAAGCTCTCAAAGACGTGTGAGCGCCGGGCTTGAAAGACCAGGAAGTAAAAAGCTACATATTTACTTTAAAAGGAGGAGAAAACGCGCAGCCTCCATTTGGATGCGATTCCTTACTGTTTATGCAAAATAGACGCTGCTTTTCCTCCGTCGTGAAAAATCACTTTGCGCCGAGAAAAAAAAAAAAAAAAAACGAAAAAGGAGGGGGGGAAATCTGTTCAAACCGGCCGGGAACAAAAGTCCTTGAAACACTGTTAATTGTCACCATGGCGACTAGAAGAATAAGCCATTTTACAGCTGGTATAGAAGGCTCGTATTGAGTCAAGCGCTTTTATTTTTTTCCGCCCGGCTCTCTTCTCTCTGGTTAAGAACAAGGTGGGCAGTCACCACGGGGTCAGCGAGGGACCCAGGAGAGTTTCCACCAGCCTTTCCAGACCTCGGCTGGCAGGAGGTTCCTTCACCAAATGCACTTCACATTGTCAAAATGCATCGAGTGGCAACAAATTGCACAGACAATGGCATCGTTCAACACGACAACAAAAAAAAATGTTAGTTACAAAACCGCATAGACGTCGGCCCATGGGACTCCCTTTCTTGCCGACATAATGGCATGCAATCTGCAAAACAATATGGAGCATAAAACAACTCGGAATATTCGCTCTCTCCTTTCCTTTCCAGCTAAAGGCGATGCATTACGTGGGTTTCTAAAGTGGTAATGAGGGATTCAAAAGATCCAATGAACAAAGACAAGGCCAGTCAGCCCAAATGATGGCGTACAAATGCTAAGACGGGCCTTTAGCCCTGAAGATTTCTACAGACAAAGCTCTGGACAGGCCTTTATGGACTTATGGCTGTCTGATTATATTTTGTTTGGATCAATCTCACAGATAATATATATAGGCTGAAATATGGACCTGGAGTGTTCTTTGTGAGATTCATCCAAACAAAACATATATATAAATATATATATATAGGCTGAAATATATATTTATATATTTAAAATAACACAAAATGATGTATAATATATAATTACACATATTTACAAAATTATATATATAATATATACATATTTTATTTTTTAATACATGCTTAATAATTGAATATTTTAAAGAATTTATATATTTTTCATAATGACAATGTATTATAAAATATAAAAAGCATATATTAATAGATGCTGCATATTATGATAATATAAAATAAAATATTATATTATAAATATTTATATATTTAAATTTTTTTTTAAATAATATATAAAAGGAGTATTTAAAATAACCACAATAAAAATATATATTATAAAATAAAATATTTAAAAAACATATATTAATACATGTTTAATATTGACATAAAATAAAATATTATATATATTTAATATTATATTTTATTATATAAAGAATTTATAAGTTTTATATATTTTAATTATATTTTTTTATTTTAAGTAATATATAAAAAGAGTATTTAAAATAACCACAATAAAAAAATATAATAAAATAAAATATTATATATATTTAATGTTACGTTTTATTATATATTGATTATTTTAAAGATTATACATATAAAGTATATATTTTGAGTATTTTAAAGAATTTAAACATTTTGTCATAATGAAAATTAATTAATATATTATAAAATATAAAAAGCATATACTAATACATGCTACATATTATCATAATATAAAATAAAATATATTACTATAAATATTTATATATTTTAATTTGACTAGTTTTTCATTATGAAAAACACTTCAAAAAGACTTTATGCATAATTCTTAATTATATATATATATATATATATATATATATATATATATATATATATATTTCATTTTCTGATAAAAAAAATTAATAAGTAAATAAGTATAAAAAAATAAGTATTAAAATCATGCAACATGTAATTATGTCCTCTGTACATGATTTTTTTTTTTTTTTTAAATCTGTCATTAGTACTAATGCACTATTGTTCATTTTTAGTAATGCAATGCAATGATACTTTATGCATAATTATATATATGAAGAGTTCAGATGCAAAACCAGCTAAAAGCCATCTCGGTCAAAAATGAGATAATGATACTGAGTGAATGCTCTTGACACATATTATACGTCCATCAAATACTTTTTCTTCAAACTCGCTAAAATACCAGCCTCAGCCCAATCAGAAGTACCGGTACTTACATAGAAACCTATACATCTGAGCCTGATAAAAATGCATTTTTTAAAGAAAGACGTCAGATGGATTTAGCTGGTTTTGCATCTGAACTCTTCATATATATACATATATATATATATATGTATATATAGATAGATAGATAGATAGTTAGATGGTTTTCCATTTTAAATGATTTAAAACTACTTAAAATAAATATTTTCCAAAAATTAAATTAAAAATCTCATTGAATGTCATTTTGTTCTCATTTTGTTCTATTTGTACATGATTTTGTTCATTGTATTTTAATTTTTTATATGTTCATTGTTCATTTTTTTCATTTTTTAAAATGTATTTATTTATTTATTTTTTTTTGCAAAAAACGTTCAATAAAAAAAAAAAAATCCAAATCTTAAATTGAACAAAAAAAATGCTTCCTTTATTTATGTATTTTCTATTTGGTTTTGGGGAGAAACATGACCTGGATATTTCTTTTGCATTCACATACTACTTTTGATTCATATCAAACTGCGGTCATCGCTGTTTCTCTACCTCGGATCTGCTGGTAGTTCATGGTTTAGATGTGTTGTTCTTTTTCAGCCTTCCCTTCTGTCCCCTCACAAGGATTGGTAGTGACCCCCATAGGAAGCCCATGCCTAATGCCATTGAATGGCGAACAAAGGCACTATTTATCCGGGGCCCGGGGTCTGGAGCTCAGCTGTGAGTTCGGGGAGGAGGGGTTCTCATGGAAAGATACTCACACCCCATCCCTCTCTACTCTGAGCGTGGCATTTTTCTTCACTAGACAAACATAGGAAACAATGCAATCAGCCAAGAACTCTGGGCTTTAAGAACCGAGAGAGGCCTAAGATCTGTTCAGCTCTGCTCAGCCTGGCTGTAATCTAAAGTGATGCTGCCAGAATTCATAGAGCTACTGCTGCTCACAGCACAGGAAACTCACTGCTCAGAGGTGCCCTTTCAGAGCTCCAGGGACTTAAAGGGTACGATCGCCCAAAAATCAAAGCCCCGTCATCATTTATTCACACTCAAACCCTTTGGAAAAGGAGACATTTTGCAGAATGTCCAAGTCACTGTTTTCCATGCGATGAAAGCATCTGCCAAGATGCCAAAAAGACAGAATAAGCACTACAAAAAGTCTGTTTGACTCTATATTCCAAATCTTATGAAGCAAATGAAAGTTTTATGTAAGAAACAGATTATAACTTGAGTCATAATCTTCCTTTTTTAAAGTTTTTATGGTGCTTTTTTGTCTAGAAGTAAAATTACTGTTGACTTTCAATGTATGGCAAACTGTTTATTGGAAAACACTCATATATTATGCAAAACATCTCCTTTGATGTTTCAAGTAAGGAAAAGATCATATTCAAGTTTAGAAACAAAATTAGGATCAATTCAACAATATTAATGAAGTGACCTCATTGCTTTACATTGCAAGGTTTATTTTTGTAAAATATATGTTTCAAAATGTCATCTTTTGTGATGATCAGCAGGAGAAAGTCAGTCACTTCATGATGAATAATAAATACATTTTAACCCTTTCAATCAACTGGGTTTCAAAAATCCTTTAGGTGTCAGTTTGCTAATGTCAGTGCTGTCTGGAAGAAACAATTGAGTTATTAAAGAGATCTCATTTGTGAGTTTAAAATGTTTGGATATTTAAGTGACTTTCACCAAGCAGAAGTTAGTTAGAAAAGTGCCTGATTTCCCCGTAACCTCTTACCCCGCTCCGTCGGCAGAGCTTTTAAAAGTAAATAGGTGTGAACGTGACAGATATTCCAACTCGGCAAGTAATTTTCCATGTAAATTAATGGCAGTTCGGCTCAATGAGTATAAATTTGCAACCTTTGAAAAAGAGAGGGAAAATTAAAATGTACAATGTCATTTAAAATTGGCAGAACTGGCCGAGAAAATTACATTTGAGGAGTCGAATCGCTTGCTTTCTTCTAGCTTATTCCATTTGCATTAAGCGAAAATCATATTACACAGGCCATGCATTGTTAATTGGGGCCTATATTGCATTATCCCCATATAAATCAAATGACAAATATTAAAATGAATAGCAAATTCACTAATAGCGAATCATAAAACAATCTTTTTTAAGTATCGCTCATTAATAATTTAATTCCAATTATATCTGTAGTGCAGAATGAGCCTTTTCATTCTAGACTCTTTTTTTTGCAGGATTGGCCGTCTGCTTTTGACTGATGTGATAATAATGGAGATATATTTGGGTCCAAAGCCAGTGAGAAAGTGAGAGAGAGAGAGAGAGAGAGAGAGAGAGAGAGAGAGAGAAAGAGAGAGAGAGAGCTTTGGATCAACAGCCCATGAAAGAGTAAATCATCTCCACAACAAATGCTGCAGTTCTCCACTGTGAGACAGAGCAAGAAAATAAGAGCGACACAAAGCAACAAGAAGTTGCTCTTTCATAGCTCTGGAAACTTAATTAAAAACTATATTAAGTATCAGCTTTATTTCAGACATCTTTGCTAAAATTCCTGGGAAGAAATAAAGACAAATTAGACAACTGTTGAATGTTGAGACATCATATAAAACTACAGGAGAAGCATTTTATTCCATTGTTGTTCTTAAAAAAAATACAGTTGAAGTCAAAAGTTTACACCCCCCTTTCAGAATCTGCAAATTGTAAATAATTTTACCAAAATTAGAGGGACGATACAAAATGCATGTTATTGTTTTTTTAGTACTGACCTGAATAAGATATTTCACATAAAAGATTTTTTACATGTAGTCCACAAGAGAAAATAGTTGAATTTATAAAAATTAGCCCTTTCAAAAGTTTACATACGCTTGATTCTTAATACTGTGTTGCTACCTGAATGATCCACAGCTGTGTTTTTTTGTTTAGTGATTTTAGTTGTTCATGAGTCACTTGTTTGTCCTGAACAGTTAAACTGCCCGCTGATCTTCGGGAAAAATCCTTCAGGTCTCACAAATTCTTTGGTTTTTAGCATTTTTGTTGTATTTGAACCCTTTCCAAAAATGATTTTGAGATCCATCTTTTCACACTGAGAGACTCATATGCAACTATTACAGAAGGTTCAAACGCTCACTGATGCTTCAAAAGGAAACACAATGCATTAAGAGCTGGGGGGTGAAAACTTTTGAATTTCATCAAGATCAGGGTAATTTTTACTTATTTTGTCTTCTGTGAAACATGTAAGTATCTTCTGTAGCTTCTGAAGGGCAGTACTAAATGGAAAAAATATGATATTTAAGCAAAATAAGACGAAAGTACACATCGTCATTCTGTTCAAAAGTTTTCACCCCCTGGCTCTTAATGCATCATTTTTCCTTCTGGAGCATCAGTGAGCGTTTGAACCTTCTGTAATAGTTGCATATGAGTCCCTCAGTTGCCATAAATGTGAAAAGATGGATCTCAAAATCATACAGTCATTGTTGGAAAGAGTTCAAATACACAAAAATGCTGAAAAACCAAAGACTTTGTGAGACCTGAAGGATTTTTCTGAAGATCAGCAGGGAGTTTAACTGTTTAACTGGACAAACAAGGGACTCATGAACAACTATCACTAAACAAAAAACACAGCTGTGGATCATTCAGGTAACAACACAGTATTAAGAATTTAAGTGTATGTAAACTTTTGAACTGTGTCATTTTTATAAATTCAACTATTATTTTCTTTTATGAACTATATGAAGAGTTCAGATGCAAAACCAGCTAAAAGCCATCTCGGTCAAAAATGAGATAATGACACTGAGTGAATGCTCCTGACACATATTATACGTGCATCAAATACTTTTACTTCAAACTCACTAAATTCCAGCCTCAGCCAAATCAAAAGTACCAGTACTTACATAGAAACCTATATGAAGTAGCCAGAAAGAAATGCTAATTTTAAAGAAATATGTCAGATGGATTTAGGGGCTTTTGCATCTGAACTCTTCATATGTAAACATCTTTTATGTGAAATATCTTATTCAGGTCAGTACTAAATAAACAATAACTTGCATTTTTTTTTTTTTTTTTTATAATCCCTGTTATTTTGGTAAAATAATGAACATTTTGCAGATTCTGAGAGGGGGATGTAAACTTTTGACATTAACTGTATTTTTTTTTTTATATTTTCTTTGTAAATTATGAACATTTTTTTTAAAACAAACAAACAAACAAACAAACAAAAAAAATGTGTCCAGCATTTTCATGTCACTACCAAAACAGTGTATGTTTTAGTCCATTGGCTGAGACTGATTTTAACTACACCCCTACATTTATGATCAGGAAATATTCCTGTGTCACTCACTCTCATAGCTACATGGTGAGTAGATAGGCTACATCATTTTGAGGTAAATGTATTCAAAAGTCTGAAAGATCTGTGTGTAACTTTAAAGAATATCACTACCAAACACCATTTTTCTATAATTAAACACACTTTTTTTGGGGAGTTATTTCATAACGTTTAGTTTTTATGTGTGTACCACTGTTTAGAACGGTGCTAGCTAACCATGTGCTCATTAGCATCTTTGAACATCTTTGAGCGAAACAGTCACAAAATAAACATTTGGTGAAGTTTCGCTAGTGACATCTTTGTTTTTTTGGGTGTTATCCCATAAAATTGTCACTATCGTAACAGTCACGACCAAAACATGTCATTCATTGTTTTGGTAGTGACAAAAGGGAACACATAATCCTTTATTTGGGGGAAATAAACTAAATGTTAGTACAGTTATGCAAATTTTTTGTATGTTTTAGTAGTGTTTTAGTATGTGGGTTAAAATTCTGTAATGTGATGTGGTCACTACTAAAACGTTACTGTCACTACTGAAACATGGGATGTTTTGTCAAAAATAAAGTATATTGTATTATCAACTAAGATGTTATGATAGTGTTTGGTTCAATGTTTATTCAAACTAATGAAGCCTTAAGTATGAAATCAGTATGATCAACTTTTTGCCTTTTACAAAGAAACATTGAACTCAATATACAACAAATCTCATTAATTACACTTGAAATATTGTTAAAATTGTAATTGTTATTGATTTACCACTGAAAACTTTTAATAAGAAGGAACAGAAAGACAAATATTTACAATGAAGATGTAAGGAAAATCTTAATTGGTCAATATAACCTTTCTTGTTAAATTACATATATTACTGACTTTCGATAGTGACAAATTTAGGGAAAGGACAAATATCTCAAAACTTTCTGAAAATGCAATATGAGAATTAACTGCACAATTACTAGAAATGTGTACCTTGGATACATACAAAATTTGTGGAAAAAGGCACTAATGTTTGCAACTCGTTTAAACCAATTCTGTAGAATGGCCCATATACACACCAGAATATCATAGAGACTTGTACTAGTAGGCAACCACCAACTATCCACCAAGAAAGCCCAAGAATAGCAACGTCCTGACAATGACCTACAACAACCAAACATCTTCACAGCAAGTTTTGAATGGGAACTGCTTTCTGGGGGAACACCCTATGTCATATAGCACTGCTAACACAGTTACAGGGCTATAGTCGTGGGAGAGAGGAGTTAAAATCCGTGTGGCAGGGAGCAGCACTGGCAGGGTCCCGTCCTATGCAGGAATAAGGGTTTCAATTGAGCCGAATGAAAGAAGCAGTTGGAGAATAGCTGCAATCATTTAATGCAGATGACCTCTGACAGACCCGCCGCGCCTGAGCCCGAGCGGGAATTTGCATGGGGTCTGGGTGCGGAGGAACAATGTAGCCTAAACGCTAGACAATCTTTATTCTAATGAAGTGGGTGTCAAGGTCAATGTAAAAGCCTTATGATGAATGGTACAGCGCAGGGCGCACACACTATAGTCCTCTCGCCTTAATTGTCCAGAGTTCGGCACACAGTCCTCAAGGAAGTCCAGGGTGGGTTTGGCAGGGTGGGTTCTGGGAAGGGCTGGGGGAGGGGATCTGGGAAAATACAGGGTATTAACACACCATCACATGTGTGCAAGAATGTGAATGAACAGGATAAGAGTGGCGGGAAATACATGTAGAGCAGACCAAAAAGACCAAATGTAAAACTAAAGCACAATATTAAATTATGTGCACTACAAGCACACCCATGTTCTGATACAGCCCAAAAATTACATTTATTTTTTAAACTTTGCAATCATGAATATATAATATAATATAATATAATATAATAAATGAGAATTTAAAAGGTCTAATTTTAATATATTTAGTTTTAAATTAAGCATTTTACAAAGATTGTCTGTCTTCTAATTTTGTACATTTATAATAATATAATATGATATAATATAATAAATGATAATTTAAAAGGTCTAATTTTAATATATTTAGTTTTAAATTAAGCATTTTACAAATATTGCCTGTCTTCTAATTGTGTACATTTATAATAATATAATATAATTAATATAACATAATATAATGATAAATGATAATTTAAAAGGTCTAATTTTAATATTTAGTTTTAAATTAAGCTTTTTACAAAGATTGTTTGTCTTGTCTTGTTTGTCTTGTCTTGTAATTTTGTAATATAATGTAATGTAATATATAATATAATATATATATATATATAATATAATATAATATAATATAATATATAATACAAATGAGGATTTAAAAGGTTAATTTTAATATATCTAGTTTCAAATTATACTGACCAAGAACATTTTTACAAATATTGTTTGTCTGTCTTTTAATTTTATAAATGTCAATACAATAATATAATATAATATAATATATATATATATATATATATATATATATATATATATATATATAACATCTGATTTTAAAATGATATTTTAATTAAATTACTAAAATTAAACTAAAATTGTTATAGCAATAATATAAAAATCTGGATAATTTGTAAAATGGCGTTCAGAAAATAAATCACTGCTTGTGTACCATGAAATGCCATCTGCAAACAGCGATGGGGGAGGAAGCGTGCAGCAGATAGCGCAGAACATGAGGGCCAGATCAGGAGCTGTAATGATGGACGGAGTACACTCGTTTAATGCCCCATCTCTCCATTCCTCAGGGGACCATACAACTGTTTCTCGAGACTCTCTCCAAACAGCAGGTGAGACAGGAATCCCCTAAGGCTTTCCACAACGCTGAAGCCAGAGAACATCACACACACACAAGTCAAGACAGATTCTCTCAGAGCTTCACCACTGCACATCACTAAGGCTCCAAGACTCCTTCCTGACCCCTTTTGAGGGTGGTCTTGTACTCTCAATCTCGGGTCATCTGATAGAGGTCAAGCGTTGGAGAACTTGTTCCTGATATCGCATGTGTGTCTACTTGATGTAGAGAACGTAACAGTTAAGGCCCACCAAGGACCAAAGCTGATAACAATGATATAGTTAAAAAAACATTCTAAATATAAAAGAATAGTTGACATCACAACTACAATGAAAAAATAACCTCAGCAGCCAATCAGAATCCATCCTGCTTTAAAGAGCGGAACACTTTCTGAATTCCGTCTTTAGGAGTGCATAAGATGAACACAACAAACGCACGAATCCTTCTGAGCATGTGCAATCTACGTGCTTGTGTCTTTGTGTACGACTGTCTCCGTGAGCATATTTATGCGTGTTTGTGTGCGCGTCCCTCTTGCTGAGAGCTCACTGAGGGAGAAAAACACACAAACCCAGCCAAGCCGCAGTAAGAGAAGCGCACATAAAGTGGAAACAGAGAGGGCCGCTTTTTTCTGAAGAGTTGTCCGTTGCTGTGGAGGTCCGTCCAGCATCCTGGAGCGGCGCCAGCGAAACAACAGGGAAGAAAGACAACAACACCGCGCTCTGCCAGCCGTCCAGTACGGAGAACAACTCCGGCATTACATCACTGCATTAAAATGCCATTATGCCTCCTATCGAAAGGGAACAGCCAAACGCACATAAAGACATACTTTAGTATATTTTCAAACACCGCATCGCTGCATGCTCACGCTCGCTCGCTCGCTCTCTCTCATCTCGTCTCCCATAGTCTTAATGCCTCGGGACTATTTGCCCACAATTAGAGCACCACCCCCTTCCTGCCCCTCTCTGCTTTCAACTCATATGAGTAAACTTTCCCAAAGCCCCACAGTGCGTTCTTCAAGGCAAAAATGCTAATACTGCTTTCCTACTGCCTAGCTACTGGAAAATGGTCTTCCAGAGAGTGCAGATGAGTGCGAGCGTGTATCTGCATGTGTGTGTGTGACAGACATAAGGACATAAGCCACTGGCAGATTTCAGTGTGTTGCAGAAGAACTCCAGCCTGCAAACAGACACACATGAACACACAGACACATGCATACAAATATTGGAGAACTGGTTTGAAATTAAGTTGAAAAGTCACCATCCGCTTAAGAAATAGCAACATGGTAAGATGGTAAGTTTAGCTTTGGTAAAAACCATGTTTTTAGATATTTATCATGATAATGCATGGTTTTTGGGACAAATGCCATGGTAATACCATGTTTCTTGACATCTTGCTAGGCAGAATCTCCTCAAAACATTGGATAAGGAAAAAATTTGTAGTACAAAAATTACGAAATACATTCAAAAAAGTGTATAAATCACTTCTTTTTCTAAAGAAACTTTGTCCAATAGGGACACCAGTGAGGCCACTGAGTTATAACCGATCCCCTAAAGCGTGCAATGGGTTTGGTGGGGGGTAACTGAGAATGAATGGGGGAAAGTCATGTCAGAGGAGGCAATGTTTGGATATAACTGGTTATGTTTGGCTGTGATTGGTTCATGCGATAAATCCCACCTCTTGTGCTCTTAACCACTTTGTTATGTCAAAATAAGCCTTAAAATGGCATGAAATCATGATCTGTGGGAGTTTTTTTTAGAGAGTAATCAGCTTGGTGAAATTTAAAGTAAATCTCTGTGTCTGTGGCCAACATTTCCAGAGCTTTAATTGCTGATTATCCAAAAAATTCCATGTTAGAAGTTAACTATTAAAAAAAAGCTGAACATAAGATCACACATAAAATCAGGGTTCGTACAGATACTATAAAATGAAATTTCAGGACCTTCAAGGACTTTTCAAGCACTACTTTTTTGATTTTCATTTTGAGTTTAATCAGAGATCTCATTTATGTCTTCTATTTCAAATTCTAAAAAAAAGAGAAACAGGTAAATAAAAATTAGGGCTGTCAAACGATTAATCGCATACAAAATAAAAGTTTGAGTTTGCCTAATATATGTGTGTACTGTGTGTAATTTATTATGCATATATAAATACACACAAATTAATGTATATATTTAAGAGAAATATGTTATTTATGTACAAAATATTTTTATTTATATATAAGTTGTATATAAGTTCTATAAAAATTATAATACATACATATACTTGTAAATATTTCTTAAATATATACATGCATGTGCTTGTATTTATATTTACATAATAATTACACACAGTACACACACATATATTAGGCATAATCAAACTTTTATTTTGTATGCGATTAATTGCGATTAATCGTTTGCCTGCCACAATAAAAATATACTACTAAAAAATCGCAAAAATAAAGCAAAGTGCATGCAAAGTATTACTACTAAAGTATTACAAAGTATACTACACTTTTACTATAGTTAAACCATACAAAAAAAAAATTGCATTTGTGTATACTTTCTTTTTTTTCCCTTTTGTTTTGTTTTTATAGCTGTACTGGCTTAATGGTTTGATGTTGTTTTATCGTTTAAGAAAAAATAAATTAGAAAAAAAGATTTGCGAAATCGCTCTGACGTTAAATCAAATGATTCACGATCCGTGTTCAGAAGTTTCGATCTAAAGCAAAAGACTCATGAACCGGTTCTGAAGTCCCGATCTAAATAATGATTCGCGAACCATCATTTCAGTTTAGGACTCTGAGCATTTCAAAAACTCAATTTCAAGTACTTTAAGCACCTTGTACGAACCCTGATATATTGTTTAAATTGTTACTGCCTTGAGTTACTATTTTGGAATAAATGTAAAATGCTTAAAAACACTGACCTAATTTGATTCATACGTGGCTTTAATAAACAGAATATTGATTACATTGTTAAAGTAAAAATATAAAATTGATTTTTTTTTTTTCTTGTAAGTAATGTTTATTTAACCAGCAAAATGTGACTGGGACTTGAATTTACATTTGATTTTATCATTTTACACGCACACACATTAAATATATGGTATATTTCAAAGTATCAAGCTTTTACCATCTAATACAATCATTATACCACAGTACATTTTGTGTGAGGGACATGGCGTAGCAGTTAAACTATAACCTCTGATCTCAGATCTGTGCATAACAACTAATATTTATGAACACACTGCACTGATTATTCTACAGTGATTCCATTTCTCTTTTTCATATTGATTAAATGAACTCACTGTACACAGACAATCAGAAGCAGAACTCATTATCTGAGCCGTATCATTTGAATCGCATTGAGGACGAGATTCAGACAGAAAACGAGGAGCTTTGCTTTGTTAATTAATCTCAGAACTAATTCCCAGCTGTGAATTTCACCCCGGCACACACGCTTGTAAATGATATGGCATATTTGTATTAGTGAATAATGCATGGGGTACAACAGGACTCCATCCGAACTGCTGACAACAAAATATTCATCTCCTCGCACCATCTCAAGGGTCTGATCCCTCTCTCTCTCTCTCTCTCTCTTTCTCTCTCTCCACAACAGCACAGCCCAAAACTAATGCAGCATTTATTTAGGGAAACACTAACAAATGTGGCTATTTTCTGAGGGAAATTGACAAAGCACAATTTGAATACATTTCGAACACAAGAACACTTCTCCTCATCTATATACAGGAAACAAACTCAAGCAGGACTGCGTTCGAGAGTGTTTGTGAGTAAATGCCAGCATCTGAAAGTGTGCGTGTGGGTTTAATTTTCATAAACTCCTCTGCTCTTAATGGGCTCTGGATGCTGTAGTGCCATCTAGTGGTGTGTGCATATAAATGCATTGAGTTATTTGGGGGATTTGGGGCTTGTGTTCAGCCCGGAGTCAATTTAAGAAGCCTCTTCTCACATCTTTGGGACTCAAACATATATTTGACCAGCTGGTTGACTTCAAGCTTCAAGCTTGCCAGTTCCATACTAACGCTGGCAATAACACTGCTGTCTATCAACACATATTCACAGTTCCTGTGCTCAAAAAATGCAAAAGAAGGACAAGAAAGACATAAACAGATGTGGTTTACTGTCTCCATAAAATATACTGCCAAAATCAGACAGATCAGGTGAGGTTTATATACATAACTAACTTCCACTGTAAACACTAAAAACACAACAAAACTCAAAAGTAATGTCTATATGTTAAGCTATGTGTGTGTGTGTGCACAAGTAATGAAGTTTTCGAGCAGGCAGATCAAGCAGGTGTCTGTGTGGCCATGTTGAATGAGTGTGTATCAATGGGGTGTCCTGCATTAGCGCTGTAATTAGTCCGCGTCCTGCAGAAAGAGCCACGGGCCCCAGCCGGCACCACCGTAACAACTAACACACACGGAGACAACAAACCTGCTCACAAAACACCACACGCTCTCCCATAATTCCCTTCAAGCATGCCACATGAGGAAGCATCTGAGAAGAGACATTGAGAGACGCCGTAGGGGGACAAAACTAGCCCACATCACATGCCAGCCAGTCACAAAACACAAAAAACCTGAATATTCATGGATATGTAATCCATCTGAGAGGAGTTTAAAGACGCAAGCTGGGAACAATGGACAGAGATCCGCACTGAGCGCTTCCCTGACCTGAGTTAAAGAGACAGTTCACACAGAATTCTAAATGTGTTTACTGATGAGTCACTCACTATATATATTTTGTGAGGGGTTTTTTGTTGTCTAACAGAATGCTCGTGCTGCTTTCTTACAAAAAGGCAAAAAGGGAAGGTAAAAAGGTTTGCAAAAAGGCAAAGTAGTAAAAATAGTAGAAATCTTTAACTTTGCCACATTTTTGAATCTCATTCATATTTCTACTAGGGCTGGCAGACGATTAATCGCGATTAATCGCATACAAAATAAAAGTTTGCCTAATATTTGTGCATACTGTGTATTTATTTATGTATATAAATACACACACATTAATGTATATATTTAAGAGAATGTTATTTATGTTATTTAATGTTATTTATGTGCAAAATATTTTTATTTATATATGATATAAATTCTAGAAAAATCATAATAAATACATTTACTTGTAAATATTTCTTAAATATGTACATGAATGTGCTTGTATTTACATATACATAATAATTACACACAGTACACACACATTTATTAGGCAAACTCAAACTTTTATTTTGTATGCAATTAATCGCGATTAATCGTTTGCCAGCCCTAATTTCTACATATTTAAATTCGCCATATTGTGATTGTTTGCAATAAACTGCTGTTTGCATTACTGAAAACACTTTAATTATTAAAATAAATTAATACATGTAAATGCATGGATGGATTTTTGACAAAATAAAATAAAATAAAATAAAATAAAATAAAATAAAATAAAATAAAATAAAATAAATCCATATATGCTACCATTCAAACACTGGGGGGTAGTAAGTTTTTTATTTTATTTAGCATTAATGTGTTAAATTGATCAAAAGATTTAAATTGTTACAAAAGTTTAATATGCTATATAAATGCTTTTCTTTCAAATGTTCCCTTCATCAAATAATTCTTGAAAAAAAATATATATATATATTTTTTTTTCATCAAATAAATACAGACTTGGTGAGCATAAATGACTTCTTTCAAAAATATTTGAAAGAACTGAAACTTTTGAATGGTGATGTATATAAATATTACAAATCATTATTAATAGAAACTTAAAAATGATTGAAATACAAATTAAAATATGAATATTTAAAAAAAAAATACTTTAAAATAGCATTACCATGAATTAGAAGAAAATGAGAAAAAAAATAAATAAAGCTTTCCCGCAAAAGCATTCTAGGAAAGTAACATGATTGAAGATAAGAGATTCCAAGTGGAATAATTCATGGTATATTGTTCATTAAATCGAGTGACAAGACACTGCAGTGTCAGAAACTTGCTACAAAGCGCTTAGCAAATTCTTGTGATATCAGTGTTGTATTAAAAATAACAAGTGTTTCAATATTTACAAAGAGATAAAAATAGAGCATAATGGAATATTTACATCCCGGTCCGTCAAAGTGATGGATGATGATTATTTACTGCACAATCTCTGCTGCCCACCGGGCCACGTCTCCAACAGCTCACCAGGTTTAAACATAGAGAAGCCTGCTTGACTTTGAGAGCAAGAGTTTTAGTCATTTCAGCCAGGATTTTTAAAGAATAATAGATCACGGGCGCTCCATTAACTGGTATCTTTCACTCATTTCAGATATCAGAGAAAAACACAAACAAATACAGTACAGCCTTTATCTGAGACCTTGTAAAGGGTTGAGAGCCACAGGACTGGCACATTATTTATTACACAACCCTGGTAAAGTCATGCTGGAGAAACGGCTCCTTCAGACAGCTCGTGTAGTGTCTGTCCTCCTCTCTCATTCTCTTTTTTCCTGTCTGTCCCTGTCTATATCCCCCTCGCTCGCTGTCTCTCTGATGTGTCTCTTCAGCTGTTCCTACACCTCCTGTCATCCCTCCGTTTCTCCCTCTTTCTTTCTCCAGGTGTCTCTTCCTTCTCCTCTATCCCTCCTTTCAATTATTCATGGGGTGTGAGGACTGTATGGCTGTCTCTCCTGACAAACCGCATTTCCCTTTTCACAGGCGTCTTGCGGCTCCGCATCGCGTCGTCATGTTGCGCATAAATCTGGTCAGAACGAGTCGCTCTAATAGATACGGAGGAGGGAGCGGCAGGCTTTATTCTAGCCTAATGTTGACTGTCAGGGAGGGAGGGGCGGTCAGGCGGACTTTGCGTTGTGACAGCCGGCACTGATCTCCAAACAGCTCTTTGACCAGGGGCAGAACTTGATCTCAGAGTCTGCATCCAACAACTAGCAGGCTTGTTGCGTCTCTCCCCTGTGGAATGTCTCGCTTTTTTTAATGCTCGTTCGCATCACGAGCAGCCATCTGCTACATAGACACAAGCACACATGGGGAGAGAAAGAGAGAAGAAAGAAAGAAAAAAAAGAAAGAAAGAAAGAAAGAATAAGAGGAAGCATGGAAGGAAGGAAAAATGTAACAAAATTAGATAAAACAGAGAACTAAGGAAAAAGAAAGAAAGCAAAATAAGAGAAAGAATGAAAAAGAATGAGGAAGGAAAAGAAAATGGAAGGGAATACTGAAAAAATAATAAATGTGAAGGAATGAAAAATTAGGCAGTAAAAAAAAAAAGAACAAGGAAAGAAAACAAAAAGGAACAAGGAAAAGGGAAGAAAGAGAAATCAAGAAAAAAGGTAAGACTGATGACGAATGTAAAGAAAAAAATATGGAAAGGAAAGTAGATAAAGGAAGGAAGGATAAAAGGAAAAATAAGAGGATGGAAGGAAGAAAGGAAAAGGATAAAAAGAAAAATGGGGGGGGGGATAGTAAAAAGGGAGGAAAAAGGATAAAAAATAAGGAAGAAAGGAATAGTAAATAGGAAAAAAACAGGAAGGAAGGAAGGAAGAGAGGGAGGGAGTGATGGGAACAGGATAAAAAGAAAAAAGAGGAAGAAAAATAAAGAGGGAGGGAGGAAGGAAGGCAGGAAAAGGGATAATAGAAAAAAATAAGGGGAAGGAAGGAATAGTAAATTGGAAGGAAGGAAGGAAGTAATAGGAGCAGGATAAAAAGAAAAAAAACAGAAAGAAAAAGGAAGGAAGGAAATAAGGAAGGAAGGAAGGTGATGGGAACAGGATAAAAAAGGGGGGAAGAAAAAGAGAAAGGAAGGTAGGAAGGAAAGAAAGAAAGAAAAAGAAAGAAAGAAAGAAAGAAAGAAAAAGAAAAAGAAAAAGAAAAAGGGAAGGAAGAAATAGAAAATAGGAACACACAAGGAAGGTAGGAATGGAAGGAAATGATAGGAGTAGGACAAAAAGAAAAAAAGGAAGAAAAAGGAAGTAAGGAAGAAATGGAAAAAAAAGAAAGAAGGAAGGAAGTGTTAGGAACAGGATAAAAAGGAAAAGAGAAAAAGGAAGGAAGGAAAGAAGTGATGGGAACGGTAAAATGACAAAAGGGAAGAAAAAGAGGAAAGAAGGAAGGAAGGAAGGAAATACGGAAGTGAAGGGAACAAAAAGAAGGAAGGAAGGGAAAAGAATAAAAATAAAATAATAGGAGGGAAGAAAGGAAGGAAGGAATAGAAAATATGAAAGAAAAAGAGGAAGGAAGAAAGAAAATAAAGAAGTGAAGAAAACAGGATAAAACATAAAAGGAAGGAAGGAAATGATGGGAACAAAATAAAACAGGGAAGGGAAAAAAGTGAACATTGAATAAAAATGAAAGTGTGATGAGATGAAAATAAAGGAATAAGGAAGAATGGTAGGAAACAAGAAAGGGGACAAAAGACCAAATGAAAGAATAAAAGGAAGGAAGGGAAAAGAACAAAGACAGAAAAACAATAAATAAATAAAAGAAAGAAGGCAAATTAAGAGAAAGAAAAAAGAAAGAAAGGTTGTAGAGTGTGAAAGAGAAAAGGGCAGAGAGAGGGAGGAAGAGAGCTTCAACACTAGGCCCTTTGTGTAGAGATCCTGGCACTAACACACACACACAAACACAGGCTCTGGCTGGATGTGAGAGCGATGGATATTGGATGAGAAGGTGAGAGGAGATCAGTGTGAGCTAGTGAAGCGTGTGCTGGGTCAGCCATCTCTGAGTTATCAATACACTGATAACTAAACATCAATGACACCTCTCATCTCCAGCTAAACTCCTGCTCAAATATACTAGCTGTCTGCCAACATCTCAAGCGCTCTCTCTCTCACTCTCTCCCAGTCTGAGCACTTTCTCTGTCCAAATCTCAACCCTGTGATTTTTCCCTTCAATAAACGGTCACTTTTTCACCTGCCAGAGCTGTGCAAACTGTTGCATGTATTCTATTTACCTATTAAAAACAAACTACCAATCAAACATTTGAAATAATTAAGATTCTCCTATGCTCACCAGTGCAGTAAAACTGTAATATTGTGAAATATTATTACAATTTAAACTGTTTTTTAATCTGTTTTAAATTTAAAACAGGTGACACTGAAATCATATGAATCTATTTAGAAGCTTTTCAGCTATCAGAGAGAGATAGGATGAGGGTGATTTATTTACTCTATAGAAAACACATTGGCCAACAGCAGAAACCAGAGCACAGCTGAAATGCAGGAGTACAAGATAAAAGCACAATGCAATCAAATTTAGCAAATGTCCATTAGTGATTACCTACATTAGCACATACTTACTGAGGCTACTGTGTGTCTATATAGTGCAGTGTGAAAATGCTGTATGTGTACGTCTGTGGGTAATGACGCATGCAGGTGCGCCCAACAGTATCGCCACCATATTCAGCACATACCGGCAATGTGGGGGTCTTCGGAAATAGTCATAACGGTGGGGAAATTGTTATTTCTTTAGTGTATTTGTGTGGGAGCTGAGCTGTGTTTCAAAAACTAGTGAGCTGCCTACCTAGACAGCATTTTTAAGAAACCACTGGTACATTGCCATTATGAAGATTAAAGTATCAGATAATTAGCTTAGAAACATGCTAATGTCAAACTGCTAATGTTAAAAATTAAGTACATAAATGTCAATTTCCCAATGCAATTCATTTAGATACATTTCAGTATTTGATTTAGTGTTGTTATTGCTAACTAAAACATAATTTTTGTAAAATAAAAATAAAATAAAATAAAATAAAAGCCAACATTTAGAGAACAAGGTGGCTGACATAATACACATAACCTTTGATTAAATTTTGTTGCATTTTTAAATTATATGTAGATTTAAATTGGCTTAATATTGACAATCACAGAAAAAAAATGAATGCAAAAACTGTTTATTCTTGATACCAACAATCTTGAGCTGGTCAAATATTAGTGGATTAATCTGGATGAATAAAATAAAATAAAATAAAATAAAATAAAATAAAATAAAATAAAATACCAACATTTAGAGAACAAGGTGGCCGACATAATTTACATAATTTTTATTATATTTTACAGCATTTTTAAATTGTATCTATATTTAAATTTACTTGATTTAGACATTCACAGAAAAAAATAAATGCAAAATCTGTTTATTCTTGATACCAATAACCTTAAACTGGCCAAATATTAGTGGAATAATCTGTCTGGATGAAAAAAAAATAAAAAAATAAAAATAAAATAAAATATTACTTAAACACTAAGAAATGATGCCTTAGCAACTAACTGAAAAAATATTTAAATTGAACTACTAAAATGACTAAAAATAAATAAAATAAAATAAAATAAAATAAAACTATATAGAAATAATTAGAATATTCAGAATAACAGAAATGACAATATGACAAAATGACACATAAAATTCCCAAAATATAAACTAAAAAAAAAAAATAAATAAATAAATAAAAATAAAAGCAAATATGTAAATACAAATATGTAGACCACAAAACCAGTCGTAAGTAACACAGGTATATTTGTAGCAATAGCCAAAATGACATTTGCATGGGTCCAAATGATTGATTTTTCTTTTATGCCAAAAATCATTGGGGTATTAAGTAAAGATCATGTTCCAAGAAGATATTTTGTAAATTTCCTACCGTAAATATATCAAAACTTAATTTTTGATTAGTAATATGCATTGCTAAGAGCTTCATTTGGACATCTTTAAAGGTGATTTTCTCAGTATTTTGATTTTTTTTCGCACCTCTAGATTCCAGATTTTCAAATTGTTGTATTTCAGCCAAATATTGTCCTAACAAACCATACATCAATGGGAAGCTTATTTGTTCAGCGTTCAGATGATGTACAAATCTCAATCTCAAAAAAAGGACTCTTATGACTGGTTTTGTGGTCCAGGGTCACTATAAATAGCACTAAAATAACACTGATTTGATTTTAAGGACTTTTTTTTTTTCAATAAACAATTTCAGTACTGTTTCGGTGGCCACTTGGGCCCAATATAAAATCAGAGTCCTGAAGCAAACCGGTTGGGAACCACTGAAGTAAATCATGTCTTGGAAGGCAGCTGACTATGTAGACAGTATATACAGGAAAGCAGCTCACTAGGTTTTGGAACAGAGCTCTGGAGTGTGTGAGAGAGAAAATTAAAGACAGAGAGAGAGACAAAGGAGAAAGAGGGAAAGCGAGAGAGGGAGGGATGTGGGAGACACACACACACCACACACACACACACACACACACACACACACACACACACACACACACACACACAGGAGAAGGCGCTGTGATGTTGTGATTCCCATTAAATACCACCTGCTCCGGCTCTATAAAGCAGCAATGTGTCACACTCACACACAGCCTCTGTCGCTCCACACACACACACCCATACACACATACACAGCCTGCTCTACTGCCTTCACACTCCTGACACAGAGCAACACATCAACAAACATCCCTGCGCTTTATCACAAAGGAACAATATAAATCGAGGAGAATTCCTGACCTTCCCAACAACAGAAACCCACCTGCGTTTGGGTGAATTGCACAAAAACCTGTCAAGAACATGTTCGGATCAGAAGGGAATAAGAAAAATAAATGTATATACATTTTAGATATAGATTTTTATGGTCCAAAAATAAATCTTCAATTATTTTTAAATATTATAAATTTATAATAAATCTAAAATAAATTTTTTTTTTTTTAAAAATGAATCATTTAAAAAAATCAAATAAATATATAAATGCATAAATAAATAATTCTTAATATATTATATATCACTGAAAACACTTAAATTCTTTAAATAATAATAACATGAATAATAAAATAAAATAATTTAAATGTACTGATGGATTTTTGGAATGAATGAATGGATATAAAATAAAATAAATAAAATAAAATAAAATAAAATAAAACAAAAATTTTTGTTATCTAGCAGAATGTTCATGCTGCTGTCTTCCATACAAGTTGCAAAAAGACAAAGTAGTAAAAATGCAATTTTTTTTTTTACTAGAAATCTAACTTTCCCATATTTCTCAAATCAAATTCACATTTCTACATATTTAAATTTGGCATATTATGATTGGTATGAGTGCAATAAATTTCTGTTTGCCATTACTGAAAGCACAAATAAATAATAAAAATAATAATGTTAATAAAATAAAATAATTTAAATGTACTGATGGATTTTTAGAATCAATGAACAAAATTAAATTAAATTAAATTAAAATTAAATAAAAAAATGCATGAATAAATAAATGAATAATATTTAATATATTATTTTTATATATTAAATAATTACATTTTATATATTAAATAAATAATTATGCAAATTTTCACCACCTCACCCTTATGGAATCTTAAGTCTGATTGAAGAAACACTACATGAGCCATTAAAACTAAAAGAGTTGAGAATTATAAGAGCAAATTAAGTTGCATTTTACATGTTCTGGCAGATCCTACAGCTTTGAACAAACGGTTCATGCGAGAAAAACCTTTTAAGGCTGCATCTGGGAAAAGCGAGATGATCAGATCTTTTGATTTCACATGCATAAAGACAGATAACAATGCCTCATAAACCTCCGCACTCAAAGGTTCTCTTGAATGAAAAACTAGTGAGAAAGGAGTACATCTGCAGGGCAGCAGCAGCAAAGGAGAACATGGAAAGGTTTGGCTGAGCCCAGCTTTGATCAGCGAGCGCATTAGAGTGTGTTAGATTAGACTAAGATCTATTCAGCATGTCAGTGTGCGCTAAAGGTGCTGTATACACACACCGGCGCTTCCAGCGCAGCAGCAGTTAACAAGCTAACGTCTGATTGATGCCTGACATGCGGCAAACAAAAGATGAGAAACTACAGGTTAATTGGATGAAAGTGCTAGAAACACATCAGTGGTTGTTTTATGAAAGGATCGGACAACGTGGAGGATATTCTGGTCAAACTTTGATTTCTTGTGACAGTCGGCGATCTCCGAGATAAATGGTCAGTCCAGCTGCATTTGGAAGGTTATGTACAAACACGAATACTAGTGTGCTACTTACTGCATACTGAGAAAGATAAATACTTGACCTACTACTATGTAAACAGCATGCAAAAACATTTCAAACATCAGAATGTGACGCTGTTGCCAAATGACGAATTACACTGCATGTTTAATTTAGTGATTGCCATAAATTCATAAGGTATTCTAGATTTTTAATCTACTTTTATTGTAAAAACGCCTTGATGTATGGTTCATTTTTATAAACTAGTCGAAAAAAAAAAAAAAAAGGGTTGGCTGTGTTCTAAATGAAATGAGCATGCTGCAAAATTATTTACAAAATGGATTTCAATTATTTGTGAATACTTATAACTTATAAATAAGCCTGCATGTATTTGATCCAAAGTACAGCAAAGGCACTAATATTGTGAAATATTTTTACTATTTAAAAAAACTGCTTTCTATTTGAATATATTTTAAAATGTAATTTATTCTTGTGATCAAAGCTACATTTTTAGCATCATTTATCTGAAATAAAAAGCTTTTGTAACATTATACACTATACCATTCAAAAGCTTGGAGTCAGTATAATGTTTTATTTTTATTTATTTTTTTATTTTTGGGAAGAAAATTATAGAAATGAATAATTTTATTTAGCAATGATGCTTTAAATTGATCAAAAGTGATAAAGACATTTATAATGTTATAAAAGATTTTTATTTCAGAAAATTGCTGTTCTTCGGAACTTTCTATGCATCAAAGAAACCTGAAAAAAATAACATAATAATATTAATAATAAATGTTTATTGAGCAGCAAATCAGAATATTAGAATGATTTCTGAAGGATCATGTGACTAGAGTAATGATGCTAAAAATTCAGCTTTGAAATCACAGGAATAAATTACATTTTAAAATCTATCCAAATAAAAAAATAGTTATTTTAAATAGTAAAAAATATTTCACATTTTTTCTGTTTTCGCCGTACTTTGGATCAAATAAATGCAGGCTTGGTGAGCAGAAAAGACTTCTTTAAAAACATTAAAAATCTTACTGTGCAAAAACTTTTGACTGGTAGTGTATCTTCCCAAAAATAACATAATACAATGTATCAATTAACACATATATATTTTTATATGATTTTTTATTTATTTTTTAAATAAATTTTTATATAAATTTTACATTATTTAGTTGTACGCAGTATGTAGTTTCTGTATACATAAAAATGTGCATGACCTGACCTATGTATAAAAATGTGCAGTATATACTCAGATCACACTGTATGGAATACTGTATCCCATAATTCAATACAATTGACTTGATTTTCAATTTTAAGTCTGATAAATGAGTCAAATCTTTGATGTCACATTATTTGTTCAATCTGAGAGAATCTAAATTAAGATGTTTTATATTGCATAGCATGAACTCAGAAACTCAGAAATTGCATATTGCATGCTAAGCAATATAAAACATCTTAACTCAGTTCTCTCAGATTGAACAAATGATGTGATATTAAAGATTTAAATCATTTATCAGACTTAAAATCGAAAATCAAGTAAATTGTATTGAATTATGGGACACAGTATTTCATGCAGTGTGATTTGAGTGTATACTGCACGTTTTTATACATGTGTCAGGTCATGCACATTTCTATGTATACAAAAACGACATACTACATACAGCAAAAACAGTACACTATACTAAGAGCGAGCAGAAAACAGGCTGATCTTTCCTCAGTTCTCTCTTACTGTAAGATATGACTAATGGCGGGGTCAGTGCGCCCGATGAGCGGGAAGATTAGTTCTGACCTTGAACACGACCTCCGCAGGTTTCGAGGGGAGAGGGAGGGGGAGGAGGAAGAGGAAGAAGGGGGCCGCCGGCGTGCCGTTATTTCTCTCGTCATTAGGGGTTGTTTCCAGTCCGAGGCTGGGGGGGTGGTTATTAATTTCATTTCTTTATGATTCACAATCTGCTCTTTGAAATATGCCATATGCTCGGAGCAATCGGAGGATGACAAGTGTCGGAATCAGTCCGGTAAAGGAAGCCTAAATGAGGCTGATTTACGGTCCCTGCCTCCCGGCGAGTCTGGCTTTCTGCCTCCCCCTCTTTTTTACGATAAACTCCCCCAGCATGGGGAAACAGCACGCCGTCCTGGCCCCGGCTCGGTCTACACGTGTAGACCCCTCTCCCAATCAATCCCACATAGAGACCTGATAACGCGTCACAGGAGAACCCCACGAAAAAAGCTGATAACCAACATGGAGGCCCAGTACATATTTATTAGGGCAGGTGGGCACGCAATCAATACGGAGGAGCAAAATCAGTTTGTTTTAATCATGAACAAACATATTGACCTAACACAATACAGGCCACTTTATCTGGGACTAATAAAAATTCATGGACTGTAAACAGGGCGAGGTACTATCTCCGCTTTGCACTCTTTCTCTTTCCCTCTCGCGTTTCTCTGAAATGAACTTTTACTGAAATGTGTTAAAGTGACAAAGTGAGTCTGGCTGCAGAATGTGTGACAGAGATTGAAACGGAAGACAATCTAATCGCCGACTCACAGTATTGTAATATTCAGCCGCGGTTTTGCTAAATTGGTTTAAGAGAATCAAAAGTCAAGGCTCATTTGAAATATTACTGATAAATCTATAATTTAACATTCTGTATTATATGCTTCCAGTTTAAGATAAGAAAGAAAAAATTAAAATTATACATGATTTTAGCAGACAGTTTCTTATTTAAAGTGACTAACAGTACATCAGGGACAGTCTCCCTGCAGCAAAGTGAACAGGAAGAAGCACTCTGTCCACACTGAATGGCAAAAAATGTGAAGAATCTCAGCCAATCAGAGCATTTTTTATGTTTAATATGCAGAACAGGATTTTTTGGACCAATGAGATTTATTAGTGGGTGGAGTAATGACTAAAAACTGCCTGATATGTCTTGTTTAAAGTACTTACCAAACCTGTATGATTATCCTTCTACTGTTAAACACAAATAAAAACTTATTTGACACAATTTCTCTTATAATGGAGAATACAGCTGTGGTCCAAAATAAAATAAAATAAAATAAAATAAAAAAAATAAAAAATAAAATGAAATAAAATAAAATAAAATAAAATAAAATAAAATAAAATAAAATAAAATAAAATAAAATAAAAAATAAATGTTTCAAAGTAGTCTAATTGGTGCTTGTTCCCATATTCAGAAACTAGAGTATACAACTGTACCGCAATTTATGAATGATGCAGCTTGTCTTGATGAAAACATTAGATTGAATGCAAGCATAAAACTTAGATTATTTTAAGATCTTAAAACTTGGACTACATCATATATTTAATATAATTTTAAGGTGGGTTTTTTTTTTTTTTTGGTTATTTTTGCATCTGCTAAGACAGTGTAAGAGTCTTGCCCAAGAGCACAATGGTGGTAATATCATGAATTGCCATTTCTGGGGTTTGAACTTACAACCTTTGGATTACCAGCCCAGTTGTTTAACCACTGGGACACCAAATCCCATTTGCCATTTCCACCAAAATTAGTAACAGTTCACCCAAAAATGAAAATTCTGTCTGAAACGTTTAATATTACTCATAATGTAAAATGAGGCTCCAAAAAAACTTCCATTAAAAAAGCTACCATAAGCAGCAGTGTTGGAGTAACGCAATACAAGTAACACAAATTATGTAATCAGATTACCTGTAAAGTAACATATTACGCAAAATTCTTTGTTTTCCCATTTATTCACTGACACCTCTCCTGTCCCCATGTTGAGATTATTAAAAACAAATAAGCAAGCCTAGCCCTTAAAATAATGCATTACTTTCCATAAAAAGTAACCCAATTAGCTACTTTTTTTTTAACAGAATTACGTAATGTAATTATAAAATAAATGTAACTGTAATCTGTTACTGAGAAAAAAAAAAACATGTAATTAAATTGTTAATGAAAATGTTAACGATTACAAAGGGGTGTATCATCTGAATATTATCACACACATACAGATTTTATTGATTTCTTTCCAAAATTGCATTAACTGCTCTAAAATTTGATATCAAAATGATTAACAGTTTAGGAAAAAAAAATGTAGAAAAAATAGTTATAAATTTTGAAAAGTAATCAAAAGGTAATCAAAAGAAATCAATCATTATTTTAATAAAGTAATTGAAATGTTTACACTACTTATTACATTTTAAATAGGGTAATCTGTAACCTATTACATTTTCTAAGTAACCTGCCAATCTAGGAGTAACGCAATACTGTAACACATTACTTTTAAAGCACAGATAAGAAGTACATTTGTGTTTCCCCATATTCAAAATTACATACACCATTGCAATTGGCTATAAGAAACTAAATCGAATAATCAAAGACTGCACTATAAAAAACTGTTTTTTACAGTGTGAAATTATTGTTATCATTTAACACGTTTTGATAAGCTTTCGCTGATGTTTAACTTAATTTTTTATCTGTTTCTGACATAAAGCAATCAGCAGACTTTTCAATCCTTACTAGAAACACCATTTAGAAATGTCACAAATAAATTCAAGAAATGTCAAGTAACACTGAATTAAACATGAAATTGAAATGTTTTTTTTTTCTTGTAAGACACACTTTAATAAGTATGTTTTACAAGGTCCAAGTGTGACTTTTTCGTTTTTACAACCTCTGAAAAATCATTTTATGGTATTTTTAATGTGACATTTGTCATTTTTGGAGCTTGAAAGCCCTAGTCCCTATTATCAAAAAGAGCAAAATATCTTCTTTTACACTCCATGGAAGAAAGAAGAAAGAGTTTTATGGGTCTGTAATGAATTCTGAAATAAAACTATTCCTGTATTTGATGACTTTTTGACATCAGCTTTGTGTTGTGCATGTCTATCCCTGACCAAATGTGACCCAGGATCACAAACCAGTCTTAAGTAACATGGGTTTATTTGTAGCAATAGCAAAAAATACATTGTATGGGTCAAAATTGTAAATTTTTCTTTTATGGCAAAAATCATTAGGATATTAAGTAAAGATCCTGAATATGCATTGCTAAGAACTTCATTTGGACAACTTTAAAGGTGATTTTCTCAATATTTAGATTTTTTTGCACCCTCAGATTGCAGATTTTCAAATAGTTGTATCTCAACCAAATATTGTCCTATCCTAACAAACCATACATCAGTAGAAAGCTTATTTATTCAGTGAAGATTTATTTAATGCTAAAAAATGTAAAGAAAAATTGATCCTTATAACTGGTTTTGTGGTCCAGGGTCAAAAATATGCTAGCACATACATTGTAAAAAATGACAGTGAATTTAATGGCAAAAGACTGTAAAAATGCTACAGTAAAAAACTGTTAAATGCTTAACGGTAAGTTCCCCTACTATATACGGTGAAAAACTGCACTGGACAATGCATTTAATTTTACGGTAGTATAACGTTTTTGGAAGTGGGGAAAAAGAACATATCATTTACGGTGAATAACCGTAAATTGGCATTCCCAGAATTTCCTGCATTACATTTCAAATTTGATGTTTTTTTGTTGAAATAATGTTTCTTCTTAGTTTTTTCTTATCGGTTTTGTACATTAGGGTTGTGTGTTACATCTAACGTTGTTAAATGAATGTTTATTGCAATATTTCAGTTTCATGATGGTGTTTAGTGTTTAGTGCACCTTCTGTATGTGTTAATATTTAAAAACTGCTTGTGATGGGCTTTGGTTCCTCATGTGACTTTCTCAACAACACCTGCTTTTGGTGATTATCAGTGTATTACAAGTGTACAAAACAGATTTAAAGTTAAAACCGTACAACCAAAAACATTGCTGCCGTATTTTTTACAGTAAAATTCCGGCAACCGCAGCTGCCGTTTTTTACAGAACTGTAAATTTTACAGATTTTTTTTTTTTACAGTGTATAAATCAAGTCAAAGTCAACTGTATTTAGCAACTTGAAATGCACATTTACCTTATATAGGTGATGCTGCTGTTCCTCTGACATCATCAGATCATGGCTGTCCGTCACTATAGATTCCATGTCCATCAGCCAATCCCAGAGCTCCTGGTACTCCGCCTCGAACTCTGATAGGCTGGATGAAAAGAAGAAAAATGAGACAGGCAGAAGGAAGTTCACAGCTTCTCCAGCTCAGGTGAGGTCTAGAGAGACAGTGTACGGACATATTTTACCGACTGAATATTTGACAAGCGGAGGTAATTACACTAGGCCGTTAGCGGGCAGTGCACCGAGGCGCAGTGCGCCGTGGGTATGTGAGGTGTGAAAAGAGTCGGGGAGCACGAGGGATCTTTAACCTGCGCTCTGAGTGACGGCTCGTGAGGCAGAACGTCTTAATTAAACATGACTTCACCTCCCTCTTGCTCAACGCTGCCGTCAGCTCGACGGCGAAGCGCATTAAATATTTTTTAACAGCACTGGGATGATTGTATGTGCATACGTTTACACTACAGCCGCACACTCATAACAGAGCGTCGCAATGCGCGCACAAACAAACATATTAGCGTCTGAGCTTTGCTTAGATTTGCCTCTCAGCAGGAGGGCCGCATGTTTAGAAACATTAGTGGGAAAATTGTTTGGAATCTGCACAGCATTTGAGCGCTTTGACAGTCATGTCAAACTAGCACCATTTTCCCCCTCTCGCTTTTTCAAGCGGTCCTGTTGTCCCTGAAGAAGAAAAACTATGAATGAGATTACACAAATAATGATCAAAAATAGGGTACGAGAGAATAAAATCAACATTTCCTTTTTTATTTCAATTCAGCACAGACACAAAGGAAACAGGAATGCGCTATCGAATGCTAGCATGTATGAAATTTCAACAAGGATAGAGCTGCGAATTAGCATTTCCAAGCAGGCGCTGATTAAACAAAACGACATTGGGGAGTACGTGAAAATTTGAGCCGTGTTTGTACGCAAGACATTGATCAGAACAAAACGGCAAAGACAGCAAATTAGAAACAGTCAGACGTGTGCGGCGGAAGTGTGAAGACTCCCTCAGGCGCTGCGTTCTTCGACTGATATTAAAACTCAATATGCTGTTTGTGAGTTAAACAGCATCTTTCTGTATTCTTGCATACCGTATTGTTTTTCGTACTCTTTTTTCCCCCTCACTAACATAAATCTAAATGCTTGTAAAACAAGCTCTCGGGGCATCCAAACAACATTAACAAACGAATAACGAAAAACAAGTAGGAGAAAAAAAATGTAAGATCCATTTAGCAAACGTGCATCATGGGATATTGTTCTGTCAGCATCATTTTCTCCTGCTCGCTTTGGTTCGTGAGCAGAACAATTGTACATGCTTTCCTCTAAAACATGAACTCTGCTGAAGATTGATGCCTGCATTTGGGTGAATCTCACTAAAATATGTCACCCTCCAAAAATCAAAATTACATAATGTGGAAATTAAAAATAAAGCTTATTTTTAGGGCAATAAATATGTATGTTATTAAATATTTTTATCATCATAAATGACAACATTATTAACATATGTCATTAGCATATATATATATATAAATTGATGTCAGTAACATTATTTTCATAATTACTGAATATATATATGAAGAATTATATTATCACTTCATGTATATATATATATATATGAAATTATATTACTTCATATATATGTGAAGAGTTTATTTGCAAAAACAGATAACTTTTTTTTACATTTTCAAAAATCATGTTTTTTTATTGTTATGTTTTGTGTTTTATTGTGTTAGTTAGCTGAATAAATATCAAAATACATTTTATTTATTTATTATATGTCAGTAACATTATTTTCATAATTACTTTAAATCCTGTGTGTGTGTGTGTGTGTGTGTGTGTGTGTATGTGTGTGTATATATACATATATATATAGATATATATATATATATATAGAGACCTAAAACTTTACTGTGTTTTTCCACTGTAATAATGAACATAATTATAATATATTATTTTATTATGTCAGTAACATTATTTTCATAATTATTGTAAATGTGTATGTATGTATGTATATTTATTGAATTGTTTATTTCTGTACATATAAAACTATATATATAAAATATATATATATAAAAATGTGACTTTAAAATATGTTTGTTGTTTTTCCACTGCAATAATAATAAAAAAATATATATATATATCTACACACACATACATACATGTATATATCAAAATGTGACTACAAAATCTTTATGCTGTTTTTCCACAATAACAACAAAAATAATAAATAAATAAACAAATAAATATTTTGTTTATTTTTTATATATATAATTCACAGGTATATTAAAAAGTGAATTCAAACTGTCATTTGGACGTTGTTTGTCCACAGTAATAATGATAATATTAATAATAATTTAATAATTCCTCTGAATATAAATAACAAGTGACAAATCATAGTTCATGGCTCCAATGCAATCTAAAGGCTAGTGGATTTCTAAGAAGTTCACGTACCTAAATTATTTATAAATTTACATTATTAATTTCAGTTAAAATTCTATTTCAAACTAAAAATGCGTCAGCACAGAAAAGAAAACTCATCAAATCACTTTATGACCTGTTTAAAGAAAAAAATCATTCCTTATTCGTTTCCACGCTTTTTTTTGAAACTTGAAAGGTTTTGTGAGATTCATCCACCTGCTCATCAGATCTCACACATGGAGCGTTTTTGTCGACAAGCATTAGCCGTTAGCCACTTGAAACGGGCTCCTCGGGGTCAGCGCAGCACTGACACTCCTGTGAGACAGAAATGGATGCCTCTCCGTCTTTCTTTCTTTTCAAATCCGTTTAACGTCAACGCGCCCCCCACTCAGCACCGCGCCACCTTTCTAAGAGGGGGGAGGTGGTCTAATTCATCACCGCTCACCCTGAGCCTCACCGGGAAAGGTTGGCCGGCTGTATTGACACCCCTCACATCTCATATGAAGTGACAGTTTTATAGAAAGAGCTCTTTAATTTATGGTGCTAATCCCTGGCGCCTAATGCGGGGACTTAACATCTCCTTTTCACCGCTGTCTGTTGTGTTTCCCCTCGTCTCTCCTCTCCTGGAGAGGGCTTTTGATTCCTGAATGGCAGGCGTCCCGTTTCTATCAGGTGCGAGGGGATGCTGGGAGCCGCGGCGGTGGGCGTCAGCCCTTGATGAGGCCGGCGAGCCGAAGAGAGGCACCGGAGGCCATCGAATACGACAGCACCTCCCTTAAGACATGTTTCCATGCAAAGGTAAGGGCCAAAGAGTCAAAACAATGAATCCTTGAGCAGGCAGCTCATCATTAAAATTCAAAGGATCATTATAGGTTTTTTACTGCAAAATAAATCATTACGACGAGAAGCTTAAAAGGATTAAAACGATGTTTGATTCAAAGCCAAGCCGAGGACTCCGATCCGGACTCTACGGTTAACATTCAGGACTTTGCTGGATCAGGAGAGAGAGAGGGGGGGGATAGAGAACTAATGGACCACCAAATAAAAGGATTAGTTATTTTAGGAAAGAAAAAAAGAGATGATGCAAGTCTGTAACCACATGAGGAACCACTAAGTAGCATTAGAGAAAGGTTACTGCAGGCCCTTAAAATAAAACTAATCTGCAGTATTGATCAAACAGCAAGATATTTATGAAAACAAAAGAACCGAGGCACTAAATATATAAAATATACTCCAGGAAGTTATTGGCTTTCTAAGTCAGCATCATAATACTCACGGAAGCCCTTAAGTGAAGGATTTGAAATGTTCTACACAACAAATCCACGTCATACAAATCAAACAAAGTTTCCTCAAACTAAGTAAAGACTTGACTTCCAAACAGTATTAGAAAATAGAAGTAAGTAGAAAATACCATTGATGAAAACATCGCAAGACATAAACAAGTGCACTCCCTACACTCTTAAAAATAAAGGTGCTGTACGATGCCTTAGAAGAACCTTTTTTGTCTAAATGGTTCCATAAAGAACCTTTAGCAACTGAAGAACCTGTCTGTTTCACAAAAGGTTTTTGCTAAATTGGAACAACTTATTTTGTTCTTAATGCACTTTAATTGTCTGAAAGTAGTGCTAAAGTCCAACTAAAGATATATTTCAGTATATTTGATTGTGCTAAAGTGGAACTATTGCAAGTATACTTTAGGTACACTTCAAAATTTTTTGCAGTTAAAGACCGGTCATATGACCATCATCAAAAGTGACATTAAAACATATTTTAGGCTTAATATTAAGAAATGTGCATTGTGCACAAGTAGTACTCTAAATACAAATACTCATACAAACTCATTACATGTAATACAATATCCTAAACATTCTCAAATAATTGTATATTTGATAAACACATTAAAAACAATATAAAAATATACATATATTTTATAAAAATGTAAAAACAAATACATGAATATAAATATATTTTTATGAAGTTAATATTAATATTTATTAAGTTTTTTTTTGCATATTTGTTGCATTTGTTTCAATAATTAAAATTTATTTTTAAAATTATTTGAGTAAAACTAAAATACTGACTAAATTTATAGCACATTTTTAATAAATTAATTAAAATTTCATACAAAATTTCAATATAGCATTAAGCTAAATTTTTACCCGCTCCCAAATGTTTTCAATACAACGGTGAACAATGAAATAGTATAAAAGTACATGCATACTGTAACAGTACATTTTAGTGATTATTAGTGGTACTTTTCAGTATTTAATGTCTTTATAGTTAACATTTCTTTCACTTTGTCCACTTGGATTTACTTTTTCACTGAGCTAGCCACAGTGCTTTCTGGGATTGCATTCTCGTTGAAGGACACCCCTAGTAATAAAAAGTAATAGATTTAAGAGAGTAAGTTTTTTGAAACTGAGATTTATACATCATCTGAAAGCTGAATAAATAGGCTTTCCATTGATGTATAGTTTGTTAGGATATGGCTGAGATACAACTATTTGAAAATCTGTAATCTGAGGGTGCAAAAAAATCTAAATATTGAGAAAATCTCCTTTAAAGTTGTCCAAATTAAATCCTTAGCAATGCATATTACAAATCAAAAATTAAGTTTCGATATATTTACGGTAGGCAATTTACAAAATATCTTAATGGAACATGATCCTTACTTAATACCCTTATGATTTTTGCCATAAAAGAAAAATCAATCATTTTGACCCATACAATGTATTTTCGGCTATTGCTACAAATATACCCATGCTACTTAAGACTGGTTTTGTGGTCCAGGGTCGCATATCGCTCGAAACTTACTGATATAAAAACTGCAATTAAGCTTTATTTGGAGTACTACTTGTGCACAATGCACATTTCTTAATATTAAGTCTATAATATGTTTTAATGTCATTACTGACGAGGACTGTATGATCTTTAAATAAAATCGGTCTTTCTATGCAAAATATTTCAAGTGTAAATAAAGTATACTTGCAATAGTTCCACTTCAGCACAATCAGATATACTTAAGTATACCTTTAGTTAGACTTCAGCACTACTTCCACACAATTAAAGTGCATTAAGTACAAAATTAGTTGTTGCAATTTAGCAGACTAAAAGTACATAATATATAAATGTATTTGCAGTATACTTAGCATGAAATAAATGTTTTCTAAATACATTTTAGTATATTTATTTTTCACTAGGGACATGTGATGCTGCTTTTAAAAATGACCAGAAATTAGGTATCTAAACACATCTCTCATCGTACCTATTAGACTTGGACATCAGGTTGAAGTCGACGCTTCTGTTGTTTGAGCAGTACTGCTGACTTTTAAGTTTCACTCTCATCTGATCCAGAACATCTTTCTGGGCCTCTCGATGGCTCTGTTGGACCTCCACCTGCTGAGACCAAAACACACAGAGAGAAAGAATCAGAAGAGATATCATTTCAGCAACCTCAATTACCTCGACGCCATTGATCCCACTTCAAGAACTATTAAAAAACAATAAACTATTAGAAGTGGCGAAACTATTAAACTAATTCAGACTTCGAGCATTTAGCCGAATCAATACGGCAGCAATAAAGAGCGACGCTCGAAACTGGCGTCGTTCCATTGCAGCAAAGGAGCGTGTTGGTTTTCAGCAGTGATTAGGAAGCACTTGTACATGCTTTTCAAATCAGATGGAAAAAATATGTATTTCTCCTTGGTACTTGAGAAAATTGGCTACATTGGTTTGACGGAGATCAGTTATTGTGCAAAATACGAGGCGATGAATGAGCGAGCCAATAAAATCTCCAACAGACGGCTTTGATTTTTTGCTCATTTCTCAACACTTTATGAAGCGCGCCGGCTTCGCATTCTCCACCGAGCGCCCGGCGCCTGCTCGGCAGATGCCTCTGGAAAGGTCAGACGATTCCATGAATGTAAACTGCTCCTCAATCAAAGCTACCCTTGATAATAAACAAGAAAATCAACAGAAAGATGTGTCGCTTTTTCATTCCATTTATTGGGCGGGCATCAAACGCCGGGGCTCGGGCGCTTTGCTCATTTGGGAGGAATGAAATGAACCTAACTAGGAGCTCTGGAAAATTAGCGGCGCGAGCGCGCAGACTTCTCCTCTCCCTCCTCGGAGGAATTTGCTTTCATTTGCCTTCATTTTTGATTCACTCGGCTGGCTCGCCGATGCCATGTCAGGATCCTAATTACTCAATCCCACCGGAGCGGCTTACACACACAATAATAACCGATGCCCACCTCTGACAAAAGCAATTTCTCCGAGCCACCTTGAGCCTAAGGACGGCTCGGCCCAGCACGCCACTTCGCTTTCGAGTCGAGGACATTGTCGTGATGGAGATTCGCCTCTCTTGTGGCTTGCTTGTGGCTAAGATGCATTTGCATTGATCTGGCAGAATTACCCATCTGTATTAAAAACGCAGAGCTCAAATGTATTAGAAATCTATAAAGGCATCGGCGTCGGAGCGTCTGGGAGATGCGGCTCCCATGGGCGAATATGAAAAACGTCAATAGCGAGCACGTAAACCTACATTCATCAGCACTTGAAGGAGAAATCGGGCTATTGATGAGCGTTTGTCTCCTCGTGCCATAATGTACGCAGAGCCCGTTCCCACAATGCAGTGCAATCAGTGTCTGAGATAAAGGCTAAGCTTTCGTAATCTCAAGGCAGACAATGTCAACCAAAGAAAAACACATGTAAGCCCCGGACTTAAAAGCAAAGCGTCGCTTAATTAATTTTCATATGGGCTGGAGTGCTCCACGTCACCCGCTGCGCTAACAGCCACTCTTGGCTACGACCTCCGTACGAACGCGAAGTGGTAAATAACCCCCCTGATCCTGCACGCCACTGTAAGGCTGAATTTCCCGCCGCCGCCTCCCGGCCCGTTTAAAGATATTCTTATTCAAATATGCAGACAGAAGGGATTTGCGTGTGAATCTCCCGTTTGCTTATTTCAAACAGAATCATTCAAAAACCTCTCGCGCCGCCTCTCTCTCTCGCGCGCCGTCAAAAGAGGTCTTGCTTTAAACTGCTAATATGGCAGGAATCGATATGAATTCAATCATTTGATGAATGCTTACCTCCATCCCTCGAGTGAAATCGAGACTCAGATGTCAGTAAAATCTGCTGAATCGAGTTATTTTGAGCACTTTTGTTTACATGTCTGTGACTGTTCCACGTCTTCTGGGACGTTTCCACTGTCAATCATGAGCTGAAACTGTGGCCATTATCACTTCCTACATCTTGTCAGACTATGTGCACCTCACATTATCAATTAGTGTGTATAAACTAAACAGCTGGTAGCTATGGAACCTTGTTTATGCCACTGAATAAAAAATAAAAAAGGTTGTTGCCCTCAGAACTGCGTGTTTTAAAGTCAGAGCTGAGAGATATAAACTCACATTTCCAACTTTTTTCTCAGAATTGCAATTTAACTCACTTCTGAGTTTTAAAGTCAGAATTGAGAGATATAAACTAGCAATTCTGACTTTTTTCTCAGATTGTGATACAAACTCACAATTGCGAGATATAAACTCACAATTCTGACTTTTTTCCTCAGAATTGTGTGATATAAACTCACAATTGCATGTTATGAAGTCAGAATCGCAAGATATAAACTCACAATTCCAACTTTTTTTTCTCAGAATTGCAATTTAACTCAATTGCGAGTTATAAAGTAAGAATTGTGAGATATAAACTCACAATTTCAGGTTATTTTCTCAGAATTGCATGATATAACCTCACTTGAGAGTTATAAAGCCAGAATTGCGAGATATAAACACAATTGTAAGAAATAAAGTCAGAATTGGAAGATAAAAACTGACTTTTTTCTCGCAAATGCAAGTTTGTATTTCGTAATTCTGCCTTTGTTCTTGCAAACGCGAGTTTGTATCTTACGATTCTGACTTTTTTTTCTCAGAATTGTGATATAAACTTGCAATTAAGTTATAAAGTCCAATTTTGAGGGGGAAAAAAGACTGATATGTTCTGAGAATTACGAGTTCTCTCTCACAATATCTCACAATTCTGACTTAACTTCCAATTGTGTTATAAACTCAGAATTGCGAGATATAAACTTGCAATTCTGAGAAAAAAAAATCACAATTGCAAGACACAAACTTGCAATTCTGAAAAAAAGTCAATTTATATCTCAATTCTGATTTCATTTCTCACAATTGTGAGTTTATGTCACAATTTCTGAGAAAAAAAGTCAGAATTGCGAGTTTGTATCATGCAATTCTGAGAAAAAAAGTGTCAAAATTGCAAGATGTAAGAATTGCAAGAAAAAAGATAAAAAGTCACAATTACTTTTATTTTTTATTCAGTGGTGAAAAAACAACACATTTTTACATTTCTGATGAAAACATGGAAACTTTCCACCACAGTGTAAAAATAGTTGCTAGTGCATGCTAAATAATTGCTTACTGCCTCTTATGAGATTCTTGTTTCATTACATCCCAGTTGCTTAGAAAAAATAATAGCACACACTCCTAAACAAGCTGCATGATTTGAGGTGTCATGTCAGTAACACTAATAGGACACTAAATATGAACAACAGAACAAAAGGCAAACACCACTAAAAATCCCTCAGTTTTTTTTTTTTAAAGAGAAAAGAGAAATAATAATGAGAACAAGAAAAACGTCAATAATATTAAAGTATTAAAGGCCCGTCAGGCAACGCGTGAACAGACCTGACTGATTTCCCTTCGTAAGCTAGACAGGACTGCTAAAAATCTGCAGATTGTGATTAAAAAACATGCACTGGAGGAAAACAATCACAGACATGATCGTCCTTGAGCTTTGAGGCACATGTGTTTCACATCGAACAGGAGGGCGAAATTCATCGGGATCAAATATAATCCAAACAGAATTGAGTAACGCTCTTCTGTTGCTTCATGTGCAATGAAAAAACAGAGTGAGAGAGAGAGAGTGAGACAGAGGGGAAGACGATTCATGTGGCAGCAGTGCAAACAGGACAGAGTCTCATTGAAAGCAGCTGGGGAATGAAGAGAAACAAGAAAAATGTGATGTGGAAAAAAAAAGCAGGTGAACTGCTGGACAGGGGCCGATGGATACCTTCTAAATTCGACATTTAAGCTATGTGACAAAACACAGGGGTCGCTCATTTCTTTATCGTCTGCTCTGAATGCGAGGAGCGTTGCGGCGAGATTGAAAACGGTGGGAAGTCTCCCGCCACCCCGGCCCCCCCAGCGACCGGTGTTCAAAACAGCCAGAACATACATCGGCCTGTTTGAAATGTCTCCCATCAGGTCGGTCCTGATGTTCAGAGGCAGCGTCGGAGGCGAGCGGCGCGCACGCAGGCATGCTCGGAAAATAAATTCAGTCGGGAGTTGTGTGGGGTCGAGACGGCAGCTGTAAATGGCCGAGGGTTCTATCAAAGCAGCTCATAAATTTACAAATACGCCGGCAAAGCTTCACCTCCGCAAACTCTACACGCGTCTGGAAAAAGCTGTCGTATTGCGTAAAAAAGAAAAGAAAACCAAATTCCACAATTGTCATTTAAGAGGCTGTATTTCATTCGAGTGTTTTCACTTTCACCAGCAGGAAAAATAACGTGCTGCTATTCCTGACGGCCGGCTTTTTTTCTCGTTCTCACTCCACGGAAAAGTTACGAGGGGAGATTATTTTTGAGGGGAGCGGGCCTCCGAGGAGCTGTAGAAGGCATGAAACTCATTTGGAAACTATTACTTTCAAATCACTAGTCATAAAGGCAGGATTTAATGTGTGGTGGGGTCTTCCGACATGAATCACGCAAGTTTATAGCTCAAAATAATGGCGATTATTACAGTGTTGTCAGACAGAAGTTGCTCTCGTTCCTTCACGCTTATCTGTCTTTTGCAGCTAACCAGCTGCTGATACGACCGCATTCATTTGCAGTTGTTTGACTGCTTGGTCAAATAAATTGGATTATGTATGCACTAAAAACACAGGGGGTCATATTTCTATGGCTATCTACGCTGTCGCCGGAATAGATGCCACCACAGGTGCAAGATGAATTGGTCGTGCTTTATCAAACGAGCACTTGGCGACATGCAAAATGTGTTACATTATTCAATTAAGATTCTTGAAGTTAGGTTCTTCTAGATGCAAAGTACCTTTAAGGTAAGCCAGTTCACTTGGTGGCCATTTTAGCAATGCACATGTGCAGCTATAGAACACAATAGTTGGGTTTAGTTAAAATCCTATTCATTTTTATCAACTGAGAATCTGAGAGAAACTGAGGCTCAACCAATCAGAAAGGTCACTGTTACAGTGAAGTCAGACATAAAAGAAAAAGAGCTCAGCAATGATTTCTCACTAAAATAAAGCACTGCAAATATTCATATGCATTTTGTATTTCTTAATTTTTAGCAAAAATTAAACACATAATGTTCATACTGATATACTATTCAAAAGTTTGGGGTCGGTAAAAATTTTTTAATGCTTTTGAAAGCCTTACCAATAAAAAATATAATCTGAAATATAGTGAAATATTATTAGAATTTAAAATAACTGTTTCTATTGAAATATATTTTAAAATGTAATTTTTTCCTGTGATGCAAAGCTGAATTTTCAGCATCATTACTTCAGTCTTAAGTGACACATGATCCTTCAGAAATCATTCAATATGCTCATTTACTGCTCAAGAAACGTATTAATATTACTACTAAAACCAGTGGTGCTGCTTCATATGTTTGTGTAAACCATATAATTTTTTCATGATTGTTTGATAAACAGAAAGTTCAAAAGAACAGCATTTATTCAAAATACGGGACAAGACTTTTCAAGCACTACTTTTTTAATTTTCAAGGACTTCAGAGATCTCACTTTTAAAACAATGTCTTATTTTTTCAAATTCTAAAAAGAGATAAACAGATAAATGAAAATATACTAATAAAAATGGCAAAAATAAAGAGAATCACATGCAAAGTATCACTACTAAAGTATTACAAAATATACTACACTTTTCCTATAGTAAAACCATGGTTAATTTTTCTTAGGGGATTTGTATTTGTGTGTAGTTTCTTTCTTTTTTTTTCTTTTGTTTTTATAACTGTACTGCCCTAATGGTTTGATGTTTTCTACTGTTTAAGAAAAAAAAATCTGAAAAAAAAAAGCTAAATCACTCCGAAATCCTAAACTTAAACAAATGATTCGCCATACACACTCCAAAGTCATAAACTGAATCAAATGAATTGCGAACACACACCAAAGTCCTGATCTGAATCTAATGATTCATGCTCTGAAGTTCCGACCTAAATCAAAAGATTCACAATCCATGCTCTGAAGTCCTGATTTGAATAATGATCCGTGAACCATCATTACAGATCAGGACTCACTGAATCAAGCAAATCATTTGACATAAATCGGAACATCGTGCATCACAGATCTTTGATTTGAATCATTCAGTTTGCGAAATGATTCATGAACCCGTTCCAATCTATGACTTGTGAACTCATTCTGAAGTTCCGTTTCAAATCAAATGATTCGCGACATGTGCTCCAAAGTCCCTAACTGAATCAAATGATTTGTGATGCGCGAAGTTCCAATCTAAATTAAATGATTCACAATATGCGATTTGAAGTCCGATATGAAACAAATGATTTGCGATACTTGATTCGATTGGAGCACTTCAAAATAGTGAATTATGCTGTGATACAATGATTAAAATGATTCACAAACCTGTTCCAATCTAAATCAAATGATTCACGATACATGGTCCAAATTCCTGATCTGAATAAAATGATTCACAATACGCAAAGTTGCGATCTAAATCAAATGATTCGTAATTTGAAGTCCCGATCTAGGTCAAATGACTTGTGAACTCATTCTGAAGTCCCGTTTTAAATCAAATGATTCGCGATACAACGATCCGATTGGAGCGACTGGACCGATTCATTACAAGTGATGTTGAAATTCAAAAATGAATGGCTCTTTTAATTTGATCTGGTTTTTGCTAGTGAATCACTTGAAATGAATGATCAAAGTCACAAGTTTGAATCAATCGGAACGGTTCCAGCATAAATGACTCACAATCTAGGTCAAATGACTTGTGAACTCATTCTGAAGTCCCGATTTAAATCAAATGATTCGATTGAAGCGACTGGACTGATTGAAGTGACTGGACCGATTCATTACAAGTGATGTTAAAATTCAAAAAATGAATGGCTCTTGTAATTTGATCTGGTTTTTGCTAGTGAATCACTTGAAATGAATGATCAAAGTCACAAGTTTGAATCAATCGGAACGGTTCCAGCATAAATGACTCACAATCTAGGTCAAATGACTTGTGAACTCATTCTGAAGTCCCGATTTAAATCAAATGATTCGATTGAAGCGACTGGACTGATTGAAGCGACTGGACCGATTCATTACAAGTGATGTTGAAATTCAAAAATGAATGGCTCTTGTAATTTGATCTGGTTTTTGCTAGTGAATCACTTGAAATGAATGATCAAAGTCACGAGTTTGAATCAATCAGAGCGGTTCCAGCATAAATGACTCACTCAGTTGATTCGGTTCATCTGTTCCACTTTTTGCGCCTTCAGCCATGTTTACACAACATTGTCAGTACTACTACCGGCTTAGCTCACAAATTTTCTGAAATTAACTGAAATAAGTGAATAAGGTATGATGTTTTTTTTTTGAATCGCATGAATTTTGCATAAAAAGATATGTGATTACTGAAAAAAGTAAACACTTATTTCAGAGGATACGTTGTTTTTCAAAAATTCATGCACTTTTCAAGTTCCTTTTCAGGAATAATGCTATTTTCAAGGGTTTTCCAGGCCTTACATCTCAAAAAGTCAAATTCAAGCACTTTGTACGAACCCTGGAAATAGGTTGTAGTGTTTTTTTTATCAATTTTTATTTTATTTAACCCTTTAACTGTCACTCCCATTTTTGAACACAGACATAAAAATGCACTAACCAGACTTACATTTTTACAATTCATAAATGAAAACATGATAATATGATTTTGATGTACATTTCCATGGTAATGCAATGTCTGATTTTAAAATACCTGTCAAAGGATGAATTTTGAAATTTTAAGTTTTGAGCTGATATATAATTTCATATATCTAAAGTGTGATAGGGAAAAAGGCAATGAAGAAAGTCTTTTCTGACAAAGCTCAGAACTCATGTTATGATGTAGATTTTTTAAGTGGCACTCTTGACATATATTAATCTATTACTTTTCCTACATAATTTCTAACACAAAAATATGATAAAATATCTATTTAGGAGTCTGAGGCCTTTCCAACAATGTATAGTTTGTCATGATTAGATTAGGATTTATTTGTAATATGGTGAAGTAAACTTAGGTGTCCCACAGAGTGGACGGTGACAGTTAAAGGGTTAATCTGTCCTTGCGGAATGACAATTAATTTCTTTCCAAAAAACAAAAAAACAAATCTTACCCCACATTTTTTGAAAGGCAGTGTATAATCTATGACTATGAATCCGAAGATTTATATTTTACAGTCAGTTTAACTGTGATTACAAAATGTGCAGTATACCTCACAAAATGAGTAGTTCATTCTCTCATAAAAGAATTTAAGATTATGGTTGTTTTTTTACTGAATCTTGAATGAATGAATGTTCAGAAAGAATGTTGCTTCAAATAAAATGTAATGATTCATATTTTAGATTGTTGGTTTGGTTCAATTGCTTAGAACTCTTAATCGAAGAATATTTTGAGAGGCCAGTGGAGAAAATAACTGGGAAAAATACTTCTGAGATCAAGACAGCTGGAAAAGTGGGCAATCACTGCTGTGCTCCATTTTCCAGTCAGCTCCAATGTACTCAAATGGAGAGGAAAAATCATTGTTTTCAAGGTTACCTTTCGTACTTTAAACCAGCGATAAAATAAACAAATACTTGAACTGAAATGAAACTAAAGCAAGTACAAAACCAGATGATGCTTGTAACAGAAAGATGATTGGCTCCTTTACCTAAAAGGCGGGGCTTTTATTTCTACAGGCACCATATTGAGAACTGCAATGTCACCCATTCATCTTTGTACGAGTGGACCGTTTCTGCTAGACATGCCAATGGTCAGTGTCGCTCAAGCTGCTGAAATGAATGATTTCTGGTGGCAGTAAATCTTTGCATGTGTGAACGGCCCTGTGTACCGTCTCTGCTAAATGTCAAATATCTTTTAATGCACCATCATGTCTTAAGACAGCATCTTAAATATGTATTTTTAAAAAGCCCTTACTCTAAATCTAATTGATGAGGTCAGGATAAATTTTAATTGGTAATAAGAGATGACTTACATTTAGCTTAAAGCAAAACAACTCCTTTGACCTTGACATGAAAGCGAGCTTTTGTCCCGGCGAAACGCGTCAGGCCTTTACCTGCGCGTGCTGCCGCCCCTTTAAGAAATATCTTTGAAAGCTTTAGCTCCTGCAACATTTATCAGGGCGTGAAATTAGCAATTGCTAGGAGCCAAATTGCTGCTTCTTATTTAATGTTGTTGCTGAAAGGTGACATTTAATCGCTGATCCTTGCTTCCATGGAGTCTAAGCACCCAGAGACACATGCAGGAAAAGGCACGGGGGTCTGAAACAATGTTCGCGTTATGGATTATTCAGGCAGGGGGTCTTATTGATCGGGTGATCATTTTCAATCTAATAGAGACCATCTTCGCTTTAATATGGTCTTGCTTTGCTTTAGCTTTGTCATGCATGCCAAGCAATCACACCAGGTGTGTGTCAAGAATGTCAGAGTAGATTCTGCCGTCATAGACGGGTGATGGGAAACATCTGGGTCATTATACAGAAACGGGTTTGTGTGCCTCTCATATATACAGTATGTGAGTTACTGTAGGCATTTTATGTCAACAAAAAGATTATTTCAAATATTTTTATGTATTCTTGGCCTGCTACTAGCTGTAATAGTACATATGCAATATAACAAACCAACATACAGGTGGAAATCCTTTTCCTATAAATATTTGCAGTCTCAAAACCTTGAATACAATGGCTGTAATGTCAAATTGAACTGTAAAATGGTCAACTTTGGGCCATAAAAATATTTGAACACTTAAAAGTCACACTTGAACATGCAGAAATGTGTTTGCATTATGTATCAACATTTTAAAGTAATTTTATTTTATTTTAAAGTAGTTTCATTTATTTATTTATTATTATTTATTTATTATATGTCATTTAAAAATTTGGGATCAGTAAGTTTAAGTTTTATTTATTTGATCAAAAATATAGAAAAAAGTAATATTATGAAATATTATTGCAATTTAAAATAGCAGTTTTATATTTTAATTTACTTTAAAATATAATTTATTTCTGTCGTGCATTACTCCAGTCTTCAATGTCACAGAATCCTTTAGAAATCATTCTGATATGCTGATTTATTATCAATTTTGGAAACAGTTGTGCTGCTTAATATTTTTTTGGAATTTGTGATATTTTTTCAGGATTTTTTTGCTAAATAAAAAGTTAAAAAGAACAGCATTTATACAAAACAGAATCCTTTTCTAACAGTATAAGTCTTTATCATCACTTTTTTATCAATTTAACACATCCTTGCTGAATAAAAGTATTAATTTCTTTCAAACAAAAAAGTAAGAAAAAATGTAATGATCCCAAACTTTGAACGGTAGTGTATATTGTTACAAAAGATTTCTATTTTAATAGGTATTGATGATACATCAGCATATTGGAATGATTTCTGAAGGATCATTTGACACTGAAAACTGGAGTAATGATTCTGAAAATTCAGCTTTGCATCACATGAATAAATTCTATTTTAATGTATAGTAAATTAGAAAACCACTATTTTAAATTGCAATAATATTTCACAATATTACTTTTTTTCTGTATTTTTAATCACATAAAGTCAGCCTTGATGAGCAGAAAAGACTTTTGAATGGCAGTGCATTATAATTTATTAAAAGATCCATTATTTCAAAAATTATTAAAAGATATCACAAGCATTAAAGATCATTGTAAGTGAGCTACTATTGACTGAATTTCTCTCTAATAAATCTTTATTGGACACCAGTGTATTTTATTATTTATTATTATTTACTATTATTATTTATTATCATTTGTTTAACTGGTTTAATTTCTTTTGATATTATTGTTTAAACTTTTTCTTTATTTTTTTTATTGTGAACTTTTGTGCATATATATATACACACACACACACACACCCACACACACATACACGCTCACCTATGTATGTACTATGTATGTGTGTATACATGAGTATGGACTTTTAATTTCCTTTGATTTTTTTTATTTGTTTACTATATTGTCAATAATTTCTTTATTTTTTTCTTGTTAACTTTTCTGTATATATATACATAGTATATATGGTATATAAGTATGGATGCTTTTTTTTAAAAAAAAATATCTTCAGCATGTATGTAATCTCATGGATGAGGGTTGAAGGATTGTTGAATTTGGATTTGTACTGGAAAACCTAAAATAAACAAATAAATAACAAAAACAGTAATAAAAAAATGTTCTGAGACAACATAATTTGTGGATTTTTAAGCGTGACTCAAGTGTTCAAATTCATTTTGGCGGTATGCATGTATTAAATTATTTACACTTTAGCACATTATAAATCACATTTGAAGTATAAAATAGTATACAAAAACATTTACTTTTTCCTTTTTTACAAAAACAAAAAACAATCACCTTGTCAAAATGGAAAAGGCAGCCGTTTCATAGAATGACCCGTCTAATAGATCGAGCATCACAGATTACACACGCTCACAAATATGACTATAATCACAATATGCCAATCCTCTCTGCAAACGCAGCTCTCAAATGAAAGCAGAAGAGAAGAAAAACAGCGAGCATTTGGTTTGACTACTTCAGTGCGACCTGCTTCAAAAATCCCCTGACTTCAATTCCTCGCCGCTTTTCAACAAAGCGAGACGGCATGCATCAAGCGGCTTAGATGAAGATATTTTGAAAACTGAGCCAAGCGCTTCGGGCAGGTGTTACATGAGAATCCATTAATATAGGTAATTAACATTAGCCACCATTTTAATTAACATGCAAACTAATTAGGAAATAATTAAGTAACAGAAAAAAAATCTGATCTTCATTTGAAATCGGAAGGAGACGCTATCGCGGTTACCTTGACGTGCTTTCTTTTGAGGTTTGGGGAGCAGAAATGAACTGTTTTATTTTTTGTGTGCGAGAGTTCGAGATGAAAGCAGGTTGTTTGTCAAAGTGGATTGTGGTCGAATGAAACTATAAACCGCCAGTAGATCAGACTGATATCTAGAGGATAGATTGAGCTCTACTGGCCACTCTGAGCTGAACAGACTGAAGTCAAACACTGTGTCAGTGTATTAAAGCACAAAGACACATCAGTCGTCAGAGCCACTGCCTGCAGGCCTGCATGTGTGTGTGTGTGTGTGAGAGAGAGAGAGACAGCGGAGCAGCTCGATCCCCACTGAGATACACTTTTGTCAAAAGCCTCATGTATTAGCAAGAACTAATCCACATTTACAGAAAAAGGGGTTAATTATACCTCAAATTTACCCCAGTACGACACGTTCCTGGATCATCATTCTTCGTTCATTATCAACTAATCAAAGCTGTGTAATTATCGCGGTAGAGGTATGGGTTCGAGTAAGGAAGAGACTAACCAGTTAGCTGATAACTGCTGCAAAATGCATCATCAAACAGAATAAACACGGTTTAATGTTTTTTAATTTCCCAGTCTAAACATGAAAAGTACATATTACTGTACTTAGAAATGAGGAGCAATAATTCTTTTTTATTTTTAAGACACATTATACGTGTGTGACTGTGTAACACCTCTTACAAATAAAAAATAATATATTAAAAATAACTAAATATAACTTTATAACTAAAAATAATTATTTTATCATTTTAAATTTCATAAAATTGACATTTTAAATTGTAATAATATTTAACGATATTACTGTTTTTACTGTATTTTTTATGCTTGACATATTTGACGTTTACACATAGTATACTGTATGTCTGTAAATGTATAATAATTTATTGCTAAACACACAGATAATTCCCTACAGCTTCTATAGTATATTTTGCTTTTCAGCAAAAATATGCAAAACAGAAACATATAATAAAAATAAATATTCTATATTACAAAAATATAATCTATAAAAATAAATGTAATATTGAAAAACAAATATACTGTAAAATATAAACTTAAATGTAAAAAATCTAATTATAATATTATATTATTTTGTATTATATACTATTTAACCTCTGTAAAATATATATAGGGTGCACATAAGTGTTTCAGTCTAGTTCTCATGAGAGAATTTATAATAGTAATAAATATAAAATAAAATTTAAAATAAAATAAACAAAATAATTAATTGTGTTAATACTATTATATTTTAAAATATAACAGAAATATATTTCTATAATAAAATATTTAAAAATAAATAAATGAAAATATAAGAGATATACAGGGGTTGGACAATGAAACTGAAACACTCGCCAATATAGTATTGGAGGTTTCATGGCTATATTTGCGCTGTCTGGTGCCCAATCTTCACTTATTGTACATTACACCAGTTAGAGCAGAGTGTAAAGTTTCATTATGTGCACCCAATGGTTCAAACATTATACCTTGAAGGTAGTGCTCTGTATCAGGATAATAATGCACCAATACACACAGCAAGACTGGTGACAGACTGGTTTAATGAACATGAAAATTAAGTTGAACATCTCCCATGGCCTGCATAGTCACCAGATCTGAATATTATTGAGCCACTTTGGGGTGTTTTGGAGGAGCGAGTCAGGAAACGTTTTCCCACATCAGCATCACATAGTGACCTGGCCACTGTTCTGCAAGAGGAAAATGGCTCAAAATCCCTCTGGCTGCTTTGCAGGACTTGTATTTGTCACTCCCACGATGAAATGATGTTGTATTAGCTGCAAAAGGAGGCCCAATATCATACTAATTGTGATCTAAAACCAGGTGTTTCAGTTTCATTGTCCAACCCCTGTATATAAATAAAAAAGTGTGATAATACTTAATATTTATATATTTATAGATAATATTTTATTTTAAAGTGTAAAATAGATATATTAAAATTAAATATGAATATACATTAAGTATATAAAAATGAATAGTAATAATAGTATTTTGTGATTTAGTATTATTTTAATGCAAAGTGTAAAATAAATATAATAAAATTTATTTAATAAAATATAAAAAATAAATATCTACATATGTATATTATATTGCATATTATTAAATTATATAATAACATTTATATACTATTAAATACTATTTAACCTCTGTAATTTGGTTTGGTGGTCACACTGCATATAGCTTGACCCATTACATATAAAAAAATAAAACAACAGTAATAATACTATTTTTGTGTTTTATTTAGTTCATTTTTAAAATAAAATAATAAACAAAATAATTAATAAAGTGTGATAATACCATTATATTTTAAAATAAATATAATCCAATTTCTAAAATATAATATAAAAAATATATATATATTTTTATATATACTATATAGACTTTTCCATGCATATGAAAATCAAGTGGCATGTGTGTTAAAGAAAAATAGCAACAAACTTAAACCACTGATATTTCACATTGATTTTTCAAATTAAAAAGCATTAAAAAATTAAAAAATTAAAAATTTGTTTGTGCATATCATTTTAGGGTTAATAAGAATGACCAGCATATTTTCTTAATAAACCAGCCATTGGTGGCTTTGGCAGAAAGTTAGTTCTGGATCCTGAGGATGGTCTATAAGACTATGATTGGATCATAATATTGTTCCATGAACAAAAAGGCATGTTGATCCAGGAACACGCTGTGCTTGACATCGTGCCACAGCGGTTAAAGCCGCCTCCGAACGTCAACATTAACTCGGTACCAGCAATTAGACTTTGATCAGAACAGGACTGAGAACGTCTTAATACGTCCGTCATCGGTATGACTGAGTGTCCTTGGCAGAGCGATTCTAATATTCGCCAGGCGTTTTCCAAGAACGGCATATGCGCGAGGCATTTGTTGTTGGAAGGGCTGTCACGAACAATAAAAGCCACAGAGCCGGGAACGGAGTCAGAAAACATCACATGAAGTAAGTGCTTTTAAATGCTCTTCTTGGCAATCACAGAAGGAAATTGATTTTAGTAATAAGACAAAGAAAGCAATTGCAGAGATCGATGCATAAAGCCTGAGCGTAATGTACAGAGCCAAGTTTACTATTTCATTAACAGTAGGACAAAAACTCCAGAAAGCATTCGCTATGACAAATGCCCCACACCATTATATGCACATTTCAGGTAAGTGCTGCGGGCCAAGTTAAATTCCATTTCTCTGCCCCATTGTATCTCTATTTATTATTTGTTGTATTTGTTCCAGATGGTGAAGGAAGGGCTGCTGAGAGACTATTGTTCCTCCTGCCCCAGAGAACTGGGTCTGAAATAAACTCCATCACACAAATCCCAGCGCCGCCTCCACACGCTAAAAGCTTCTGCCTCCGAACACACACACACACACACACACACACACATACAGTGACGGTCTCACACTCCTTTAAAGCTACAACTCGACAGACCCACAACATGCTACCGTTTAGCGCCTTTTCACATCTCTGACTTGAAATATAAGTGTTTTACTGCAGATTGCACCTCAAATGATAACAAACGAGAATTGTTAGCTTATGAAATCATTTTCAAAAAAGACATTTCCTGGCATGCAAATTTCAGAGGCTAAATGATGCTGGACCACAAAACCAGTCATATGTCGCATGGGTATATTTGTAGCAATAGCCAAAAATACATTGTATGAATCAAAATGATCAATTCTACTTTTATGCCAAAAATCATTAGGATATTAAGTAATGAACATGTTTTGTAAACTTCCTACCGTAAATATATCAAAACTTAATTTTTGATTAGTGATATGCATTGCTAAAGACCTCATTTGGACAACTTTAAAGGCGATTTTCTCAATATTTTGATTTTTTTGCACCCTCAGCTTCCAGATTTTCAAATAGTTGTATCTCAGCCAAATATTGTCCTATCGTAACAAACCATACATCAATGGAATGCTTATTTAATAAATAAAATAAAATATAAATCGGATACAAATAAAATGTGATATACTAGCGGAACTGTAAAATTTCCATGTTGAAAGTCCAGTTGCATGCACAAACATGGAAATTTCTGAATTACCAAGACAGCATAACATGTTACTCAAATAATACTATCCTAAAAGTTACCGTAGTAACCGCAAAGTATTCTAAAATATTCTATTCATACACAGATCTTTGTACAGATATTTTTAAGCATTACACTGACATTAAATTTGAATGGTTGTTCGTATTTGTGCATATGTGTGTGCATATAATTAAATTGGTAATACTTTACAATAAGGTTTCATTAGTTAAAGTTAGTTCATGTATTAACTAACATGAACAAACTATGAACAATACATTACACTAATTATTAATCTTTGTTAATGTTAGTTAATGAAAATACAGTTCATTGTTAGTTCATGTTAATTCACATTGCTTTAACTAATGTTGACAAGCTAAACTTGTGATTTTAATAATGCATTAATAAATGTTGAAATTAACATCAACTCAATTTTCAGTTATGTGAACTAAAGTAGTTAGTACTTATTGTAAAGTGTTACCAATAAATTAAATATTGCATTATATTATTAGTATTATATTGACAAAACATATTTGTTTCTATATTATAAATGATATAATATCATGTGTGTGTATAATTAATTTATTTATAATAAATTATATTATTAGCATTAAACTTAGATCAAAGAATATGTGTAATATATATGGTTTAGTGGTCACACCGCACATATTGTGACTCATTAAATATAAATATAAATCTAAAAATAAAATAATTAATAATATTTTTTAATATTTCTTTAGTTATTTTTTTTTAAATAAAATAATAAACTAGATTAATAAATAGTAATAAAGAATAAAAAAAATAAAATGTTATAATACTATTATAAAAATGAGTATTAAATAAATATTAAACTATTTTATAGTAGACTAAAAATACAATGCTTATATTTACATTTTTGTTTTTGTTTTGTTTTTTAAAATATGATTTTTTTTTTTTTTGAACATTTTCAAACCTAAAATTAGCAAGCTTTTATTTTTTGCAAGTTGCCGGCAATTAAGTATATGCAGTTTTAGCGCTGCTAAGTGAAACGCAAGTTTGTGTGTTGTGCTGTAAACGGCAGAATGCATACAGTAGCCTAGATTTATGCGTTTAGTTTGAATGGAAATCTTATACAGTATCAGAGTTAGTCGACCTAAAACAGTGACTGTGCATTAAAGCTCCCCTATTATGTCATTTTTAAGTCACCTATATTTATATAGCGCTTTTAACAATACAGATTGTCTAAACATTGTGTTAAGGTTCCTTATATTGTTTTAGGAGTCTCCTACGATATGTTTACATGCATGCAAGGTCAAAAAAACGCTTTCGTTTACGCAAAATATGAATTTGACATCACCCAATTTTTCAACGATTCCTTAAACGATTCGTTTGAAGCAGTTCAAAGATTCAGTCTCTCTAAACCCCACCTTTCTGTGAGCCTGCTCTGCTCTGATTGGTCAGATGGTGCAGTCTGTTGTGATTGGTCTGCCACGTATAGTACACTGCGTGTCGGACACAATACGTTCATTGTCCGCTCAATAGAAAATATAAACGTATTATTTATCACGCTTACAGGTTGTGATTCAGTGGAGCCAGCTGACCCAAATAAACTGAGTACTGAGCCATCTTTCAAGAGCAAGCGTTTTGTGAATTAGAGAAGCATTAGAGATTAGAGAAGCAGTTGTCAGTAAAATGACGTGTTTGAGGGTGGATCAAATTGTTGCATATTACATTTAATACACATTTTTAATTATACACATATATACCAAACAAAGACACATTCACCATGCACCGATTTACCCAGCATGCTCCGCGAAGCTGACCTTCATTGTGTTTTTGGTGTGCGTGTAGCAGAAGGCAAGAGTCAAGCGGCGTGCGGACGGACAGAGAGGGGTTAATACAGCGAGGAGAATGTGAAGTTGAGCTCTGGCAGCTGCTAAACGGCTCTGACACCTCACCAGCATCTCATTCCAACCAGTAAGCCACCTTCAAAGTTGCTGTCAGGTAAATGACCTTGTATTTCATTAACTGATAATTAAATGGATTTATTCCACTAACGGTTTTAATTAAAATGCTAGAAATATTGATTACCTCTATCATCTCTTCTCCCCCCAGATGAAAAAAGGTTGGAGAACTGTTTATTTAGAGAGGGGAGAGAATTAAATTAGATTGAATCTCTCGGAGACTTAAATAAGGCTTCTTACTTTTTCTGCTGTCCAAGCAGAAAAAAAGGCCCTTCACTTTTTTGATGTTTGATGTAATTATTTTGAAATCCATTTTTGCTTACCTTAATATTTAATTAAAATATCATTTCAAAATATAATTAAATCTTCCCGTTTAATACGAAGGGCAGAGCGTCTATCAAATATTGAAGACTGCCAGTGAGCGTCGAGACGTTCGTCCCGCTGCGCGCGAGCTAAGGAGAGCGTAGTTACGAACGCCGGCCGTACGAAATGAGTTCTAGTTCATCCGGAGCGATGGGGCGGAACCGCGCTATTGTTCTAATGCATATTGGCTGTTGTCCCGAAGCCTCTGTCATCAGAGCTCAAAGATATTGCAGATACCGCCGCTACAGAGTCCCCTCGGCTGCTGATGGACAAACTAATTACGCATGAAATCAAATATGATTTGTTGAAGAGGTTCATGAAAAAAAAAAAAAAACGCAATCTTTATAACGGTGCCCTGACACCTCAAGTCCTTAGCCGTGTGTGCTAATGCAGCACAAGGACGCCGGGACTTAGGGTAATAGGATAAAATCAAACGGGGCAAATGAGAGTTCTGACATTTGAAACTAAATTATTTGACATGATATATGATTTCTGAGAATGCAAGGAATAATTTGCCCAAAACCTGCATGACTTTTATTATTTTTTTCTCAAATAACATTAATGTTTGAATACTTTTGCAGGGTTATTTCAGTAACACTGAGATACTGTGATTTTTTTTTTTGTAATTTCTAATTATTTTTTATTTTTATATTTTCTGTTTTCATTATAATTTTAGTTAAATTTTTAGCAATTTTGTTGTGTTTTTGACACTTTTATTAGCTTTTGTCTATTATGCCTATATAGCTTTCATTATGTTTTATTTTTTTTATTGCATCAAAACAAACGAAATAAAAATGTTTCTTTGTCAACTAGCTGAAATAAGATAAAATATTTTTTATTACTAAATAAAATGTGTAATTTTTAAAAACACTTTTTAATATGTATATGTATATGTATATATATATATATATATATATATATATATATATACCAGGGCTCAACGCTAAGGATTTTTTCTACTAGCCCGGTCGGGGCAGTGGTTAAAATTTTTACTTGCCCGGTCAAAATTTTCACTGGCCCTGCCACAAAAAAACAAAAAAAGTTGCTGTTATCATTGTTTTTGACTCATGTTATCTTTTTAGTTTAATAAATAAGCTTATATGACATCAAAATTTTACATACCAATTAAATTGTACAATTCTCGATTACAACTTTGATATCACAGCAAAACCTACTAGCCAAACAAATATAAAGTTCAAACAGTTGTTCAAAAATCATTTTTTACAAATGAAACGATGCTTTAGGGAAAAACAGCAGACGGACTGAATGAACGCAAATTTAGTCTCTGCCAGCAGGTGTTGCATATTTATATATATATATATATATATATATATATATATATATATTTTTTTTTTTTTTTTTTTTTTTTTTTTTTTCAGACTTACGACTGTATATTCAGATTTACTTCTATATATTCACAATTTACATTTATATATTCAGACTTACAAATATATATTCACAATTCACATTTAGATATTCAGGCTTATACTATATATTTAAATTTACTTCTATATATTTAGACTTATAACTAGATTCAGATTTACATTTCTATAATCAGAATCCTAACTATATATTCAGATTTACTTCTATATGTTCAGATTTATAATTATTTATTTAGATTTACATTATATATTCAGACTTATAAGTATATATTTACAATTTACATTTATATATTCAGATTTGCATTCACATTTATATATAGATTTACTTCTATATATTCACAATTTACATTTCTATTTTCAGAACTCTAACTACATATTCAGATTTACTTCTATATATTCAGACTTATAAGTATATATTTACAATTTACATTTATATATTCAGATTTATAACTATGCATTCAGATGTACTTCTTTATATTTAGACTTACAACTGTATATTCTGACGTATAAATATATATTCACAATTGACATTTATATATTTATTAGACTTATAACTGTATATTCAGATTTACATTTATATACTCAGACTTATAAGTATATATTTACAATTTACATTTATATATATTCAGATTTGCATCTATATGTTCAGATTTTTATAATATTATAATATATATGCTGTATATATAATATTACAGGGTAAAAATGACAAAATCTTCATATTTCTATTGTTTTAACACAGAATCAGCTTAGCTTTCTGACCATAACTCTGTAAAGACCTGTCAATCATAAGTTTTCTCCTAAAATACGAAAACAAGAAAGTTAGATCAGATCAGTCATGCTCACTTATTTACTTCACGGGTAGCATGCAAACGTTAACGCGTTGGGGGGAAATTAGCAGTAATCAAGGTATTTTGGGTAATTCGGAACAATTAAGTGCAATTTAAAGTCAACCGTGTGATAGATAGAAAGTGTTTTTGTCGAAGAGAAAGTGCGGCTGATAAGTGGCGTTTAAGATTCAAGGTGGCTGCCGTACGCATAAACAGATGTAGAAAGCTGACAACAGAGGAAAAGAGGAAAGAAAGAGACTGTAAAAGAGTTACAAAAGACAGGGAAGCGACTGAGAAACCAGACGACTAGTGAGAGTGACATGAATGGCAATGGACTGGAGTGGCAAACCCTGGATAACCTACTACAAAGCGTGGAATATTTTATATTTTTTACTGAATTTGTATTTTAATACTACATTTCCTTTGTGAGGAAGAAAAACATGACTATTATTTCATCAAATAATAATTGCAGCTCTACGACACTCACTGACTGCATGATATTTCCCATACTATTTTAAAATAATTAGCATACACTATGCATTGAGCTAGTAATCCAATTCAAACTAATTGAGTGAGAAAAAATAAGAATTATAAACTACTGTATTTGGGTCAGTATGTTTTACTATTAAAAATTAATACTTTTATTCAGCAAGAAAGATCATTTATATAATTGATGACAGCAAAGACATTTATAATGCTACAAAATATTTGTTTCAAATAATTGCTATTCTTTTGAACTTTCTATTCAATAAAAAATCCTGAAAAAAAAAAACATTTTCACCAGAATTTAGCAGTAAAACTGTTTTCACTATTGATAATAATAAATAATGTTTCTGAGCAACATAAAACAGCATATTAGATTGATTTTTGAAGGATCATGTAAAATTAATAAAATATTTTGAACTTTAAAAAAAACGTGATTATTAAATCTTATTTATATTAGAATGATTTTTGGATATTAGAATGATTTTTGAAGGATCATGTGAAATTCATAAAATATTTTACATATTTAAAAATTTTAAACATTAAAATTCATGATTTTTACAAAAATATATAGCAGTAAAACTGTTTTCACTATTGATAATAAATAATAAGAAATGGTTTTGAGCAACAAAACAGCATATTAGATTTTTGAAGGATCATGTGAAATTCATAAAATAGTTTTAAAAAATAAAAAAAATTAAATATCAAAATGTATTTATATTAAAATGATATTTGAAGGATAATGTGAAATTCATAAAATATTTAAAATATTTTAACATTTTAAATATTAAAATATAAAATACTAAAAATAAATTGTAGCATATTAGAATAATTTTTGAAAGATAATGTGAAAATCATCAAATATTTTAAAATGTTAAATATTAAAATATAAAATATATATAATTTTTTTTTTGCATATTAGAATTATTTTTGAAGAATCATGTGAAATTCATAAAATATATTAAAGTTTTAAATATTGCATATATCACATTAATAACACATTAATCATGCATACACACACACACACACACACACACACACACAGAGTATATACACAGTATGCGGCATTTGTGTGTATGTGTACAACTTTTTTAGGAAAACAATCCACGGCTAGTGGAGTGAAAGCACCGACAGTTTCATTTCTGCTTCTACTGCACATTCCTGCGAAAACCTGCGATTAAAAGCCCAGAAATGAGCTCCCAGTCTCCCAGCACCCTGACTCACTCCGCAGGAGCTCTCTCCATATCACACGGGCTCGCTGTCACATTTGATATGTGCTTATCAGCCCAGCTAGTGTACGTACAACCTGCCGGGCAGAGCAATTAGAAAATCATCTGTCTGATTGGAAAGTGGAGACAGGAAGTACACCAGCGCACATGAGAATCACTATGCATAAGGCTGCAGATTCAAACAAACCGCTGATGCAGAGAATTGATTATGATTCCTGATGTGGTTCACATGTGGATGGATATAAAAAAATAAAAACAACAACAACATAAAAGCAATAAAAAAGAAAAACTAAAATAAAAACAACAAACATACTAATATTCAAACCTGCTTCTAGTGATTCACTGCCCTATCACACCTTATCGGCAGTGTGCTGAACTACACAGGGAGAAACCCGGAAAACTCGGCTCTGGAAGATCACAGAATTCCGACGCACGTCGGCAACAGCATTCCCGGGGGACGGCCTGCACCGCAGCACGGCTAAACATAAAGGTACGGAGCAGCTCTGATACACAGGCCTTCACCAAGCCCTTCCCGGCGTTTACTTACATTTACGTCCAAGGACACTATCGCACGGAGTTACAATATCACAGCTGGTGCATAAATCAAAAGTAATCCTGCAGACAAGCCTCTCTGTGTTGGGAGAAAGCCCAGCATTTGTAACTGCCACAACGCAGTAATGGATTTCATCGGGTTCGGAAAAGAAAGAGGAAACAACGGAATAGGATCCGACTTGGAAATGACAAGTGTGCATTTCTGATGAGTGAAAATGTCCCAGTTATTATCTGTGAGGCCATTTTATATAAACAAATAAAACGATGCATTCTGCACTTGGGGTTGAAAATGCCAGACCTTTTGTCATTGTTACTCTGCACAATTTTGAGCGCCACTTTAAAACTTTTGTATAATAAAAGACGATCTGAAGTGAAAATTCCTTTTCTAGCACTCAGTGTCCTCCCGTCATCCAACACGACAATACAACAATTAGTGTCCTGTTTCATCTCAAATATAAATATGATGCAGAAAGCAAATTTATGATATTCTAGATATACCACATGCCCACAAAAATACTTCACAAACTCTATTTGCTCAAGGTCAGTATGCAAATGATGCAATGTCTTTCACACAGCATGCAAAACCACATCCCAAAATGCAATGCATTTGACTTTCTATTTCCAAAATAATTTAAATACCATTTTTCTTAAATGAAAAATGCTAAATAATGATCAAAAATGGCAACTGCATGCCCCTCACTGAAATAAAAATGCAGCATAGTGAGGTCAAAACTAATTTTAATTCTGCGTTACTTCAGAACATTCTTTATAATTTAAAAAAAAGTTTTATAATTCTAAAGTGATGTAAAACAGTTAGTAATAATATAATAATAGTTATTTGCACCCAAACCTAAAGACTTTTAAAGCCCTAAAGATATGTACGCTGCTGTTCAAAAGTTTGGGATCAGTAACACATGTGCTTTTTTTAAAGCAGTCTTTTCTGCTGATCAAGGCTGTGTTTATTTGATTAAAAATACAGAAAAAACAGTAATATTGTGAAATATTATTGCATTTTAAAATAGTGGTTTTCTGTTTTAATATACTTTAAAACAGAATTTATTCCTGTGATGCAAAACTGAATTTTCAGCATCATTACCTCAGTGTCACATGATCCTTCAGAAATCATTCTAATATGCTGATTTATTATTGGAATTATCCATGTAGTGCTGCCAAATATTTTTTTGGAACCTGTAATATATGTTTCAGGATTAATTAAAAGTTTAAAAGAACGGCATTTATTTAAAACAGAAATATTTTCTAAAAGTATTAGTCTTTGCTATCACTTTTTTATCAATTTAACATCCTTGCTGAATGTTTGTTTGTTTGTTTGTTTTTTTAAAGAAAGAATAAAAATTTACTGACCCCAGACTTTTGAACGGTAGTGTACATTGTTACAAAATATTCTACTTCAAATAAATGGTGTTTAATTTTAATATTTTATTCATCAAAGAATCTAAAAAAAGTATCACAGGTTCCAAAAAAAATATTAAGCAGCACAACTGTTTCCAACACTGATAATAAATCAGCATACTAAAATGATATCTGAAGGATCATGTGACACTGAATACTAAAGTTATGATGCTGAAAATTAACTCTATTTTGGAATAAACTCTATTTTAAAGCATATTAAAATAGAAAACTAATATTTTCAATTGCAATAATATTTCACAATATTACTATTTTTTCTGTATTTTTAATCAAATAAATGCAGCCTTGATGAGCAGAAAAGACATTAAAAAACATTAAAAATCTTACTGATCCCAAACTTTTGAACGGCAGTGTATATTGTTACGAAATATTTCTATTTTAAATAAATGCTGTTCTTTTTAACGTTTCATTCATTAAAGAATCCGAAAAAAGTACCACAGGTTCCAAAACAAAATATTAAGCAGAACAACTGTTTCCAACATTGATAATAAACGAGAATACTAGAATGATTTCTAAAGGATCATGTGACACTGAATACTAGAGTAATGATGCTCAAAATTCAGCATTGCATCACAGGAATATATTCTATTTAAAAGCATATTAAAATAGAAAACTGCTATTTTAAATTGCAATAATATTTCACAATATTACTGTTTTTTCTGTGCATTTTTAATCAAATAAATGCACCCTTGATGAGCAGAAAAGTCTTCATTAAAAAAAACATTAAAAATCTTACTGATCCCAAACTTTTGAACAGCACTGTATATGATATAAAATGTTTTTATTGTCTACTTGGCACCTATTCACAATAACAAACTTATAATCTAAATTTAGTGGTTTTGAAACATTATAAAAATATTCCCTACATCAACTTTCTTTTTTGGATTTTAAGCCTTACTTACTAAAAGTTTAAGCATATACAGTACAAGCATATACACACTTTTCAATCAATCATGGGCCGCATCAAGCCAAGGCCACATGAGACCTGCGGTACATCTCAGGAGGAAGCAGTTTGTTTCAGTCAAAATGTGACACTTTTCACCTGTTGTCAAAAATGATGAAGATTTATACGCGTCCCTGTTTGCGACTTCACATTTGTCAATGGCATGTTTTTGTGCTGAAACAATCTGAACAGAAGCTACACTGCAAAAAAAGCCAGTTTTAATCATTATCATTATGTTGTTTTCCAGTAGAAGGTCTAAACATCTTTTAAAAATGATGAATTTACTAAGGTATAAAATAAAAACAAACTAGAGGGAAAAAACATGTTCTTTTACTTTTTAAGGTTCTTCTGATCAGATTTGGTTTCTAGGCTCTTTAAAGTGATTCCTAGAAGCCTATAGAACGAAATATGGTTCTTGATAAGGGCCTTTATTTTAAAAGTCTAGTATGAGCACCGATCCTGATTCTGGATAATATAACGTTTTACAAGTCTGAGCATCTGTCACAGCCTGTCGTAAAAGCTGAGGGGAATCATTATGGCTCATCAATGGATCCAAATGCACAAAACAAAGCGCTTGTAGCAGTGTGCTGCAACTATAAAATATACATACAAATACCAAAGTAAAGCCCATGCATTTTATGTCTTCTTTCTTTTTTTTCCCCTCATCCCTGGAATATATTTCATGAGTGAGGCTTCCTGCCTTCACCTCATCTTCCTGTTTTCCTTCTCATGCATGTCACCGAGCTCGCATACCTTCAGTGCTTTGGCCAGATTTCAGGAAGAAGAGATCCAGAGGGCAGACATTAGAATTTTATATCACTTCAAGACAGGGGAGGGAGAGAGTGGAGAACATGAAGTTCTTCTGACAGTCATCGAGGACTCGAGGAAAATGATGCCTCTCACCTGAGAGGCATGCTTAAATGTGCGCTCGTGATAAGGTAATTCCACCACACCGTATTTCATCGCATGGCCGACAGGTTTATGTTTACCAGATCGGCCATAAGCATTACTGATTGAGACAAAGAGAAAGGCACAACACGTCAAATAAAAACAGGGTTTTGAATGCATCAGTGAGAAAAAAAAAAATGCAAATATTAAAGTCACCAAATCTCTGGGGTGATCTTAGAAAAACATGTCCAACTCACATTTCATCCCCTAAAAGTTATATTTTGCATTTTATTTTCCTTTTATTTTGGGGTGAAACCTAGATATCACATTTTGCATAAGAAAATTTTCAGCCCTGAATAAAAAAATAACAAGATGAACAAAATAAAAATAAACATTATTTGATATAAAGAAAAACATGCAAATAATTTGGTTTATTTTCACCTCAAAATCAAAGAATAAATAAAATCATATTTTTAATGATTAAATGAGATTTATTGTTCTTTTTGGAATTTTGGAATGAATATAAAATATTTATATAGAAAAATAGAAAATATCTTAAAAATATTTTGCATTAAAATGACTTCTATTTATTTACACTTATTATTATTAGAACCATATGTAGGAATATTTTTATCCCCAAATCAAAAGAAGATAAATTTGATTTATAAATTTGCATACAAATTGCACTTTTATTTAAAAACCCTGTCCACTAAAAAAAAATAATAAAAAAATAAAAAAATAAATAAAAATAAAAATTGCATTTAATATATTACATATACTATGTATATGAGATATCGTATTTCGCATAAATATTTCACTCATGTTTTAAGACAATTGTCAGACAATTTAAGACAATTATTTAGACATAAATATTTAGGTTCATTTTCACCCCAAAATCAAGAGAATAAATAAAATAATATTTTTAATAAGGGAATGAGGCTTATATTTTCTTTTTATTTTGGAATGAATATAAAATATCCATATATAAAATATAAAATATATTTTTAAAAAAATGCTATAAAATTACTTATTTATCATTAGAACCATGTGTAGGACTATCTTTATCCCAAAAAAGAAAATTAAGCTTGTATATATATTTATATATATGTTATATATACTACACAATGTTAAAAGAAAAAATAACTTGCACTTACTTATATTATACTTTTATTTTAAAACCCTGTCCACTTAAAAATAACAAAATCAAAATAAATACTATTTTACATAAACGTGACATGTAAATATTTAGGACCCAAAATCAAAAGAAGAAAATAACAAATTATATTTTGCATACAGAAAATGATGCTTATATTTTTCTATCCATCCTAAATGTAGAAAATATATATTACATAAATGAATGAATAAATGAATGAATGAATAAATAAATAAATAAATAAATAAAAAATACTAATATTAGTATTAGTAAACTTATATTTAAGTATTTTCATCCCAAAATCTAAAGAAAATAAATACTATTTTGGGTAAAGAATACAACTGTCACTGTATGCAAAAACTGAATTTCTTCTGTCTTTTGGTTTCAGGATGAAATGTGGTCTTGACACTTCTGGTCTTGTGTGACTCACTCCGTACAAATTACGAAAATCAAATCCAACTTGCTTTTTGCAGAACTGCAGGAAGCAGTAGACATTTGGTTTGTGGTGGAGTTGGTTTATTCACATCTGTACCATTTTCAGTTGCTAATCCAGTATGCACTCTGCTCCACTGACTACAGTGTGTCTATAGCATTTCCAATATTAATAATACAGAGAGTGCGATGATGCCTCTCAGATGCCTATCCGTCCTACTGAAGGCTTGTTAAATATTCATTGACAATTATTCCGCAGTGACTGAAGGCTAAGTGCTCGCTTCTGAGAGAGAGAGAGGGAGAGAGAGAGAACTGAGAATAAAGAGCCGTGCAATTATTAATGTCCATTTTTCCAACATGTTCCTCAGTCGATGTCTGCAGATCCAAATCAAGCTCATTTTAGACACAGCGAGACTCGCAGTCCAATAGAGATCTGGCTGCAAGCATTTAGCTAAATGAAAAACATGTCGAAATCTGTAAATATAAGCAACACGTAAAGTTTACCACTATATTCTGAGGAAGAAAACAGTAATTCTAAGTATTAAACATCACTAAGTAATAGTAATGTAACGGTATATTTAATATCATCACGGTCACATGATGGTATGAAACCATAGGTCTTCTGGGCAAAAAGTGTAGTTTTTAAAATATATGTAAACTTATTCCAACATAAAAGGTCTATAAAGTTGTGTTTTGGGCCATTATGCTTTATCTGTCAAACAAACTAAAACCGAAAGCACAATATGCCTTAACCTGTTCATCAAATCTGTTTTCGCTGCTCGTTTCAAAGTGAAGCATGCACTTCATTCAGGCGATCAGCTCGTGATCCGGTGTTTTCCACACCTCAGAACGGCTCCGTTCACAGTGAATGCAGTGAACTCATTTATTGCATGTGCTGTGAGTTTAGTGCACGTTTGGGAATGCAACGGCCACCTGTTCTGCTTTATTTTCATGGCAGCTGATTACAGCATTTTACTAGATTTTTAGTGAGACTCGTTTTTGTAAGCCTGTTTTCACTGAAGCTGGAGTTTAGAAGTAAAAGTAAAAGAAGTAAAAGAAGATTGTAATTTCCCTACAGTAGTGTAAAGGAAAATTAATTTACTGATGAAATATTAATTTTCATACATTTTACAGTGCAATTATTTTACAATATATGGCTATTACTGTTATAGGAATAACAATTATATAAAATTGTTATTATTATTATATTCTAATTTGTTTGGCTTCCTAAAACACCAGTACACAACAATGTAATTTAGACTGAGACAGTGTACTACAAATAAAAAGAGGGTTGAGTACCCTTTAAATTTCAGGTACACTCACCCCCTTGTCATCCAAGATGTTCATGTCTTTCTTTCTTCAGTCGTAAAGAAATTATGTTTTTTGAGGAAAACACTTCAGGATTTTTCTCCATATAATGGACTGACATGGTGCCCTGATTTTGAACTTCCAAAATGCAGTTTAAATGCAGCTTCAAACGATCCCAAATGCGGTTGTAAGCGATCCCAGCCAAGGAAGAAGGGTCTTATTTAGTAAAACGGTCGGTTATTTTCATTAAAAATGTAGAATTTATATACTTTTTAATGTCAAACACTCATCTTGTCTCACTTTGCCTGAACTGTTTTTTCTGGTTCATGACAGTTAGGGTATGTCGAAAAATTCCCATCTCATGTTTTCCCTCAACTCTTAAATAGTCTATATATCGCTGTTTTACCTTTTTTGTTAAGGGTGTTTGACCTTCTTCACATGTTCACTTTGCAAAGACTGGGTCGGTACTTCTGCAGTGATGTAGGATGATTTTGAAATGATTTTTGAAGTTGAGGGATAAAATACGATTGGAGTTTTTCAGCATACCCTAACTGTTTTGAGCCAGAATACACAGAGTTCAGGGAGAGAAAGACAAGACAAGCGTTTGACATTAAAAAGTATTTAAATTGCATTTTTTTAAAATGAAAACAGCCGATTGTTTCGCTAGATAAGACCCTTCTTCCTCGGCTGGGATCCTTTACAACCGCATTTGGGATCATTTGAAGCCGCATTTAAACTGCATTTTGGAAGTTCATAATCAGGGCACCATAGCAGTCCATTATATGGAGAAAAATCCTGAAATGTTTTCCTCAAACAACTGTAATTTCTTTACAGCTAAAGAAAAAAAGACACAAACATCTTGGATGACAAGGGGGTGAGTACATTATCTGTAAATTTTTGTTCTGTAAGTGGACTTCTCCTTTAAGTTTTCTTAGTTAAGAAGGGTTGGAGCTCTTAATAATAATAAACATAGAATCGTGGACTTCATATCACAATATTTTCGTATCATGAGATTTTGATATCATTACATCACTACCAAGTAGCCTTTCCTGCACCATTTGTGATACAGAAATGAATAAATGTATGATTTTCATCTGGAAAAAGATAAAATTCTAAAAGTTTCTATAGACTTACATTGAAGGACCACCCAGAACATGCTGGCATGCTCACATTGTAGCATAATGCCAGTGTTTTTTGCATGAAGAAGCACCATTTATATTTTCCTCAGAATAATGATGTTTCTGAAAATTGTACATTATGATGTTCCAAGTACACTCTCAAAAATAAAAGCTCTTTATTGGCCTTGATGGTTCCATGAAGAACCTTTAATGTCTATAAAACCGTTCTATTGCACAAAAGGTTCTACACAGTGGAAAAACGTTCTTTAGATTATTAAAATGTTCTTAAAGGTTCTAAAAAGGTGCTTCTGGGAACCAAAAATGGTTCTATAAAAATTATTTGAATTTTAATGATAAAAGACTTTAATGTTAAAATGTTACGGTAAAAAACTTGTTAATTAATCCTTAATATATACGTTATAGTAATTTTACAGTAAAATACTGTTATATTTACTATTTTTGGAAGTGAAAAAAAGAACAAGTCAAAAGAACAAGTTTCTGTATGAAAGTAAAGATACTAGTACTTCAACAGGTTGGTATATTAACATTATTTCAGTTTATGAAATATAGGTTTTTACTGTCAATTTAAGTTAAATCTGTAAAAACTAAAATGTTTCTGCCATATTTCGTAACAGTAAAGTTTTTTAAAGATGTCTTTTCTCCTCATCAAGGCTGCATTTATGCTTAAAAATACAGAAAAAATAGCAATATTTTGAAATATTATTGTAATTTAAAATAGCAGTTTTCTATTGTAATCTACTTTAAAATAGAATTTATTCATGTGACAAAACGCTGAATTTTCAGCATCATTACTCCAGTCTTCAGTGTCACATGATCCCTTAGAAATCATTCTAATATACTGATTTATTGTCAATGTAGGAAACATTTGTGCTGCTTAATTTTTTTTTTTTTTTTTTTTTTTGGAACCTGTGATAGTTTTTTTCAGGATTCTTTGATGAATAAAATGTTAAAAAGAACAGCATTTATTTAAAATAGAAATCTTTTGTTTAAAAATAAACACTACCATTCAAAATTTGGGGTCAGTGCATTTTTTTGTTCTTTTTTTTAGCCTGAAAGAAATTAATACTTTTATTCAGCAAGGATGTGTTAAATTGATAAAAAGTGATAGTAATGACTTATATTGTTAGAAAAGATTTTTATTTAGAATAAATGCTTTTCGTTTTAAATTTGTATTCACCAAAGAATCCTGAAAAAAGTATCAGAGGTACCAAAAAATATGGAGCACAAATGTTGCCAACATTGATAATAAGCAAGCATATTCGAATGATTCCTGAAAGATCATGTGACACTGAAGACTGGAGTAATGATGCTGAAAATTCAGCTTTGTATCACAGAAATCAATTATATTTTAAAGTATATTTAAATAGAAAACAGTTATTTTAAATGGTTATAATATTTCATAATATTACTTTTTTCTGTATTTTTGATCAAATAAATGGAACTTAAAAATTCCTGATTATTACTGATTATTTAAACAGTGGGCATCGGTGTGATTTTGGAACCTTTATTTTTAAGAGTGTATGGAAGGATAAAATCAAAAGCATGTCAAGAGCCTCATCAAAATATCACAGCACGTTTATCAGATCAGTCTTAATCTGATTCTGATTGACAGAGCTCCCTAAACATCTCAAGTCATGCGGTCCAGACGACACAGGAAATGACAGCGTGTCCCGTCCGTCCGCACTGTGCCTTCTTCAGAAAAAGCTCTCTGATTCCAATAATTACAGCCTAAAGTGATCCTCGTTGCTTTATTTCGCAAGCAAGTTGGGTAATCTTTGATCCGATTGCCAAGTGCGGAATGCAGAATACAAATGAAAAAATAATACAATCTGGTTTATATTCCAGACTTTCTCAGGCACGATATATAGCCAAAGGACAAGGGATGAAAAAAGAAAACAAATTAAGTCACACTAGAGGAGTGTTTCAGCACGGGCCGGGGGTTTACGACTTCATACATGTCGACGGCTGATTGGAAAAACCTCACATCTCCATGCATCCTTCATAAAAATAGAAATTACAATATTCCAGCGCATCTCCCGGTGAACTCTGAAATTAGGACGACAGTAAAAAGATGGACGAGGAAGACGAAGCGCAACAAAGGCGGTTATGAGGTGCACATTTCACACAGCCACTTATTTAAGTCATGCTAACAATATTCATTGCAAAACACGTTGCTCGTACATCTCATTTGGAAGAAAAAATTAATATGAATTAAACCTTGTCTGCATATTAATTCATATCATTTGTGTGATTAAATATTTGAAACTGTCTGCAAAAACTAGGCGCTATTAATTTTTTCATAAAACATTCATTTCAATTGTCAAAGTGCCGCTGGCAAAAGAAAGAGAGAGAAAAAAAAACACTTAAAGAGGTATGTCAATTTTAAGTCACTTTATGAATTACAGCTCGAGTGCTTTTGCATGCTAATATAAGCAGAGAGACCTGGAATAAATGACTACCTATTTGGGTCCTTGATTATTTTTCATTTCTCATGTAGAACTTGATAAACATTTTTTTTTTTTTTTTTCAGAAGGGGTTGGATGAATATTAAGTCTTGCAAAATTAACAGAAGTTCTGTTTAACAAGCTCTCACAAGTCTCGGATGGATTTGCAAACATGTTTCATGGTTTCATTTTTTGATATTATATTAGTAGTGTTTTCAAAAGCAACCTTCACTGAACTATTGCTCATACTTACGTTTAGTGTTTTTATCATTGTTATTATCATTATTATTATTATTAAAAGAAGTCCCTTTTGCTCAAAAAGGCTGCATTTATTTGGTCAAAAATATAGTAAAAGCAGAAATATTGTGAAATATTATAACTGTTTCTATTTTAATATATTTTAAAATATAATCTATTCCTGTGATGCAAAGCTGAATTTTTAGCATTATTACTCCTGCTTAATAGTTTTGTGGAAACTGTGATACTTTATTCAGGATTATCTGGTTAATAGAAACTTCGAAAGAATTTTTAGCATTTTTCAAGAATTTTCAAGAATTTATAAGTATTTATTTAAAAAAAGAAATACTGTGTAACAAATACATGTGCTTAAAGTAACAAATTAAATAAAATCTTACTGACCCCAAACTTTACTTTTTTTTTTTTTTTACAAACTTTCTGACAAACTTTAAACTTTGAACAGTAATTTTTCAATGTATCATTTTTAATGTTTTTTCTTATATATATTTTTCATTTATTTATTTTATTTTATTTACATTTTTTTGAAAATGCTAGAATATAGTTAATATTTTAAATATTTTAGGTGACAAACAACATTTGATGAACCATAATATTATTTGTCATGCAGAAAATGACATGTAAAAATCAGAAGCAGCATTAAAATGTAATTTTTTTATAAGGAAAATTATGCTTACATTTTTTATTTTGGCATTAAAACTGTCCTAAATATAACTAAAATAAATAAATAAATAAATAATAATAATAAAATAAATATTATTTATTATTATAATAAAATTATAATAAAAATAATACAATAAAATCTTACTGACCCCAAACATTTGAACAGTAACTTTCAATATATTATATTATATTATAGTATATTATATTTTAAAAACATAGTTAATCTTTTAATCATTTTAGGCGACATACAAAATTTGTCATGCATCTTATGACTATACAGTATTTCTTTTGTTTTAATATTATAGGATAAACTATAATATGATTTGGCATAAAGAAAATTATGTGTAAATATGTAGGCTCATTTTCAGAATCATCAGCAGCAATTAAATCATATTTTACATGAAGAAACTAAAGCCTTATATTTTCTGTCTTTTTTTTTTTTTAATTTTGGGATGAAAATAGTATAAATATAAAAAAAAATGCATCCTTGCTGAAAAAGCTATTTCTTAAAATATTAATAAAATAAAATAAAATAAAATAAAATAAAATAAAATAAAAATAAAATAAAATAATAAATCTTACTGATTCCAAACTTTGACCAGTAACTTTACAAATGTACCATATTTTCTTTAACAAATAGACAATTTGTTATGCATCTTACGACTATACAACCTCAGTCTTTTTTTGTTTTAATTTAATATTATAGGATAAACCATAAATACTTCCGGAGCTACTAAGACGACAAACTAAACAAGACTTCTAGACCCAAACTTGCCTTACACCCTAAAAATCTCCATTTACAGCATGTTAAACTTATAACTCTGTCACACTGCGGCTAAATATACATCAAACCTTAAGAAGTCCAATTTAAATTCCCAATTTCTAAGCGAACGTCACATTTGGAGTGAACCCTACATTTAAAGTCTGCACTTCTAACACAGAGGTGTCCGGGCCTCCGCTCTCCTCCCAAACTTCAGCAGCCACCTCCTGTAATTTCATTTTCACCAGCAATAACCCCGGGTCACTTTTTAAGCATGGTGACTTTGATATACCTAAGACTGCTCCATATGCATGGCTGGGTGGCGTAGTGTGGCATGGCTGCTTTTAACATATGCCAGCGAGAAGAACCCGGGCCCTCCTTCTCCCCCTCCTCCTCACTGTGCCGCGCTCAGCGCAGAGCAAGGGGTGAAATAACCGCCCCGGGGCAGACAAGCTGTCTCTAAGGAGTCTCCGATAAGAGTCCTGCCTCCGTTATACAAACATACATATGACAGCGGAGGAATATGCCACAGACAGCTGGCAGGGACTACACTCTCTGCCCGGCCGCTGCGAGAGGGACGCAGATACTGCAAACTCTCCGGGCCATGGAGGAGGTCCCCAACAAGTCGATAAACCAGTAAAGGGGATGCGTGTGGAAATTCTGACCCAAAAAAATATGAGCAAATGTTAGAGCGCCGCAGCTCGCTTGTTAACCCCAGGGCCATTTTTACAAGCTTAGTTACAGGATTAGACTGGCTAGAGAGAAATAACATGGTCTAATCAGGGGCAGGGACTTTCAGGCTGTTTTCACACTTGGTTCGTTTAAGGTGTCTGAGAGAGCTTCGTGAGACTCCAAATGAACTCCAACCCCTTTAAAGTAAACCGAATTTAGATCAGCTCAAGAGTCCGCCTATTCAGTCCGCTTTAAATGCACATTGTGAACACAAATCGTACCAGATGAAGAGCGCACTATTAGAACTATTCAAAAACTATTCACACAGACTCAGAGATCTTCTTTCAGTTTTAAGTGAAAATGAGGGCTTGGGGGTTTCGATGCTTTATTAAAGTAAAAAAGATAATAAGAGGAATATATTAATTACTACATATTGAATATATTACTATTAAATCAGTTTACTAAAAACAATTAAACTGAAATAAAAGCTAAAATAAAATAAACCAAAAACTTTTTTTTTTTAATTAAGGGAAAAATCCAAGACCATATTTACAGCCTAAGAGTGTGAGAATACAAAATCTTAAAAAAAAAAAAATAATAAAAAATCTATTCTATAGATATATATATATAATTTTATATAATAAAATTTATAATCAAACAAATTAATAAAATAAAATAATGAAAATACTTGCGGGCTTAAAAAAAGTCCAGTTTTATGGTGTGAGGGAGTATATGCATTAAAATAAAATAAAATAAAATAAAATAAAATAAAATAAAATAAAATAAAATAAAATAAAATAAAATAAAAATACTTGTGTGGTTGACACCACAAGTCAGAAAAGAAATCCAAGTCCAGTTTTACAGTCTGGGGAAGTATAAGCAATGTTTTTTAAAAAAAAATAATAATAATAATAATAAAATAAAACAAAACAAAATAAAATAAAACGAAGAAAACACTTGTGGGGTTAAAAAAAAAGTCCAGTTTTACAGCCTGAGGGAGTATATGCAATGTCTTTAAAATAAAATAAAATAAAATAAAATAAAATAAAATAAAATAAAATAAAATAAAATAAAAATGCAAATACTTGTGTGGTTACCACCACAAGTCAGAAAAGAAACCTAAGTCCAGTTTTACAGTCTGGGGGAGTATATGCAATGTCTTTAAAAAAAATAAATAAAAAAAAAATAAAACAAAACAAAATAAAATAAAATAAAATAAAAAGCCTGAGGGAGTATATGCAATGTATTTAATAATAATAATAATAATAAATAAAATAAGATAAAATAAAATAAAATGCTATTTTTGCACTATTTGGTCCATATAAAAGGGTCTAATTTTGTTTGTATAGTTGACTCAAGTGTAAAAAAAAAAAAAACACATAAAAACACAGCTTAAATGTTCTATAACAGTGAGTTGTGCACAACAGTGGAAAACAATATACCATTTCACACCATTGTTTAAAATCAAGAACACCACTGCTTTATTTACATTGCTCTTTGACAGTCAGTTTAATCTAAATAACCAGATACCACGTGTCTATACAGGTAAAGCAGGGTTTAGCTTTTATGTATTTCATTTCTAAACAAGAACGAGTCAGAAGTAATAGTTAGACAGCCAATGTACAGGATCCCTTTCTATAGGTGGATAAATCTCCTTAAGAAAAGAACGAACATGTGTCACAGCCTGACATGGATCAGAGTATTCCCACAGCGGATGTGACAGCACAAATGAACTCTTCACCGCACACACCTGGTCAACACATCTCAAATATTACCCATGAATCCCCGCACATATGTAGGACATACGCGGTCCACCTGCCGTCTATCCTCTCCTCGCGTCTTGTGACATTTAGCCGATTTACACAAAGTCACGTGTACCTCGCTGCAGATATGAAAGAACGTCTCCGTCTAGCAGGCGGATTTGAGCGTGACAATTTTCTCGTCTAAGAACCATGTTATTGAGAGTGGATTGTTGGTGCTTCACGCTGTTAATGATTGCCTCTCTCCCGCCTTTTGTCTGTGTGATGTTCCCCCTACAGTTTAATTAGAGGCGAATAACTAAACTAGACAGGATTCCCTCAGGATTGCCATTTGACCAGCATCCAGCCATGTTAAAACTTTATGGTCTTGAGAAAATAATTCAGACGGCACAATGCGACGGCAAGACGTGGGTGCGAGCATATGTTTGCAGCTATAATAACAAACCGTTATGGCTGTCGAGAGAGACGCGGCCTGCTTTGTACACACCTTAATGGCATTCTAGGGACAGCCTTAGTGTCTGGGCGAGGCGGTATATATTACTCCTCTGACGGCGCGCATTGCTCATTTGTGAGCCGTTTTTTAACCAAAGCAAATTAATGACCGCAAACGACACCTGTTGTGCTGAAGCATTAGGAATTAATAGCAAAGAGGGGGGCTTGTCATTGAAAAGAGCGCCTTGATAGCACTTTCCGAATATTGTTTAGTCAGTGAAACGCCGGGCTCAAAGTGATACCAATTCCCCAAACCTCCATTAAGATGAATCTATGGGCCATGTGGTGGCCTGAGACAGGCTCTTTAAAGCGTTTGTTTGAGTATTTGATCGGAGACAAAGCACACTGTACCCTTCAGTAAAGTTAAACAGAGAAACTTTAACGTCTAATGCGATTATAATATGTTAGTATAGGACAAGAAAATGCAGTTCTATAAATGTAAACGCTTAGGCTTCAAAGAATATTATGGATTATTTTCAATGAATTTTCATGACAATTTTCTTGACCTTTCCAGTTTTATTGACCTTTCCATCACCATTTGTGTTGACTGGACATGGATTTTAAAAATCATTTTATAGATACTGCACTCACACTGCATACTGACTGCACAAATTCACTGATATCTCCAGATATATTATATTACATTATATTATATTTTAAAATAACTATTTTCTATTTGAAAATATTTTAAAATGTAATTTAGAACTTAATTTTCAGGATTATTATTCCAGCCTTTAGTGTCACATGATCCTTCAGAAATCATTCTAATTTGTTGATTTGCTGCTCAAAAATAATAAATAAATAAATAAATAATTTTTTTAATTATTTTAATTTTAAAATATTATTTTCATCTTAATTAGGTTGAAAACAGTTATGTTGCTTAATATTTTTATGAAATATTAAAGTTGTGATGTATTTCAGTATTTTTTTGAAGAATAACATTTTTTGTAACAATAATTAATGTCTTTACTGTCACTTCTTCAGTTTAATGCATCCTTGTTTAAAAGCATTTATTTCTTTAATAAAAAACTTCAGTGTCACATAATCCTTTAGATTATTCCTTTAAATCATTCTAATTTGCTGATTTGCAGCTCAAAATAAATAAATAAATATAGATTCTTTTATTTGAATTATTTAAATTTAAGTTTTAAAATATTATTTTAATCTTGATTAGGTTGGAAACATTTGTGTTAATTTGATATTTTTTGTGTAATATTAAAGTCGTGGTGCATTTTAGGACGTTTTGATGAATAAAAAATTGGAAAGAACAGCATTTATTTGAAATACAATTTTTGGTAACATTATAAATGTCTTTACTGTCACTTCTGATCAATTTAATGCATCCTTGCTTAAAAGCATTTATTTCTTTAAAAAAATCTTCCTGAACCCAAACTTTTGTGGAGTAGTGTACACAAAAATTCCATTAGACATTTTATCAAATAAACTAATATAACTGCATGGTAGCCATGTTGAAATCAACACTAGTAACCCCTAAATCACCTACGGTTTGAATCAGGTTCAAGTTCCCATAGACCCGTATTCACAACCCCTGCCCTCAACCCGAAGGATCCGCCCTGATTCAGACAGAGAGAGATTTGTGGCTCCTTGTGTGACCTTCCCACAATCCTCTGGCCTGTCTCTAATTAGGCGATGCATCCGATCATCATTAACAGCTCTCAGATAATGAATCACTCACCCCTCTCTCTCTTAATTCGCTGTAACCAAGCGGCTAATGGCTGTCAACGCTGACTGATCACACTGATTGTGGTGATTTCTAATTGCAACAAAACAATTTAAAAGCACTCCGATTATTTATGTTGGTGCCCACAAACTGGAAATAAGTAGGACCTTGTTCAGATTAGTTATGTTCAGAACACCATACCACCTACCGTTTTTGAAAAAAAAGTAGTATGCAGTATGCAAGTTTTCTGTATGCATAGAATATGCCAAAATGTGCAATAGAAAACTACTGTATCTCACAATGCAATGGGCTTAATTTGACCTTCCATTTCTAACATGACCAGTGAACAACAAGCAATACCAACCACAATTTTTAACTTACTTGTCACATTTGCACACAATATTAGATTAAAAATGCTACATGAGTATTAATTTCTGTGATGATAACTTGACACTACTCAATGACATAGTGAGCTCATGTGAAAACTTTGTATGATTCTATAGGGTCTTCATAAAAGGTCTGCAAAATAATTCCTTAATGGTCTTGTAAAACAACTCATTTTACCTATTCAAATTATTACCTAGCTCTGTTCAAAGTGAGCCATTTCGGTGCATGTCTCTTTCTCTTTAAATGATAATGAGCTACTGCTCACCCCGCCCCTCTCGTGTATTCAGTGGCACGTTAACCATCAAAAAGCAGTTTACAGTTTATATCTTTCTGTAGTATCTAGCAAGCAGTATACTACTATTTCAAGTATACCATATACTATATACAGAAAATGGTAAGTAAAATTTACAATTAAACATTATAACATTTCATAAGTATTTGGCATGACCTATAACATGACCTCACTTGTCAAGTTTAATTTAACAAGTCACATTCGGTTGTCATCTTTAGAAACAAAATTAATATTAATAAATAAATAAATAAAGTACAATTTTTAAAATGACAAAATTACAGTACCGAATGGTATTTTAACAACACTATTTTCTAGCATCACCTAATAGGACCTTATTGATAAGTGTTACCAGTTTTTCACATTTTAGATTTTTACAAAAGCAGAAAGTAGTTCACATCTATGATAGCATACACTTTAGTAACACTTTACAATGAGGTTCTTTAGTTAACATTAGTTCCCTTTCAGTTGGTCACTCTCTACGTCACATCGTTATGACCGACCAATTGGGACTTCAATAAGTCGGTCATACCGATGTGGCATCTCCATTCCCTGCTTCAGGGAACAAGGGTTACATATGTAACCGAGATGTTCCTTTTCATTTGGTCACTCTTGACGTCATACTGATATGACTGACTAATAGGGATCTCAACACTAGTTCGTCACTCTTGAGATCCCAATACGTCGGTCATACCGACATGATGTCTCCATTCCCTCCTTCAAGGAACAAGGGTTACATATGTAACCCAGATGTTCCCTTTCAGTTGGTCACTCTCGACGTCACGCCGGTATGACCGACTAATTGGGATCTCAACACTAGTTGATCACTCTTGAGATCCCAATTAGTCGGTCATACCAACGTGACGTCTCCGTTCCCTCCTTCAGGGAACAAAGGTTACATATGTAAAAGAAACGTGCCCTTTCAGTCGGTCACTCTCAATGTCACAAAGGTATGACCGACTAATTGGGATCTCAACACTAGTTGGCCAGTCTTGAGATCCCAATAAGTCGGTCATACCGACGTGACATCTCCATTCCCTCCTTCAGGGAACGAGGGTTACGTATGTAACCAAGACGTTCCCCTTCAGTGGCTCACTTTCGACCGCACACTGGTATGACCGACTAACTGGGATCTCAATTAGTCGGTCATACCGACGTGACGTCTCCATTCCCTCCTTCAGGGAACGAGGGTTACATATGTAACAGAGATGTTCCCTTTCAGTCAGTCACTCTCAATGTCACGTCAGTATGACCAACTAACTGAGATCCCAATTAGTCGGTCATACCGGCGTGACATCTCCGTTCCCTACTTCAGGGAACGAGGGTTACATACGTGACTAAGACGTTAACTCCTTTAGTTAACATAAACTAAGAATGAACAATACTTCTACAGCATTTATTAATCTTAGTTAATGTTAATTTCAACATTTACTAATGCATTATTAAAATCAAAAGTTGTGCTTGTTAATGTTAGTTAATGCACTGTCAATTAACATGAACTAACAATGAACGACTGTAATTTCATTAACTAACATTAACAAAGATTAATAAATACTGAAATAAATGTATTGTTCATTGTTTTTTCATTTTAGTCAATACATTAATTTAAACTTATAAGTGTCATCTACTATTTTAAACACTGATATACATTATTTTGCATATTTAACCGAATTTTGTGCAAATTCAAAGAGTGAAAAGAGATATGTTCCAATGACGTCTGGTTCATACCGCACATTTTAGTAACTGCAGATCATCTGGGTATTTTCTGCATACTTTACACAACAGAAATTGTAAGTGTAGTATGTTAGTATGCTATTCCGAACATAACCACAAACAGTTTGAGCAGCTAAAGAAGAAAGGGAAAAGGCGGTAGCAAGAGAGAAATATTAGGCGACTGAGAGAGGCCCTGGCATTCCTGTTTTCTGCAGATGAAGCAGAAGAGATTACGGAGGAGAGGAGAACGGGAGATTGCGCCCTGGCAATGCTGAGGCTCCCGGGGGAAATCCAGCCGAGATCCTGCTGTTCCTAAAGCTGCTGTTGTCGCACACGCCACGCAGAAACACAAACACGCCTCGCGGTTCCCGCCAGACCTCGCTCTCAGGGCCCGGCACACAAACACACCACCTAATTGGAGTGCAATTACCCAATCACAATTGACAATTAAACAATGAGAAATTGGTCTCCCAAATAACTATGTCTGCAATTACACATTAAGTGCGAAGTATAAATTGAGTCTAGCGCATTGCCTCCGAAGCATAATTGTATGTGTGTGTGTGTGTGTGTGTGTGTGTTTGTGCGACCTATCAAATGTCTCATGCTCATTTACGGACAGAAAATTCTCATTTGCATCACGCCGATGGCGTGTCCCCTACCCGTTTCCTCCCTGAAAGGAATGTCTTACTGAAGAGCCTTTCCTGGAGCCGTTTCTTATGGAAATCTGCAGCGCTCCTCCGCCCTGTTTGTTTATTTTGCTGATCGAGCAGAGCATGGCCGTGGGCTACCTGAGAGCCGCAGACAGATGGAACGATTCAGGCTGTGGATACGCGGCGCTAACGGGCTCGACGTGTCACGTTTGGCTGTACCTTGGGGCTGCCGTGATGACTGTGAGTCTCCCGCTCCTCCTCGTCCCTCTCGCTGGACAGGATGTGGGTTTTGATGGCGTCCAGCGTGCGCAGCATCCAGTTGTGCTGACGGCGGATCTGTCTCTGCAGCTCCTGCCATTGGTGGGATATCATGTGGAGCATGTCCCGCAGTCCTGTGTGCACACAGAAAGACACATGGTAATACTATAAACGCGCACAAACTATAAATGCTGTGGTGTAGTGGTTAAGGTTCTGTAATCCAAAAACTTGAAAATGATGTGACTGAACTTCTACTTACTACATACTGCATTTAAGCATTAGCTAAACACAAATAAAAACTATTAACTAATACAAACGGCACTAAAATTAAATAAAAAAAAAAACATAAGTAATATATGGTGCCAGTATGAAAACCAGCAAAAAAAAAAAAAAAAAAAAATGCAAATAAACAAATCTTCATTATACACTGTACATATTATATTCATTTTCATTATTTCATTACTCTAAATGTTACCTGAAAAAAAACATTATTGTTTTAGCTTGTTGCCAGAGCAGCATTTCTTATTTTTGTTTAGTTTAAAGTGCAAAAATAATTCAAACTAAAATAAAAAATAAAAACTATATAAACTCCTGTTAAAAAAAAAAAAAAAAAAAAGTAATACTTACTTATTTTAAACATTAGCTAAATACAAATAAAAACTATCAACTAATACAAATGGCACTAAGATAGATTACAAAAAAAAACAAAAAAAAACATTAGTAAAACATAGTAGAAGTATGAAATCCAGCAAATAATATGCAAAAAATAACAAATAAATCTTCATTATATACTGTACATATTGTGTACATTCATTTTCATTACTTAAAATAAAATAAACATTAACTGAAATAAAAAAATTTAATTCTTTTTTCAGCTAGTTGCCAGAGCAGCATTTCTTATTTTACTTTAAAATAACTAAAACTTAAATAAAAAAAATCATTTTAAAAACTATATCAAATAAAATAAAATATAATACAATACAAGCAATAGAGACTTTAAAAAAAAAAATACAAAATTAATAAAAAGAGCTGAATTTGAAAAAAAAAATCTATAATAGTATATCAATGATACTAAATGATCATCAATTATACTAAATACTAAAACTATATAATACTGAAACAAACATTATGTAGTGACATGGTGGTTAAAGGTCTGTTATCCAAAACTTCTAGGTTCAAATCTGAAAAAGAAGTCTGTTCCTGGAACAAAATGTACTACTATTTTAAGCATCAGCTAAATACACATGTAAACTATTAACACAAAAGGCACTAAAAGACATAAAAATATAAGTAATATACAGTAAAAGCATGAAAACCAGCAAACAGCATGCAAATAAACACAGATCTTCACTACATACTGTACATATTATGCACTGTATATTCATGCCACTTTTTGAAAGGTAAGTAGTATGTACAGTACATTGTGCAAAGTATGCAAATTTTCTTTATGCAAGGGTCAAAATTGTAACTTTTTAACATATGCAAACTGTATCATTTGGCAAAAGAATTGCTTATTCTGCTCAAAATTGTAAAAATTATTCAAACTATTTCCATACATATGGTAACACTTTAGATTAGGGAACACATATTCACTATTTAAGAGTTCTCCCTCAACAAATTCCTAATTTGCTGTTAATTAATAGTTGTAGTTAAGGTTATGGAGTAGGGTTAAGGGATCTACAATATGGTCGTGCAGATAAAGGCATTAATATGTGCTTTATAAGTACTAATAAACAGCTAATATGCTGGTAATATGCATGCTAATAAGCAACTAGTTAATAGTGAAAATTGATCCCTAATATAAAGTGTTACCACATACCTTTTAAGCATTTTTACTACTCCCTGTTGTGCATTAATCATGGTTAAAATAACTTACGATCACTTAAAATCTATTAGATAAAGACTAAAAATCTATAAAGACTATTAGATGTCACTTTGTGTCCACACAGTACATCAAAAATCCTGTTTCCCCTTTAATTTCAGCTCTGTAATTAGAAGCAAATCTCCTACCAGCGTCCCACCTTGACCATCATTGTCCCGTATCATAGCAACTCAGCAGACGTGCATCACTCCACAGGTATGAGCAGCGGCTTCCATCACAGAACGCCATCGGCTGCGACGAGAGGCCTGATCCAGGCACAATGCGGGGTCACACTCCAGAAGCCCCACTTCCGCCTCGCCCGTATTTATCTTAATTTATGCTTTTTAATTACTCTGAACAAATAGGATTTGCAGACGGAGATGCTGATTGTGGCCGGTCGAGACGCGGCGGACACATGATGGGTTTGGAATATAGAAGCATCCCATAATACTGAGGGATTAACCGAACGCTCGAGTCCTCATCAGATGCGAAAACACACGCGCGGTCTGACTCGGGTCACCGCCGCCATCAAGTAGCGACCAAATCAAACGGCTTGTTTTTTTTCCCCCCCATCTGTTGATTAGCAAGCGTCGAGGAAGATATTATCATTTAACTTGTTCAATATTTTATTTTTTACCAGAGGTTGGTTTTAATGATTTAGATGATGGTGGTGATTATGATAATGCCATAAGCGTTATTATTAGTGATGTGTTTGAGTTTAAGAGGGAAAGAAGAAAGCCAAATGCGTCTGTTGGATCATTAAGGGTGAGTCGTGATAAATGGTTAAATCACAGCACATTAAAGGCTCATTAAAAACAACTGTAGGGGGATGTGCGTGTGTGGGACGGGCCGGCTGGACGGCAGGAACATCTCACTGTAGGGTTTAAGTGGGTGTTCTGCCCATTGGCTGACATTAGCGCTGCGCACATACAGGCCCGGAAAAGTAGCTCTATTCAGTATATACTGTTATTTGAAATGTCTTATGCATTATAATGTGCATTAAGCTTAAGTATGCTACACTGTTGTCAGATGACCTTACTACGTTACACATATATCACTAAATAGCACCCAGGTATTATTTTATAAATAGTTATTTTTCATATTTTAAACCCAATTTTGTGTGCAAAAAAAAAAAAAAAAAAAACTTTTTTATCACTTATTGTACTGAGAATAGTTAAGAAATATACACTACTGTTTAAAAGTTTGGAATCAAGAAGTTTTTTTTTTAAATAAATTTATACCTGTATTCAGGAAGGACACATTAAATTGATCAAAAGTGACAGTAAAAACATTTATAATATTACAAAAGACTTTTATGTCATATAAATGTTTTATTTTGTACTTTCCATTTATCAAAAATATTGAAAAAAAAAAATGATTTTCACAAAAATATTAAGTAGCACAACCATTTTCAAAATTGATAATAATAAGAAATGTTTCTTGAGCAGCAAAATGCCATATTGGAATAAATTCTGAAGGATCATGTGACACTGCATCACAGAAATAAATCACATTTTAAAATATATTACAATAGAACATAGTTATTTCAAATTTTACTAATATAATATACTGTAATATAAAACAATACATTTTAAAATATATTAAAATTGAAAATGTACATTTTAAACTGCAATAATTTCATAATTTTCCATTTTTCTGCATTTTGTGAAAAAGTGAAAGTGCTGTTCCTTTGCACTTTCTATTTATTAAAAAATCCTACGAAATTATTTCCAAAAATATTTAGCAGCTGTTTGTAACACTGATAATAGTAAGGAATGTTTTTCAGCACCAAATCAGCATATTATTTAAATGGTATGATTTCTAAAGTAGAAAAACATCAAATATATTAAAATAGAAAACAATTTACATTTCAAACTGCAATAATTTCATAACCCCCCCCCCCCCCCTTTTTTTTGGCAGTTTTGATTAAAAAAAATTTAATTGATGAAAAATAATTACAAATTAATTAATTTAATCAAGTATTTAAAAAAATGCTTTTCCTTTGCACTTTATTTATTTAAAAAAAATCCTAAGAAATTATTTCCAAAAAAAAAAAATTAAGTAGCTGTTTTCAACTCTGATAATAGTATGAAATGTTTTTGAGCACCAAATGATTTCTGAAGTAGAAAAACATCAAATATATTAAAATAGAAAACAATTTACATTTCAAACTGCAATAATTTCATTATTTTTCTCTTTTTTTGATAAAAAATGTAATTGAAGTATTTCAGTAAATGCTGTTCCTTGGCACTTTCTATTTATTAAAAATAAATCCTAAGAAATTATTTCCAAAAATATTTAGCAACTGTTTTCAACACTGTTTTTCAACTGTTTTCAATAGTAAGAAATGTTTCTTGAACAGCAAATCAGTATATCAGAATGATTTCTAAAGTGGAAAAACATCAAATATATTAAAATATAAAAGTTATGAATTAAAAGTTTTTTACTGTATTTTTGATCAAATGCAGTCTTGATGACTGTAAGAAAACTTCATACTGACCCCAAATGTATTTAAAATGCAAAATATGGTAAGGAGTGCAGAAAATAACCATATTAAAATTAAAATGTCCACTATTCACTTTACTTAAAGAGTTGGTTCACGCAAAATGAAAATTCTGTCATTAATTACCCAGAAGAAATTGTTGAATAAAGTAACTTTGTAGTTTTCTTTGCTCACAAAAAGTATTCTTGCAGCTTCATAAAAATATGGTTAAACCGCTGATGTCACATGGACTATTTTATCGATGTCCTTACTACCTTTTTGGGATTTTAACATGGTAGTACCGTAGCTGTCTATCCAGGGTCAGAAAGCTTTCAGATTTCATCAAAAATATCTCACTTTGTGTTCCAAAGATGAATGAATGTCTTAAGGGTTTGGAACGACATGAGGATGAATACGTAATGACAGAATTTTTGGATAAACTAACCCTAAAACGACTCTTAAGCACACATTATTCCAAAGGAGAAAAGATAAAGTACAGAAGTGGCCCCTTTAAGAAGCTCCCTACAGAAGGTTGGGTTATAGTAAAGGTGCAAGCGTGCATGTTTGTGTTTGTATAGTTGGCAGGGAGTTGTCGTCACGCTGTGGCACCGCAGGACAGGGCTGTCGGGGCATTATAAGGAAGCGCTCCTGCCTCCGAGAGCCATCTGCATATTTAATGGTAGCCGGCTTTACCCAGCGGAGACGAGACATAGCAGCGGGGAGGTCAGCTGAGTGGATTTGTGCATTTGCCGAGCACTCGGCGAGACTCTTCAGGTGAATAATCACAGATATTGTAGAGGAACGAGTGTCTGCAATGGCCTCTGACTCCTCAACCTGCTGTTCTTAATTCCCGCTCTCTTCATATACGGCTTTTGGAAGCGCTCGGCCGGGCCGCCGCACCTGTCTCTCCGCTTTATCCCAGAACTCAATTCAGCAGGCCGCGCGCCATTTGTAATGTATGTGAAAAGGCGTGCGCTCGCCGCTTCAGAAGCGGTTACTTGAGGATTTATAAATTCTGAAGGTCACTATGTTAATACAAACATTAATAATAAATGTGTGGCTCGGCAGAACCGTACCTGATTTGTGGGAGGTGATGAGTTCCAGGAGCTGCCGTCCCTCCTCCAGGAGACTGTCTTTCAGAGCGCTGTGACTGTCCACGTTGAGTTTGAAACTCTACACACACGTGAACACAAAAACGACATGTCAGCGCAAGCGAAATAATCATAGCTCATTTTTTCTACTCCTTCAGACTTTCTGTCCTCTTCAGATTTCCCTCTTATCTTCCATTAGCACACAAATGCACACAAAAAAACGTCATCACTCATCGACCAGGAGGATTGTATTGTTCAAGTGCTGCTCTTTCATAGCTCAAGAGTGTTAATGGGCGAATTTCATAACAAAGAAACACCCAGGTTTAAATTTATGACAACATTTTTTTAAAGTTTCTGCATTGTTTTCAAGAAAATTAAGCACATTTTCCCCCTCAAAATCCCCATTTAGACTCAATGGACTTAAATAATGAGGACTTAAATAATGAAGTAATAAAATATCCAATATAATGAGATTTAAAAATATCAGGAATAAAAAACAGAAGGAATAGACAAGTAAATAATATATAAAAAAATAAATGAAGTCCTCTTTAATAACATTAAATAAGGAGCAAAATGTAATTTTAGATTTTAAATGATAGATTTTTTTTTTTGCAAATCATTACAATATTCAGATTTGGAAAGGGAATATGTGAAAATGGTAAAGCAAAAGATAAAAGTCTCCATTTACTCTACATTTATTAAAGGGATTGCAATGGAACACATGAATAATGAATATTTATTTGGCCATGGGGTGTTTTTTTTTTTTTTTTTTTTTTTTAAGAAATTATGGGTTTAAATGGCTTTCCTATTTTTGTTTTATGTAAGAATCAACTTAGTCACAGATTTTTCCTTAAATTTGCTTGTAAAAATAAAGATGAAAACAAATATTTAGTTAATAGTTCACATACATAGTATAGAGGTATAAAATGAATCTGACGAAAAACATTTTATCAGTTTATATTGATTTGATCACAATTTGAGGTACTGTGGAGATTTCTTAAGAAACTGAGAATCAGGAAACTTCATTTGCTGCGGTTGTTGAGATCTCTTCACGAAACTTGAGCAAAAGTCTTGATTTGTCTCAAAATTGAAACAAACTGAAGCAAACGTCTCAATTCTCCAATTAATCTCAATACAACCTAGAAGAAATAACCAAAATATCAAGGAGATCTCATTTGAGATGTTTCTTGCATACAGGACTCAAAAGATCAAATTAAATGAGTTTTAATGAATATTTAATTGCTCAAAGGTCGCTGTTTAGAATGATTTCTGAAGGATCTTGTGACACTGAAGACTGGAGTAATGATGCTGAAAATTCAGCTTTGCATCACAGAAATAAATTACATTTAAAAATATATTAAAATAGAAAACAGTAATTTCAAATTATAATAATATTATTGCCTTTACCGTATTTTGGATCAAATAAATGCAACCTTGATGAGCAAAGACACTTAAAAATCTATATTTTCACATTTTTGACAAGTAGTACTGTACATCTACAAATGAATTTAAATGGGAGATAATTATTTGAATTCACACTGATTTGATCAAAATTTGAGATATTGTTGAGATTTCTTTAGAAACCGAGAATTAGGAAACTTCATTTGCTGGGATTGTTGAGATCTCTTCAGGGAACTTGAGCAAAAGTCTCAATTCTCCAATTAATCTCAATACAACCTAGGAGAAATAACCAAGATATCAAGGAGATCTCATTTGAGATGTTTCTTCCGTATACAGGACTCTTAAATCAGTTTTAATGAATATTTAATTGCTCACAGGTCACTGTTTACAGTGATTTCTGAAAGATCATGTGACACTGAAAACTGGAGTAATGATGCTGAAAATTCAATTTTGCATCACAAGAATAAATTACAATTAAAAAATATATTAAAAGTAAAACAATATCACAATATTACTGCTTTTACTGTATTTTAGATCAAATAAATGCAACCTTGGTGAGCAAAAACATTTAAAAATGTTTAATAAATATTTAATAATATTTCCAAACTTTTGACAATTTAATTGGGTGAGAAGTCAATGAGAAATATTTGAGTTCACATTTATCAGGTCATAATTTGGAGTAATGATGCTGAAAATTCAGCTTTGCATCACGGAAATAAATTACATTTTAAAAATATATTAAAATATGAAACAGTTATTTCAAATTGTAATAATATTTCACAATATTACTGCTTTTACTGTATTTTGAATCAAATAAATGCAACCTTGGTGAGCAAAAACATTTAAAAATCATAATATTTCAAAACGTTTGGTAATTTAATTGGGAGAAAATTTGATGATAAATATTTGAGTTCACATTTATCAAGTCATAATTTGGAGTAATGATGCTGAAAATTCAGCTTTGCATCATGGGAATAAATTACATTTTAAAAATATATTAAAATAGCAAACAATTATTTCACATTGTAACAATATATCACAATATTACTGCTTTTACTGCATTTTGGATCAAATAAATGCAACCTTGGTGAGCAAAAACATTTAAAAATCATAATTTTTCAAAACGTTTGGTAATTTAATTGGGAGAAAACTCAATGATAAATATTTGAGTTCACATTTATCGGGTCATAATTTGGAGTAATGATGCTGAAAATTCAGCTTTGCATCATGGGAATAAATTACATTTTAAAAATATATTAAAAGTAGAAAACAATTATTTCAATTGTAAAAATATTTCACAATATTACTGCTTTTACTATATTTTGGATCAAATAAATACAACCTTGGGGAGCAAAAACATTTAAAAATCATAATATTTCCAAACTTCTGACAATTTGGAGAGAGAAGTCAATGAGAAATATTTTAGTTCATATTTATCGGGTCAAATTTTGAGACTGTTCAGACCTTTTCAGAAAACTTGAGTAAAAGTCTCAGCTTGCTCTCCAACTAATCTCAATGCAACCTAGAAGAAACGACTGAGATATTAGGGAGACACGTGAAATCAGTTTTCTTGAACTTGTCGTCCGGTTTCATCCCATTGAAACAAACACTCATAAGTCACATTAAGTGCTTCAGCAAGAATGTATATAATCTCCCGCTGCGCTGTCGACACACAACCTTTAAACACCCTTCACACACTCCTTGATCTCGAACGAGCATTATTCATACATCCTCAGAGGAATGAAGCCCATCTCTCTGTATTTGTCCGAGTCTATCCTGCCATCCGCGCCGCTGAATTATTAACAAACGACAGCCGTCCCTCTAATTCATCATCCGCGGCATAAACTAATATTCAAATGACGTTATAAAACTGAAGCCGTTTCTCCCACAGTCGCGCCCTCCAGAAAATGACCTCGGGACTAAGCAACCGCGTTCCCGTCTTTCTATTTCTGTCTTAAACCCACAATTCAGCGCGTGGCGCTCAGCGGCTCAAAGGATCCATCAGTCGGGTGCTTTCCAACTCTCAGTCATGTGTACGTCTCCCAACAGGCTGCCCATTTACTCTGATGTCTCTATTTCACCTTTTTTTTCCCTCTCTAAACCCCCCACCAAATACTGTTTTTCCCCCCTGCTCTCGCCCTCCAGTGGGTGCAGCAGCGGTTGGGAGAAAAAAAACTTTCATGTTGATTGGTTTTGATAATACCCAGCGCTCTCGAACGGAGGGCTCTCCAATTGCTAAGTGTAATCAAAGAGTAGAGAGCATTATCCTGCGTCCACGAGGAAAGGGGGGACGCTGAGGGATGTGCTTTTGAAGATGTGCGGAGGTTGACGGGTGGGAACGAGGGGGGCGTGGGCTGCGCTCCCACAGGGGGCCCGCGGTTGAGGCGCCTAGAGCCATCCTCACCTTCGATTCTCATCTCCTCAGATCTCCCTCTGCCCTGTTTCACGCCATTACCGACCGTTCTGATCTGACCAGCGGCACGGAGGGCAGCGGGAGCCGCCACGGCCCGTTTTCACCTTCAGCTGTCTGCCGGCCTGCCCGCCTGCCTGTCCGTCTGACAGCAAACCTGACAGAAAGATGCATCGACGTGAATACATGGGATCTGTTCTGTAAAGAGTTTCCATTCCGTCCTGCTGTCACAAATGTCTGTTTACGCATGCGGGCTAACATGCTACTCGTACTAATTTTGCATTCGGTACTGTATACTCTGAGCGCAGAGTTCTGTAAGAAATGGATTATGATGGATTCAGTCACAACTCTATAAAAATGACTCAACAGAACCCTTGTTTTTAATTTTAGAGTTTCTTCAATCATTATCTTTGACAGCATTAATGTTATTTGCTTATCACTGATATACTGTTATAATATTACAATTTTTGTTCATATTTTGAAGATTTTTTCATATTTTCCGCTTTCACTTTAATTCTAGTTACATTTTTAATAATTTTTTTTGTTTGTTTGTTAATTGTGTGTTTATATCAATTTAATGGTTTTAGTTTTTTATATTCAATATTCATTTTTGTTTTTTTAGTTTTAGTTATTTTTAAGTACTTCAAGTTAAACTAACCAAAAATGAGAAATGTTGTCGTTTCATTTTATTTTAGCTTAACCTATTTTGCTTCAAGTAACAAAAAAATTGTTTAATGGCAAATTAAATTGCTTTCATTTACTATATATGGAAGCCCGTTTCCACCACTGAATATAAAAAAAAAGGTTATTGTGGCTTTTTATCTCACAATTATGACTTTTATTCCAAGAATCGCATGATACAAGCTTGTAATTGCACGTTATAAAATCTGAATTGCGAGAAAAAAACTCACAATTCTGCTTTTTTTCTCAAAACTGCATGATATAAACTCACAATTGTGAGTTATGAAGTCAGAATTGCAAGATAAACTCACAATTCTTCCTTTATTTCCTCAGAATTGCATGACAAATTGCGAGTTATAAAGTCAGAATTGCGAGATATAAACTCACATAGCATCACATATTTTCTGCTTTCATTTTAATTCTAGTTACATTTTTAGTAATTATTTATTATTAACTGTGGTTTTATCCATTTTATTATATATATATATATATATATATATATATATATATATATATATATATATATATATATATATTATATATTATATATATATTTGTAGTTTTTTTAAATATTCAATATATTGCGAGATAAACTCTGCCTTTATTTCCTCAGAATTGCGTGACAAATTGCGAGTTATAAAGTCAGAATTGCGAGATATAAACTCAATTCTGACTTTTTTTCTCAGAATTGCATTACAAACTCGCAATTGTGAGTTATAAAGTCAGAATTGTGAGATGTAAAGTCGCAACTGTGAGACAAAAAGTCAGAATTGTGAGATAAAAAGTCGCAATTACCTTTTTTATATTTTATTCAGTAGAGGAAGTAGGCTTCCACAATTATAATAACCCTTATGATCTCTGAAAAAAGGATATTATTTTGCATTGTAGTGCCATTTTGTGTAAAAATATCTTTGCAGTCAGACAAAAGAATAATACGTCACTCTGGAAATGTAAGGTCAAAAAGAGTCCACTGCATTATGGGATATATATTATGGGATATAGTTTTCCATGCAGTGCTCTCTGGTTGTATAGTGCACATTTTGGTAAATGCAAGCAGGTCCCTCAGGCATTCTGTGCATCCAGAAAATGCATACTATGAACACCATACATACAAAATCCTGTAGCAGTAGTGTGGTATCAAACATAGGCTTACAAATGTTGATCGCTGCACATGAAAAACCTTGTAAAGCCTGACATGAAAAAAATGTCAGAAAAATCTAGACAATTTTTTTTTTTTTTACTCGAGTTGAGCTGTATAGTCATATAGTATGATACGCCCATACTAGTGAGGGGAGGAAAAAAATATATAAAATTAAAAAAATCACTTCAATTTTATTCAGAAGCTCAAATGTATTGCAATTTTGTTTAGTTGCTGATATTGCCAAAAATGTCCAAAGAGTGAAATAAATTTTTTGTAATGTAAATCAGTGAGATCTTCCTAACAGTATAACAGACTACTTAAAATACATACAAAATCACTTGTCACTCTATCAACCATAATATGTTTTAGGTGATATTTAAATGCTTAGTTTTATGATCAAAGCTCTGCATTTTTTATTGCGGGCAGCAATTTAATATAATTATGATTGAGAGATGAACAAATAAATGTTCCACTAAAGCCTGATGAATCATAGTCGACATCTGAACATGATTTTTCTACGATATATGGATAATCAAGTAAACCTAAGTTGATTCAGTCCAGTAAATGTTCAAATTAAACTATTATTAAGATTTCTCAGTAAAAAGACTCGTGAAGCACAACCTGAAGAGGGAAAGTTTTACAATTACGATTTACATTTACAAAAAAAAGCCTAAAAGGTATAAACAGATCATGTTAATAATTTAGAGGCCTTACACAAACAATCTGATTTTTAAAGTAACATCTGAAAGCACTAATCATGTACAAGTAAACAAGCCCTAAGTCTAGCGACTTAGAAAGCACAGAAATGGCCGTCATACATACTAAATGGATGGTGTGGTGTCTGAGGCCGTCTGGGGCCGAGCCTCTCTCTCTCCCTCAACTTTGTGCCATCAGAAAGCGCGAGCGGGACGAGACGGGTGATGGATCAGCAGGTGAGAGAATTTATCACTCATGACAGACACGAGAGAAAGTGAGGAGAGCTTATTTATGACTTCGGATACAGGCTGAAATTGATATCCTTTACAGAGCTAAACGCCTTTAAAATGAGTAAACAAACTGAAGGGGAAAAAACGCAGAATAAACAGATATCCATCACTGATTTATGCAACAACAAAACGCTCTAGTAATAGGGTGTAATATCAATTTTTGGTGCACGTGCCAAGGACGCTCATACACTGTATTCGACGCCATAAAAAGCAAGCTGTAATAATCCCATCAACGACAACCGAGGCGATATCAATATCGCATAATCTTATTAAGAGACTCTTTATATCAATTCGTGCAGCTCCGATTCAAGGTTCAGCATAAGCAATAAGACAACGAACGACATGTTTTATTAAACAAGGATGTACAAGATGCAAAACATATTGTTACAAACACCTCAAAAACAACATTTCCGTCAACTTTCAAGGTGTGAAAAATACCCTTACATCCATTTCATCATCACCTTTACCTTCAAAACCCAGCCTCAAAGAGAAAATCCAATGTGTTCATGAATGAAACCTAACAGTTTGAAAGCCTAAATCTGCATTTCAAGTTGATTCCTAAAGCAGGTGTGTGTTTTGTTTGCCATTACGGTACAAATTTGTGTTGCATCTTCACAAGGGAGGTGATACGTGCTTTGTTCTGCTAGCTCTTGACGTGTGACGCGTCCGCGTGTGTTTGTGCACGAGCAGATAGACGGGACGCCTCGCTCTGAGCTGAAGCACCCTGGCTAGGATCAGACGGGAGGGCAGACAGGTTATCGCTTACTTGACATCAATAGATGTGCCACAGCAACCAGTGGACCACGAACCTCCCCCCGTCCTAATCCCCAAATCAGGGAGAGAGGGAACGGAGGGAAGACTGCTGGGCGAGGAGGTGTCTGGAGACAGATTGGGGTTTGTGGTGTGCAGGTTTGAAGGAATTTGTGGATTCTGGGGTGAGCAAGCAGGAGGCGGCACGTCAGTCTCTCCTGGATCACGAGTGTGGTGCTTGTTATTAAAGGGACAGTTCACCCAAAAAAAAAAAAAATCTCAGCATTTACTCACCCTCATTTCATTCCAAACCTGCTTGACTTTCTTTCTTCTATGAAAAACTCAAGGAAATATTTACAAAATTGGAATTTTTGTACATGAAAGTTGTTTGGACACCAACTTTTTTCAAAATATCTTTGACAACATTTATTATTTTTTATAATTATAATGACATAAAGGTGAGTAAACAATGACAGAACTTGTCATTTTATAGGTGAACTATTAAAATTATATTATATAAAAAAATATATAATTATAAATATAAATTTAATATAACAATGAAATAAATATATATTAATTAATTTTAACCATTTATTAGTCATTTATTTTCAATTATACTTAAACATTTATATTTTTATTTTTTCCTTATATTTATTTCTCTGTAAAAATCTTACAATTTTTGTTATACACTATAATATGTATTTGTTATGTAAAAATACATTTCCAGACCAAATGCTTATTTTTTATTATTAGAATGACATAAAGGTGAGAAAATAATGATATACTTTGGCATTTTATGAGTAAACTACTAAAATGATATCATATAAAAAATAAATATAATTTTAATTATAAATTTAATATAACTTAATGAAATATATATAAATTAATTTTAAGTATTTATTATTTTCACTATACTTACTAAAATATTTATAGTTTTTGTTTATTTTTTTAAAAAATAAATAAAGCTTTTTAAATTTTTGTTATATATAATAATATTTACAAATGTGTTACCAATTGTTACCAATACACTTCAAGACCAAATGCTTATTGTTTTTTATGATAAGGACAACATAAGGGTGGGAAAACAATGACAAAACTAGTCATTTTATGGGTTAACTATTAAAATTATATTATTATATAATAATATATATTATGATATATATATGTTCCTTGCAAATATTTATTAGTTATTGTTTTCAATTATACTTACTAAAATATTTATATATGTTGTTTATTTTTTGTCTTTATATTGATTTTTTTCTGTTAAAAAAACATAGTTTTTGTTATATTTTATAATATTTATAAATGTGCTATGTACTAATACATTTCAAGACCAAATGCTTATTGTTTTTATAATTACAATGACATAAGGGTGAGAAAAACAATGACAAAATGTCATTTTATAGGTTAACTATTAAAATTATTTTATAAAATATGAATATATAAATATGATCTAATATAAAATAATGAAATAATGAAAATAATTTAAAATATTTAAGTTATTTATTATTTTCGATTATACAAAATATTTTTTCACAAATACATTTCAAGACCAAATGCCTATTTTAATGATTAGAATGACATAAGCGTGAAAAAGCAATGAGAGAATTTTACATTTCATGTGTTTACTATTAAAATTACACTATATAAAAAATAAATATAATTTTAAATATAAATTTAACATAATATAATGAAATAAATATATATAAATTAATTTTGAATATTTATTAGTTATTTATTATTCTCAATTTTACTTACTAAAATTTCTGTAAAAAATAAAAAAATAATAATAATAAAATATATATATATATATATATATATATATATATATATATATATATATATATACACACACATATATAAATACACACTACATACTACAATATTTATAAATGTATTATGTACAAACGCATTTCAAGACCAAATGCTTATTTAAGAACCATACTGGGAACTACTCACCATACTTAGAACAAATCAAATCATAGTTATGTTAATAGTATCATGCTGAAGATAACCACATGGTAACCTTTTTGACGTTCATCAATGTTTTTTTGGCTAGGAACCCCTTTGTGCAAGAAAAGAAGAGTTTATGACATTTCCCAAGTGAAATAAACAGCTTTAAAAAGCATAAGTTGTGTTTTCAAGCTGCCAAACTGTCGGTTTGATGGTTTTAAAGGGGTTTTAAGTCAGTGGGTCAGACTGAAAAACAAGCTAAAATATCTTAAACCAGCAAACTACCTCAGGCTAGTTCAACCGAGTTAACTCTCAACTCTTTCAGATGGAGAGAAAACGACTGTCGAAGCTGCAACTACAGTTTTTAAAAAGTTTAAGAAGCAAATTAAAGTTATGAAGTACTAAATGTTAAAATAATTAATTTAGCTAGATGATAACACCTACATGCAATACAAAACAGGGTTTGTTATTGTAAACAGAAACAATTTTGTGGGTGCTACACATTCAGTCATTTTTTTTTTCTAGAAAAGTCTGTGCATTTAAAAACGCATCAATTTACTAAATGTTTTAGTAGTTTTGTGAACTTATAAGAGCATACAAGCATCTAAATTGACACAGACTAATAGTCATGGCCACAAAACTCCAATTAACCTTTATAAACACTGTCTACTCAAATATAAAGGACTGTGTGGTTTATGTACTAGCTGACGTATAAACAGTGTCTTTAATGTTTGTGTGTATGTTGGAAAGCAGGAGCACAATTCACTATCTGTGTGACTGGGGGCCCTTGTTTCTGTGTCTCATTTGCCAATGTTGGCTGGTGTGTGTGTGTGTGTGTGTGTGTGTGTGTGTGTGTGTGTGTGTGTTTGTGTGTGTCGTTAATGTGATTCAGAGACCTGGATCCGCCACCCAGCGCAATCAATAGCTGTTTCATTTCACAATCTCTCAATGCCTTATAAAGAAAGCCCACTCCTTTTCTCTCTCTCTCCTTCTCTTCCTACCCTGCAACAGCCAACCTCCTCCTTACGGCTCTCCCGTGGGTACCGGAAAGATCCGTGCTCACAGACACACACATATATGCGCACGGACACAAACACACACACACGCACACACGCTCCCCACCTGCCAGCTGGACTTAATGCCCAGACATTAAACCTGTGAGCACATCCTGAGAGCCCCGAACGCTGGATGAGAGACAGCGAGTGTGTGACCCCACTCTCTGAATCAATAAAAATGAGTGAAGCCCCTCACTATAAAACACAATGTGATTTTCCTCCTGCAGTACAGACGGCTGGTCACACAGACCGATGGATAAACAAACACGTCTCGCTGGTGCATGAGGTAAACATGATACGCTTCTGATACGGGTTACTAAGGGTTTCACACTCCCGTTGGAAGGACAACTCGTAAATGAGATCACTTAATATCTCAATTAGTTTTCCTAGATGACAATGAGATTTAACGAAGGACATACGGAGAACTTTGCTCACGTAATCTCACATGATGTCTTTGGAGTTTTAGAAGAGAAAAATACAATAGCAGCATTTATCTGTATGATATAATGTTAAATTATACAGATTTATAAAAAAAAAAAAATACATGCATATTCATAATTTACTTTTGATAATTGTGCATGTGTATAAATAATACAAATTCATTTAAAACTTACTTTTGATAATGTTAAATATAATATGTATTTACATTTATAAAAGCATGAAATATTTTTAACTTTGGAATAGAGGAAATGTTTTCATTTACTGTAAATTATTTATTTAAATATGGTATAACATATGAAAGTGTTAAATTATACATGTTTATAAATAAATTAATTTACTTTTATAATTTACTTTGAAAATATTTTATAATAATACATATTTACACTACAAGTCAAAAGTTTTTGAACAGTAAGATTTTTAATGTTTTTAATAGAAGTCTCTTCTGTTCACTAAGCCTGCATTCATTTGATTCAAAGTACAGCAAAAACAGTAAAATGTTGAAAGATTTTTTTTTCTATTTAAATTTTATGTTTTCTATGTGAATATGTTTTAAAATGTAATTTATTTCTATGATGCAAAGCTGAATTTTCAGCATTACTTCAGTGCCACATGATCCTTCAGAAATCATTCTAATATGCTGATTTGCTTTTCAAGAAACATTTATTATTATTATTTATCTGAAATAAAAAGCTTTTGTAACATTATACATTGTACTATTCAAAAGCTTGGAGCCAGTATAATTTATTTTATTTATTTATTTATTTATTTTTTGTTAAAGAAATTATAGAAATTAATACTTTTATTTAGCAAGGATGCTTAAATTGATCAAAAGTGATGATAAAGACATTTATAATGTTACAAAAAAAATTATATTTCAAATAAATGCTGTTCTTCTGAACTTTCTATCCATCAAAGAAACCTGAAAAAAACCTCCTCAGCTATTTTCAACATAATAATAACATAAAAATCAGCTTCAAATCACAGGAATAAATTACATTTTAAAATATATTCAAACAGAAAACAGTTATTTTAAATAATACAAATATTTCAAAATTGTACTGTTTCTGCTATACTTTGGATCAAATAAATGCAGGCTTGGTGAGCAGAAGAGACTTCTTTAAAAACTTATTACTAATAAAACCTTACTGTTCAAAAACTTTTGACTGGTAGTGTATATTCATAAAAATGTATTATTTTGGAATAGAATGCATTTACAGAAAACTATAAATTACTTATTTAAATATTATATATTACAATATATGAAAATGTTAAATTATGCATGTACATTTATAATTTACGTTCGATATAATGAAAATCATTATGTAAGACTTACATTTTATACACACACGAATACACACAAATATACTAATTCAGAAATTTGTAGTAAATTATAAATTATTATCTATTACTGTAAAATGTAAAATTCTACAGTAAAATTCTTTTTTAAAAATAAATGCACATAAATTAAATGCTTTAATATCATAGATCTAAATCTATAAAAAGAATTTAATCCTTTTGTACATAAACAATTAACTCATTTGTGCCCATTTTGATTGTGTCAGAGACAAAGTTGATTCTTAAATTAAAGATGACATGATGAAACTATGAAAGAGCAACATCTGAGCAAAAATCCTCCTTTAAGATTATAAACTACAATTCCAGTAGAATAAAAAACAAAGCAGTATGAACACGAGGGGAAACACTTCTGAGCATGTGTTCATTTGTTAACCTATGTGAGTTTTTACACACTGAAGGATATCGACGGACAGACATTTACTCACGAGGTGAGTTTCCAGGTAGAGTCTGAGGCTGTCGATATCAGCTCTGGGTGGCGTCCAGTTGTCTGTGGTTTCGAGAGCGTCTCTCAGCCAGCAGATGAACTCGTCCAGTTTGCTGACAAAACCCTGCAAGAACAAACACGCAACACACAGACACATCAAACATGCGGTCAAACACGGCAAATGCGATTTGCTTTGACATCAAACGTCTCGAAACATAAAAATCAGAACAAAACCACCATGTGCTACACCAGAATAGGACAAATAGGGCCTCAGAAAAATAATCAAGTGTTTTGATAAGGTTTGATAAACTGATAAAAGTTTCAGAGCGAGGGTTTGCATTTGTCAAAAGCACACAGTGCTTTAGGGAATGTCACACAGAAGCTGCCCTTGATGTGCCTCAATGGCTTTTTCAGTATGTGCTCAGTGTGTAAATACTGCCATCTGCTGGACCAAAGAAAATCTATATAGTCTCCAACAGCTGATTCTAGCTAAAACAAACACTGGAGGAACAGCTCACTGAAAAATTAAAAATGTCTCAATATATGTCCAAACTGCTCTGTTCCAAACAACAAATGTAGACGGGGTGTTTTATACCTTAAAAAAGACAAAACAACTCATAGTCTGTATCAAGTCTTCTGAAGACACATAAAAAGCTTTGTGTGAGGAACTGACCAAAATTTACCTTCCACCTCAGCTCTCAAATGTGCTTCATAAGACTTCAGAAGTCATATAGACTGTTTTATTATACTTTTATGTAGGGATGGGCGATATGACCAAAAAAATTATCACAATATCAGTCGATATCAATAATTATCACGATAAATATCACATTTGCTACAGTGTGAAAGTTGTAAAAACCAGATGGTTAAATGTGGCTTTAAAATATTCTTCATGGTCAGAACATGACAAACACTTCATGTTTTTTTTTTTAATTCTTCACACTTTTTCCAGTCATTTTTCCCTAACAAAATTAAATCTTAATAGAAAAAAATAATTTCTTAGTTCTGCATGTTTTATTGAGTAATATTGTTTCAAATTAAGAAACAGGTCTGTGTTACCTGATAATATTAATAATAATATATATTAAAAAAATATATATTTTAGAAATACACATTTGATAGTAACTTGAGTTAGGATGTAGATGTAGATTCATGTTCATTATCAAAATCAGTAATTGTAAAAATTGTAGCAAACTCATTTTTATATGGTGAAATGTAAATATTCTGACTGTTTGAGGTTTTATTTTTTTTTAAATTAACCATTGCTCTTTTATAGCATCATCCATAGATCATAATAATAACAGTTAAAATCACAAATATAGCACATCTAATTACAAAAATGTAACATGGTTCCTAGGTATTTTTTATGAAAAACGGTAGTCTAAATACATTTAGTATAAATGCATAAACGCTATAGCTTAATCATAAAAAATACTGTAATTATATTCCATTACTCCTCCTTCAATACGTTTAATACGTCTACATTAAATATATAAGAAAATTCGACACAAATATCCACATTTCTGACACAATACCACTGTGCAGTTAGTGCCACTACAGTAAATCTATGGTAAATGATGGCGATTTGTAGATTAAAAAGACTTCTGACTGTATCGTTGCGCACAGTGTTTTCTTAGCGCTTTTTCATCTGGCTATAAATCAAGTCATTTGTGCTCTCACTGAATTCAAGCGCATCACAATGGCGCTGTTTAGTGAACGAGTAAGTTCGCGCTCGCCACCGTTTGAACTTTGATCCGAACGGATAAACGGTCCGAGTGGCGCGCTTTGACTAGCACTCTTTTGTTCCGCCATTGTCTTACAAACATTATATCGAACATTTATCGAACTCTTGTTGAAATTCATATCGCGCGATAATTATCGTTATCTATTTATCGCCCAGCCTTACTTTTATGGCACTATTGTGTTATTTTTGGTGCTCAGAACCTCTCATTTGAGCAGTTTGAACATTCTTCTGCATATGAAATGAAGGTGAGTAAATGATGACATTTTCAGGTGAACTATTCCTTCAAGTCTGTGGTTAACCACGGGGTGAACGTTGAGGATCTGAGCTCTAATTAGAGTGACAAATACGCTGGTCTTCTGATGTTCTGATGTCATACGCCCAAACGGATCAAATACCATTTCATAAAGTCTCTAATGAACCATCTGAATGTAATACGAGAACATCTCACCCTTTCTCGAAGGCAGCTCCTCCTGCTCATTATCTAACATTGGTGAAAATCAAAGATATTGATACAAATGACCTCTCGGCAGACGGCGGCTAAAAAAATCCCATAATTTATCGACTGTTTGGCCTTCACCGGCAGACAGGCTTTGAAGTGGGTGAGGCTGGCTGTGCTTTCAAAGCTAAATGCTGGAGAGGAATCGGATCCGTGTGCGAACGCCATTTCAGATGTCAGAATAAGGCCTGAATGCATCTCCTACTGGTTTCTATATTGTTGAGCAGATCAGCTGGACCTGGTTTTGGTCAAGCTGGCCAGAGACTGCTTTTATGTTGAAAGAAAGCCCTGAAACTATGGCACATCTCTCCAGCTCGGCTGCAATATGGTACATCATCATATAGACCAAAGGAATTCTGCGAGATTGTGGCAGTCGATGGAGATCAATAGATACAGCCGCTAAATTATTCCCCTGGCAGGGACGCCTTGCGATTCGCTCTCATCTCGTGCACTGATAAAGCTCTCAGAGCAGATGAATATGTAGCCGCTGGTCACGGCATTAACTGAGCTTGTCACCAGACCTGTTTGTGAGTGTATTACAGAGGGAGGAAGAGAAAATGAGACACGACTCTATGCCCCAGAGAAAGAAAAAGAAAGAGACAGACAGAGACAGAAAGAGAGTGAGTGCTAATGGGCAGTCGGTTGGCGCCAAATTCTTATTTGAATTAGACAACCTCAGAAACCATCACTGCTTTTATTACCATATTCAATGCATACAGAATTGTTCACCCAAAAATTTTTATTCGTCAATTATTTAATCACCTTGATGTTGCATATCTACTTTTATCAGCATAATCATGTCTGTTTTTATGCATTAAATGTGAATTGTTTACCCAAAAAATTTAATTTGTTGAATATTTAATCACAGTGATGTCATTTCGAACATGCATGCTGTTATTTTTTGTCACTGGAATGTAAAAGGAGAATATTTGGAGAGCAGTCACACAAAACAAAACAAAACAAAACAAAACAAAAAACACAAAACAAAACTAATAAAATAAAATACTTGTCAAAAAAAATAGGCTTCATTTTCTATATGCAAAAAATAAATACTATATCAGCATATTCATGTTGTCTGGTTATATACATTTTTCAAAAAAGTGATTATTTAATAACCCTAATGTAATTTGAAAACAATCACACAGCTACAAAATTAAAATAAAATTAAATTAAATAGAAAAGAAAATTAAACAAAAAGGAGAATATTTGAAAACAATCACACAACTCCAATTAAAATGAAATAAAATACAAATAATAAACAAAAAATAACAAAAAATAAAATACAATACTTGTCAAAAAATGTCAAAATGAAAAATAGACTTCATGTTCTATATGCAAAAAAACCAAACAAAAAATACTATATCAGCATTTTCTGTTTATATACATTAAATAGAAATTGTTTACCCAAAAATTGTAATTTGTTGATCATTTAATAACCCTGATGTAATTCCAAACATGCATATTATTTCTTCCCCCCCCCCATTGGAATGCGAAAAGAGAATATTTGGAGAACAATCACACAGCTCCAAAATTAAAATAAAATAAAATAAAATAAATAATAAAATAAAATGTAATAAAATAAAATATAATTAAAATAAAATAAAATGCATTGCTTGTCAAGAAAATGTCACAGTGAAAGACAGGCTTAATTTTCTATATGCAATAAATAAATAAATAAATAAATAAATACTATATCAGCATACTCATGTTGTCTGTTTATATGCATTAAATAGAAAAGTGTTTACCCAAAAATGAAATTTGTTGATTTAATAACCCTGATGATTCCAAACATGCATGTTATTTCTTTTTTTTCCATTGGAATGCAGAAGAAGAATATTTGGAAAACAATCACACAGCTCCAAAAATAAAATAAAATAAAATACATTGCTTGTCAAGAAAATGTAAAAAAAAAAAAAAATAGCCTTAATTTTCTACATGCAAAAAATAAATAAATACTACACCCACACCCACACCCACACACAGCTGTCTCAATTTATCTATCCATCTATTTTTCCCTTTTAAATTTATCTTTTTTTTTTGTAAATTTAACATAGTTCTCTTTTTTTGTCTTATATTTGTTTTCAGTACTATAACTGGCACCAAAAATAAAGACGCAAAGACAAAGATATGCAAAGAATGTCAAAGTTGGGGGGAGGCAGAGGAGACAGAGGGAGAGAGACAGAAAAAGACAAGGAGAAGGGGAAGACGGGTTGGTGGCGTCACACATGACTAGGCCCCTGAGACGCCCCCAAGAAGAGGCTTCAGCTGCCAGCTGTCTGTTGCCATGAGAATGAAGTCATCTCCAGCGGCTGAATACTAATGTAATCAATCACCTCCTCCTGTGACACGCATCATCTCAGGTGGATGTGGCTGCCTACCTCCACCCGCTCCAGTGAGCTTAGTGCACACACACACACACACACACACACACACACACACACACCTGCACTGGAATCAAAGGAAGGATTACAGCTGAAAACTTTTGAGGGCATCCTTCCCTTCACTAGTCATTCACCTCCATCAGATCGGCATGATTGCCGTGGATGCTGAGGAGTGTTATGAAGTAGCTTTCAAAAGTGCTTCCTTTGCTGTAAGGATTGATCTGCTTGGATGAAACAGAAGACTGAATTTGAAGGGATAAAATACGAATTAGTGGGAACTGAAAAAATTCCAGTGGATGATATAAAGCCATGACTCTGGCTGAAATGTGACTAATGTTATTGAACATTAGTTACTTAAAATTAACTTCTGTGTTTTAAGAACTAGCCTGACCAACTAGCAGTTAGCCAATCCACGTTTTAATATAAAGTAAAAAAAAAAAAATGTTTTGATCTGTAAGAAATAAAACAGAAGTCTAACTTGTAAGACTAGTCTAAACATGCAACCGGCCATAGAATGAATGCTGAACAAAATGTTGAACACATACAGTATAACCATAGTTTTCACCAAAATACCACAGTTACAGTACTAATGCAAACCCTTAATAAATTAATGTGGCATCGCATTCAAACTGTGCAAAAATCTTTAGATCATTTGATGTTGTTTTTTTTTTTAAATGTCACTAGTGGCAGAAATCATATTAATTAATAGATTAATTTCTATTTTCTTTTTGGGCACTATGCACTTTTTTTTTAAACCAAAGCATCAAAAGTTGCAGAAAAGCTGTGCATCTAAATTATCTTGTTTAAAAAATATATTAATTGGATGCACTCATTATCGTCTCATTTTCACAAACACACACAGACACACACTTATTAATTTATAATAATGCAGGTTTACAAACTAGTGTTTGTGATGTGAATTTCCATTTGGCCACCAGATGGCGGTAGTACGCAACTATGTCTTTAAAGCAGTAAACCGACGAGTAGAACTAATCTCATGTCAACAGTCAGGAAATAAAAAAAAAACGTGTTATGCTGTAATATTTAAAAGCTAACATGCATTTTTTTCTGATAAACATTTCAAACAGTAGTATGCCACAATGTCACTGTGCTGACCTCACTAGTTGTCTCATGATGTTGCATGTAGATGACATTCAGTTGGGTCCTATGGCAACTTGCTTGTGATGTTCCTTAATTATTAATAAAACTATGTGCAAAATTAATAGAATATAAACACAAATTTTCATATTTAATATGCATGTTTAACCATGTATAATTTCTAAAAAAATTCTTAATATTATCAAATGAGTCTAAGCTAAAACAAAATCACATCTCTAATTTACAGTTATGCATCACACAATAGCTAAACCTGGACAAATTGCATTGTAGGATACAGTATTCCCTGCAGCACCTCTGTTGCATATTGCTCATTTCAGCAAATGCATTAGGTCATCTGGGTATTTTCATGCATCCACAAAAAACTGCATACTGTGCATAGTGTACATAGTACATATAGTAAGAGTATGGTGTTCTGCACATAGCCCATAAGAAGGTGAAGAACTAGTCTGACAAGTTTGGGTTTCCTCAAGCACCCAGGCCCTTTATAAACACGATTGCATGTTCTTAATTACGTGGCTAATCATTTAATTACAGACTTGGGATTGAAGAGAGGTTGTCGAGGAGTGCAATCCTGTTAATTAAGCTTTGAATATTAGCAAAAGGCTGAGGTGGCTTGTTAGTTCATTACCCCTTTAGTTATCAGCTGTTTTTAATATCTGCTTAGTGTAGTGACACATATTAGCTGCCGCCTCTATGTGAATGAGGATTAAGGCATACAAATGACTTCCTTAATGATTATATCCCTTTCAAATTAGATCGGAAATGCAGAACTGTGATAAATGTAAGTTTATTAACATTAACACTTGCTTATTTAGTTTTGCTGAGTGATATGTAAGGAATAGCATACTATTCTTACTATTTCTGCAGTATGTGTACTAGAATTACCTGATTTGCCAAAATTATCCGCATTTATGGAATGTATCCCACAATGCAACCCACAAATTTTGGAGGTGCTGCATAAAGTGGAAGTGGAAGTGGAAGTGTATCCACTCATTATTTGACCTGACTGCCGAAAGTCAAGACAATTTTACTGAAAACTGAATGCAAAATAACTGAATGGTGTTCATAACTAAACACCACTTACATGCAACATGTTGAGATCATGTGACAACAAATGTAGCATTCTATCTTTAGTTAAATGTTTATCATAGAATAATGGCTACAGTTTACCTTACTATAAAAACAGTATGCAGTTTACAGTATATACTAAGGATGGGCGATACCTCCTATTTTATTTTCGATCCGATACCGATATTTTCAAGCCAAGTATCGTCGATATCAATACCGATACTGATACCTCTAAACTAAACTGATCTTTTAAATTATTAAAAGAATAAAATCAGTAATTATACTCACTTAACATTATATTTGAAAGTCATGTGTTTTAAACATTTCATAAGCGTTTTTTTTTTTTTTTTTAACATTAAAATTTTGTATTTTAGCTTCTTACTGGGCAGTAACCTCAAAGGTGCACCTTTCTTTACCCCTAAAAGCCAGGGAGCATACTAGTACCATACAAGTACACACGCATTAAGGGTAGATAAGGTACAAAGGTGTACCTTGGAGGGTACCTGATGAAAAACAACCATGGTGTTACATAAGTACTAAAATGTATAATAATAATAATAATAATAATTAGTAGTATTAGTATTAGTATTATTAATTATTACTATCATTGTTTTTGCTACAAATATTATGGTTGAAATAATGTTCCTGTAGTGTTAACCATGGTAAAAGGAAGCAAGCCAAAACAGAGAGTGTTAACCATGGTAAATTTGTTGTTACTACAAATTGTTTCTTACAGACAACAATTACAGGATATAACAACCAATTTGAACTTTTAACAACCAGTTTAAATAAATTTACTTACACAAGCTAGCCTAATTAAAATAAATATTTCATGTACACTATACTGTTCAAAAGTTTGAGGTCAGTACGATTTTGCAATGTGTCTTTAACCATGCAAACCAAGGCTGCACTTATTTGAACAAAAAAAAAAAAAAAAAAAAAAAACAGTAAAAACAGCAAGATTGGGAAAATGAACAATTAAAATAACTATTTTCTATTTTAATATATTCTGAAAAATGTAATTCAAAAAGCATCTGTGATCAAAGCTGAATTTTCAACATCATTACTCCAGTCTTCGGTGTCACATGATCCTTCAGAAATCATTCTAACATACTTTGCTACTCTTTTTTTTTCTTTTTTTTTTTTTAAATAATGCTTTATTATTTCAGTGCCATGAGAACAAGAGGAAGAAACATCATTTCTGATTATTATCAATGTTAAATGAAGCGTCAGCAGCGAACGCTATCTGTGATTGATTGGTTCTGTCTTACAGCATTTGCGTGTGTTCCGATGAGCGGGAGGAATAGTTCTATCCTGCACAATAATTCGATAATAGTCTATTGTTCCTCTTAGAGGCTTATTTTATGCACCAAACTTCTTGTTAAATAAATAAAATTAATGGTTAAAAATGCACTTTAGAATCGATATTTTTATGTGAGGATCGATCCTTTCGATACAACGTCAGTATCGAAAGTATCGATATTTTAGAATCGATCCGCCCATCCTTAGTATATACTGCACAGTATTCAATACTCTAAATAAGGAAAAGCATATAGTATATACTGCATTCAGGTAATACGGCACAATATACAGTATATATGGAATAATATAAAGTATATACTGCATAGTATTCAGTATACAGTATTTATGGCTGTATGCACTGCTTAGTATGCAGCATAGTGCATATACAACACAGCATCTGGTTATGTACAACAGCATAAAGAATATATGGAACAGTATAAAGTATATACTGCATAGTATTCAGTATACAGTACATATGGCATAGTATAAAGTATCTACTGCACAGTATTAGTATACAGTATTTATGATAGTATGTACTGCATGGTATTTAGTATATAGTACATATGGCATAGTATAAAGTATATACTGCACAGTATACAGTATTTATGACAGTTTGTACTGCATGGTATTCAGTATACAGTATATATGGCATAGTATAAAGTATATACTGCACAGGATACAGTATTTATGACAGTTTGTACTGCATAGTACTCAGTACACTGCATATGCAACAATGCATTTGGTTATGTACGACAGTATAAAGTATGTACTGCACAGTATTCCGTATACAGTGTATATGGCATAGTGTAAAGTATATACTGCACAGTATTCAGTATACAGTATTTATGACAGTATGTACTGCACAGTATTCAGTATACTGCAAATATCTGGTTCTGTATGACAGTATAAAAAATACATGGAACAGTATGAAGTATCTAATAGTACATATGCCACAGTATAATGTAGGCCTATATACTGCACAGAATTAATAAACAGTATATAAGGCACAAAATATATGGAACATTATAAAGTACATTCAGTATAGTATAGTATATAGTATATATAGAACTGTATACAGTATATACTGCACAGTATTTAATATACTGTATAAACAACAGTATTCAGTTACACGTGGCACAGCATACAGTATATATGTAACAGTGTAAAGCATATACTGCATGGTGTTTAGTATATACGGCACCGTATACAGCATATACTGCACAGTATTCAATAAGTAGTAACCTAGTATTTTACTGTTGAAAAACTGAAAAACAAGAATACTCTGCCAAAAAGCAGAAATCTCTCACCTCTATCTTTGCCCAGACATCATGGTAGTTCTCTTGGTGCTGAATATCTACTAGTAGTTGCTGTATCAAAGGTGTGCATTGGAACATTATCTTTGGTGCATTGGGCCGGCCAGCCGATGAATTTCTACCCCTGGATTCTGGTGTACTTCGTGCCCCCTCGTCCTCGGACAACAGGTCACTGAGAGGGCCGGACTCAATGCTGTCATCAATTGAAGGTGCCACGTCGCTCGAGGAGGTAGGTGAAAAGCGCCCGACTCGGGAGGGCTTCTTATAGGGGTGAAGCAAAAGGAGATCATTGCTGCTCTCCCAATCAGGGTTGACCTCAGTGAGCTCCCAGTCATCCACATCCTGGATGGACTCTTCCAGGCCTCTTTGTGGTAAAGCCTGAGCAAGGCTTTCCAGCTTCATCGTCAACATCTCTGTCTTTTTCAGCTGGGCGGGAAGAGCGAGGAACTCATCTGAGCCATACCAGTGTTCTTTGGGGCTGCCAGATGCTTTGGAGATGCACAGAGCATTCTGGTTCACAATCCAGAGAGTACCGGTGGTGGGAGCTTGATCATCTGGGCTGGATGACATTGCCCGCTGTTCAGGGTCTGAGATATCCTCCCCTGAAGATGGTGGAGGGCTGGAAGAGTCACTGTAAGCCTGCTTGGCTTTGGAGTGCATAGTCTTGAAGTGCTTCTGCGTGTGAAATCCCTGCATGGCCTCTGACGAGCGTCTCTCTAGAGGGACTTCACTGGGCACCGATGGTCTCTTGAGACTCGATTGCAAATTCCTCCCATTCACGGCATGGAGACTCTCGTAGGATTGACTCCCATTGCTGGGATAGACTGATTCCAGCTCCAGCCAGAACTTTGAACGATCTGGTGTATCCAGAAGGGAGGGTGTGCTTCTGCTCAAGTCAGCCTGGAACTGGAGAGGCGAAGATCTAGTGCACCTTGTGTCTCCATCACGTTCCAGGTACATGGGCTTTTTAGGCAAAGGCTGTGTGGGAGACATGTCACTCTTAAAGCCTCCTTGAAGAGGGCGTTTGGAAAGGCCAAAATCTCCCTGCATTGCTGAATCTGGTGCAGTTTCTTCTTCGGTGGGGGCGCTGATTGTCTCTTCAGGTACCTGGGTGGGGGCAACGGACTCTTCTGCAGGTGGAGATGACGCCTGGTTTTGTCTAGAGGCCGCGATGTTGAGGAGATCCACACTCTGGAGCAGTTCTGGAAAGTCTTGCTCCAACTCTGGATAAAGAGAGCGTGGCCCTCGACCTTCGGGGTCGTCGATTGGGCTGTAGTCGCTCAGTTCATAAGCAGTAATGCCACAGTCCAAGGAGAAGTAGTCCTTACTGCATTTAATGGTCAGTTGGCCAGAGTCGTCCACTTCTGTCAAAGCGTCCAGCCGAGTCTAAAAATGATCAAGATCACAAAAACAAACTCAAATTTAAAATGTAATCAAATCAATCCTGAATTAATCTGGGATAAGCAGGTACACTTTACGGCACGTGTTTGCTAGTGCAACGGAGGCCAGCTGGAAGGTGCTGTGCTGTGCTGGATAGAGCTGGGAAAATAAATCGATGCATTGCAAATCGAGAAATAATTCTCCATCGATTTTGAGATTTTCTGGATGCATCACGATTCTCTCTCAAATCGATTCTGAGCTTAGTTTTAAAAACAGCCACACTCTGCTTTCTTCCAATTCCTTATGCACACTTGAACCTGAAATAATCATTCATAAATTTCGAAAAGGATGAATCAAATTACAAGGGTGTTCATAATGGGCTGTGTTTACAGTAATCTTGCATCATAAAAGCATTCTAGGCCGAAGTGTAATTACATGATTCCGTGCTGAATGCACAACTGGACCTCAGTCCTCTTCTACGTGAGCATTTGTGTGTGAGGTTAAAAAACTAAGCTCAGAATCAATTCCAGAGAGAACCACAATGCATACGGAATCGATCCATGAATCGAGATACATTAATTTCACATCATCAATATCCTAGTAGGCCAGCTGGTAGGTGCTGTGCAGGTAAAACTTCACTTCCCTGATCTTAAGAGGCGTACTAGTGGCTGTGGTCATTAGCCTCCTTGTTATGGATGGCTACTTGACCCAGGTTTGAGTCCCACTTGGAAAGATGCGAGTAGGACCCAGGGGCAGTCACATTGGTGCCGTGACCCGGAAGGGAGTCAGGTTTAGGGGGGTGAGTGTAATGGATAGGGCTGGGAAATGATTCTTCATCGATTCTGAGATTTTCTGAATGCATCGTGATTCTTTCTTGAATTGATTCTGCAAGCTGGTAGGTGCTGTGCAGGTAAAATCTCACTCCCCAGCGCCCCGTGTGCGAGTAGGATCCGGGGTGGTTACACTAGAAAAGCATGTTTGCAAGGGTTGCCTATTCTGAATGTCTTTGGTGGAGGGTATATCAAATGTGTTTATGGTACACTCATAGCAAATGTTGCATAACTAACTTTCTGTCCTTGTGCATTAGTAAGGGATGTACCCTGAGTAAGGAATGTACCCGCTTTAGGTGGTTTAATTTGGATAATGTTTTGGAGATGTATCTGACCTCGTCGTGATCCTGGCTGAAGGCTTGCAGTATGTCAGTCTGGCGGGTGTAGTTGCCGTTGGAGTCCTGAAGGCCCTGGAGAAGCCTCTCTTTTAAAACCAACACGGACACTCGCAACTGGTGCCAGAGGAGCTGTACGCTCCGGATGTCCACTATGATGTTCACCGAGTAGGACAGGAGCTTCAGGGAGAACTCGGTCTCCAACAGGGCGTGGATCTGCTCGACATGATCCGATATGTCTTCACAGATGTCCTATCAGACAGACAAATGCACAGACAGTCAACAACTCTGCAATTTTATGCATGAAATTACACATCATATGATGTGATTCATACAGCTCTTTGGAAATACACAATTTCTAATGATGTGGCCTCCTCAACTACTTCCTCCTGTGCTAAAATACCCATTTCCATCAGCAACCCAGAACCACCTGGATATTAAAGACACATCCCTCTAAAGACTTTTTAGATGGAAGAATTGAAAGTTCAGACAAAACAGTTCATATGAATTACAATTCATGAGAAAGAGCAAAAAGAACAGGACATAAGTAACACGTACTTCGGGACTCTCTGAAAGAAGACATTTTTCCAGAATCACGGCTCACTGATGCGAAGATTAAATTACTCAACAGGATATATCTGCTTCATGCATACCAAATACCATTATTATGCTACCTGATAGAAATTCTGATAGCTCAGATTTCATGCAGTTTTAGCATTTGAGTTTTGATAAAAGGAACTAAACTTCAGTCAAGTAAAGACTACTTTTCATGGACCTACCTTTAACCAGGCGCAAGTGAAACATCACCATGTTATATTTCCACGTAAGAGGAAATGGAGGGACATTTGAGTCATTTCCACATGACATTTGAGTAATACAGAGAAGATCCCAGAATATACCAAAGAGCACCGCTCATGTGGTTTTACCACTAAGTTACCTCTGATTATGTCTTTCACTGTTCAGAAAATGACATACACTACCATTCAAAATATAAGTTCACTTCCAGAACGAAAATTTACAGATAATTTACTCACCCCCTTGCCATCCAAGATGTTTGTGTCTTTCTTCAGTCGATAAGAAATTATGTTTCTTGAGGAAAATAAATTAAGGAATTATCTTCATATAGTGGACTTCAATGGTGCCCCCAAGTTTGAACTTCCAAAATGCAGTTTAAATGCAGCTTCAAATGGCTCTAAACGATCCCAGATAAGGAAGAAGGGTCTTATCTACCAAAACAATCAGTCATTTTCTAAACAAGTTGACAACTTATATACTTTTCAACCTCAAACACTCATCTTCTCTAGGTCTGTGTGAACTCTGTTTTTTTCCGGGTCAATACGGTCAATACAGTTAGGGTATGTTGAAAAACTCCCATCTCGTTTTCTTTTCCAACTTCAAAATCGTCCTACATCGTTGCAGAAGTACCGACCCAGTGTTTACAAGGTGAATATCAGATGGGAGACAGGAGCTTTTCAACCTACCCTAATTGTATTGAGCTGGATTACACAGACTACGCATGTGCATCGCAGAGACGAGATGAGTATTTGAGGTTAAAAAGTACAGTAATTGTCAATTTGTTTAAAAAATGACTGATCGTTTCGCTAGATAAGACCCTTTTTTCTCGGCTGGGATCATTTAGAGCCATTTGAAGCGGCATTTAAACTGCATTTTAGAAGTTCAAACTTAGGGGCACCATAGAAATCCACTATATGGAGAGAAATTCTGGAATGTTTTCCTCAAGAAACATAATTTCTTATCATTTGAAGAAAGAAAGACACAAACATCTTGGATGACAAGGGGGTGAGTAACATATCTGTAATTTTTTGTTCTGGAAGTGAAATTCTCCTTTAAAAACAAAAAGCAGCACAACAGCACAATTTTAAGGTAATTTCACTGGGATCTTATTGGGAAAGTATTCTAAATAATATTATTATAGTTACTATCCGGTAGTTCCTTGCAGCATCTGGTTAATCTGATGTGAAAGTCACAGCCGCGAAGAGCACATTTACGACCGTGGGTCACTAGGTCTAGGGGGCATTTCTTTTACTGTCACTGTGGTTCAAATCATAAATCAAGCAGCCAGGGGCTGATATTTCAGTAGCTTATTTCAGAAAATGAGATCACAAAACAAAATAAGATGACATGGTGTAGATACACTACACAGCAACTGCACATTTAAAGAGATCCCCAAAAAAGTATTTGGACACTTAAGTCTCAACTTAGTAATGTCTGAATGCCTTTCATGTGTTAAATAATGATTGCATGTGAAGTCAAATAACAATTGAATTTTTCCCACTAAGTAATGCAAAGAGATTCCTATTTTTTAAGGTGTACCTTAAGTATCCAAATACTGTTTGGGTCCACTGTTTGTGGTTAGATCATGTCATGTTCCCTCCCCCAACCTGTTTGAGTCTGGAGGGCGGCTCAGCTGCTAGGAAAGTCTGACAGTTGCCTCATCTTATCCAAACGTAAAACATTGTTATTTATAAAAACTTTTAATTCAGGAGAAAAAATAGGATGTTTCCAAGGACATAAACTGCCACTTTAATGTCATAAAATAAAATAAAATAAAATAAAATAAAATAAAATAAAAAAAAAAGTGGCAACTGCAACAGTTGACATCACCAAGTATAGACTAAAATGAACTAGTTCACTGTTTCACCCCAAAGCTGTGAAAATGTCAGAACCTAAAAAGCACTCAGACAATTAAGAGAAAGGTGAGAGAGAATATAGTTCACATCAGCATTTATGGGGCACGGCAGACATGCCAAAACAACTGCAGCTCGTTGTCAACACAGCAACACCAGAGCTGCGGCCAGCAGCATCTTTGATACAGTGTCATCCACTCCCTAAAATAACACGGCACCGCTGAATCTAGGTCAGACATGCTGCCAAAATCTAGCAGGTCCCACACACTCCTGCCTCTCTGGCTCAAAAACAAACAGTAGAGTACAAGCTGACCATGTTACAAGGTTCACAGATCAACCTCCTGCAGCACACGCACTGTAATACAGATTATGATGACTTAATCAAACCAGAAGGTTCTCTAAAGATAGACTCAAGATAAGAATCACATCAAAAAGACTCAAAAATCTAATTGACGAGATACTAAAGTGATATAGTGGAAGAACTATTTTAATTTGGCTAATGAACAAAACAAATGCAGTTACACTAAGCATTTACAAGCTTAAACATATCAGAGGTTATGTTTGATTCTTTATAATGATTCAAATGACTCCAACTGATTCTCAATAGTCAACTGCAGCATTATAAAGACCAAAAAAATATTAAATTGATCATTGTCTCAATTTCTTACATAGATGTAGAGGTTTCAAGTCTCTCATGTCACTGGTGGTATGTTTTCCCCCACTCAAATCAATATTTTATGTCCAATTTTCCAAGGTCAAAGTCACAAAATAAAGCTTTCAGGGACACACAAGTCTTTATTTTATGATACTGACCAGCTAACTGTATGTATACACCAGTACACCAAGAAAGATTTTTTTTGTTTAGAGGGAATTAGTAGAATTCTATAAGAATATTAAGCAGAACAACTATTTTAAACACTAATAACAATAAAAAATGTTTCTTAAGTGGCAAATCAGCATATTAGAATGATTTCTAAAGGATCATGTGACACTGAAGACTGCAGAAATGATGCTGAAACTTCAGCTTTGCATCACAGGAATAAATTATATTTTAAACATATTCACATAGAAAACAGTTCTTTTAAACTGTAATAATATTTTATAATATTGCTGTTTTTACTGAGTTTTTAATCAAATAAATGCAGCCTTAGTGAGCTTAAGAGACTTTAAACATCTTTTAAAAATAACAATCAACTCCAAACGTTGAACAATAGTGTAACACGATAGTTACACCGTAGTACAAAAAACCTTGATACTTTCTGGTAGTTTTTTAGAACTAGCCAGTGAAAGTGACAGGAAAAGGTGTAAGCGCGCCACAGCTGCCCTCTCTATACCATGTGACCCCTGATGACAGAAGCACATGCACATGCATACAAACACTCCCACGTAAATGAACTTTCATTAAAAGTTTCCAAACTTTTTTCCCAACCTTTTCCAAATGCAATATAACACATAAACCGTTTCCAACAACATACGCCAATTCTCGCCCTTTCTCATTTAAAAAAGTGCAATAGGCAACACCAAAGCCAGCCTACTCAATTATCCATAAAATTATCCACTCGACTTCCCACCCTAACAATATTTCAAACAATCTCAGCAATGTCAACCCATCAGAGACTTCCTGTTAGAAATATACTTGAGCGTGTCAGTTGATCCGTCCTCTTACCTGCCGGCTGGCTAAAGTAAAACACGATGAATCAAAGAGAATGGAGTCAGAGATTGGTTTAGTGTGCTCCGCGTGGCATGCGGCGCTGATGTGTGTCAGATCTGATGTCAGATGTGACAGCTCTGAGTGCTTGTGCTGTCTGATATGCTGTCGTTCTCTCTCTCTGTATCTCTTCCTCACTCACTTCGCTGGCCTGTTTCTTCCATTCTGTCTTTCTCTCTGGAGGAGGGGCTGTCTCACCACACCGAGGGGCTATTTTGGGACTTGACCTCTCCCTCCCTTCAGCAGCCCTCGTGCTGCTCTCACTTTGTCTGGCCCACTGGCACGGGCAGCTGCTGTGGGGGGAATTACATGGGGGTTTGAGGCGTAACTGGAGACGGTAAGGTCACAGCATATACTGGGGCTTCCACATTAGCATTAACGTCAACAAGGCAAGTACATTACATTGTACAGTATAACACAGCCAACTATGTGCAAAGCGGCAATAAAGAGGCACAGTAGGTTTTCAGCAAATGCATCACAGATGTGTGCATTTGCATATTGCAAAAGATTCTTTGGAGAACTACAAGCTTCTTGATGTAAAAATAAAGTATGTTGTACTGACACAGCATTGACACACTATTTTTTTTTTTTTTTCAAAATGATTAAATGTAGTATGGTAAATATCAAAAAAAATTAAAGGTTTTAAACATTGCCATCATGGAAATACCATGGTACTTGAAGTACCTTGCATGTATCAATCATACACTACTGTTCAAAAGTTTGGGTTCATTAAGACTTTTTTAAAGACATTAATACTTTCTACTTCAGCAAGGATGCATTATACTGATCAAAAGTGACACTAAATACATTTATAACGTTACAGAAGATTTTTTTATGATATTTTTTTTTTAATTCAGCAACATATAAAGCAGCACAACTGCTTTCAACATTGCTAATAATAAGATTTGAGCATCAAATCACCTTATTACATTAATTTCTGAGGACTGGAGTAATGATGCTAAAGTTCATCTTTGCATCACAGGAATAAATTACACAAAATATATTCAAATAGAATAAAAAATAAAAAAATCTTACTGACCTCAAATTTTTGACCCATCATACATAAGTCTAAGGTATAACTATTTGATGTTTCAAAAGGAACAGTACTGTTTTGTAAAAAAATAACAACAAAATCTTTATGCAAGGGCTATAGAATGTTTCTTGAGCATCATGTCAACACATTATAATGATTTCTGAAGGATCATGTGACACTGAAGACTGGAGTAATGATGCTGAAAATTTAGCTTTGCATCACAAGAGTAAATTAAATTTTAAAATATATTCACATAGAAAACAGTCATTTCAAATTTGAATAATATTTCACAATATTACTGTTTTTACTGTGTTTTTGAGAAAACAAATGCAGCCTTGGTGAGCATAAGCAAAAATTCTTACAAATTTATAAGAACATTACTATAGTAATGTTTTGTAGAAAAATAACATCATCCTTATTGAAGGGCTATAAAATATTTAACTAGCTAGTAAAAAGTTGCCTTAACTAACTAACAGGCCATAACAGAATCTATAAACTTTAATTTTACCAAATTGGTTTCAAAATTGAAGTACTGCAATCTTATGGTAGTTGAAAATGAATAATTTTGGACAAAATATTCCAACCCGATCTCACTGCAATTTGTACATATTTTACTAGGTGGCTAATGCAAAAAATGCTTTTCTTACTTAGATTTTTTGTCTTGTTTCCAGTCAAAATATCTACAAATATTTATATCAAGAAGGATTTTCTAGACAAGTAAAAATTATCGTCTTGTTTTCAGAAAAAAAAACAAAAAAAAAAAAACAAGCCAAAATTAAGTGAGTTTTTGCTTGAAACAAGCAAAATAATCTGCCAATGGGGCAAGTAAAACAATCTAGTTTTCTGTTTGAATTAAGGTTATTTTGCTTACCTCACTGGCAGATTATTTAGCTTGTTCCAAGCAAAAGCACACTTAATTTTGACTTGTTTTTAAAAAAAAAATCACAAAATTGGAGCGATATTCAGTTGAGCTAGATTTTAATTTGTCTTGCCTTTACCTGAAAACTGAGTGTTTACTGTTTGCCCTTTTGCATTATTGATACACTATTTCCTAATTAATACTGTACAGCCACTTTGTCACAATTCTGTATTGTTAAAAGCGGTATATAAATAAAGGTGACTTGACTTGACTTGTTTTTCTTACCGGTCGCACCCTGAAACATTTTAATATTGTATATAGTTTTCGCGCTATCAATATGCAGGGTATTGAAATCACTTTAGCGCTGTTTACTTTCACTTTTGCTTTTGTGATTAACGCAAAAAAAACGCAAAAAAAACGCAAACTCTGTGTAAAGGATGTTTGTCATTGAGCACAAGATTGAGCAGCAAATTCTCCAGCATGGTCTGTCAGTCATCTCTCCTTACCCTTTTTTTTTTTTTTTAAATCATTTTATCAATGAGTGATTTAAATTTTTAGCCCCCTTAGCCTACCCCCACACCTACCCATTGTATAGCATACACTGTCAGAAAAAAACGTACAGTTCTGTCGCTGGGGCGGTACCCTAAGGTACAAAGTGAAAAGGTACAAATATGTTCTTTCAAAGTACTAAAATGTACCTTTAAGGTACTAGTATGTACTGTTTAGGGGTAGGTAAGGTACAAAGTTGTACCTTTTCACTTTTGTACCTTAGGGTACCACCCCAGCGACAGAACTGTACTTTTTTTTTCTGAGAGTGTATATAAAATTATATAAAACGGAACTGACCAAAATATATGCAGGGAAATGACCATTTTAGTAACAATATAACATAAAATATTTTTATAGTCGCAAATCCCCAAAATAATCCCCAAGTATGGTTCTATTGTTAGTCACAGCATGTCGGAGAAAACGCCTTTTGTGTCCCACCACGGCAAACAAAGTAAATATTACATGAATGGTTAAACGATTGCAGAAATGTTATTTATTTTAAGGGTTTAAAGCGTAATCTTGTTTAACATCATGCATCTTGGAAACGAGCTGGCAGCAGAAATCACACAGAACAGAGCAAAACATTATTTCTTCATATTGAGTAAATGATTAAACAATTTAATAATGAAAATGAAAACATAAAGCCATTGATATGACAACTAAAAACAACAATAATAATGAAATTAATATCGCAATTTTAATATTCATAAGGATTCATTTTTAGGTGTCATCAATGTCAGTATTTTACGTTTAAATGCTGTAAATACGTCAGTATTGTACGTGTTAGTGTCTGGAAAAACTTAAGTAAATGTACGTTTTATAGAACCACTTTTTACGTAATATGCATATGAATTATCATGAGATCACGTTGGTACAGCAGATGCTCTCAGTTTAGAATTGTAGCGTATGTTTTCCAACTTAACTAAATGATTTTTATTTCTATAAAAATGCTAAATGTCAGCGAAGGCGGTCAAGTAATGTAATCAGTGTATGACCATACACTGTGTAATACCAACTACCCCGGGTGAAAAAAAATGTGCAGTTCCGTAATGCATAGTGCTCTGTTTTCACACACTAATTTTGTACTTAATATACTAAAAATTATTCTTTAGTAAGATAATCTTAAGAACATCTATAGTATACTCAGCTGTGCTATTTTGAGGCACTATAGATAGGCCCTATAAACTAAAATGTTCTTTTAACACATTATCTATGTATCAAAATAATGTATGTATTTACCCCCCACCCCCCAATCTTATTTCTGGAGCCGGGCCTGTGGCAAATTCGTAGGAATTCGTACAAATGTCCACCCCTAAACTTTCCCCTCACAGAAATCGTACAAAATTATACGAGTGAGGTGGTACGAATTCATACGAATTAACCACCATGTAAAATACGCACAAATTGGTCTTGAGATACCGCTGAATATTCCATGAACAAACATGCTAAGAGACAAGAAATGTGCAGAACTTTGCAAATTAGTTTTCTATTATGACCTTGCAATAAAAATGTAAAAACAACTACAATATGCAAATGGCCCAAAGTTCAAAGTCTTTAGCACATCTGCAAGTCATGCAGACAGTTCAACCCACTGTACACTATTCTCTCTCCATAGATAAGACTGAATTCTCTGGATTCTCCACAGTACTAAGATTACATCACTCCAAAAACACGTCCACGTGAACTGATCTGGTCTCAACTGGATAAAAATACAGACGTGAGAAACATGGGTGTGTCTGCGTGCATGTGTGTAAAGTGTACAACCGGTGTCCTGACAACTGCTAAATTCATATTACATGCTGTTAGTGCCAATGCAAGTGTGCTTTATTAGTGTGTGCGTGTGAATCCTTCTCATACTGTACATCTGATCTGTGGAATAAGGGTGTGTCTGCAGACATTGTTCTGAGGGCTGGTCTCATCGGGGAATGTGGACATCACAGCTGTGTGCTGATCTCCTGGCACTGATGTCCATTAGTGAGTCTGCTCTCTACATACTACACACAGCTGCTACTGCAATCCAGACTACTCCACTTAGAACCAGTTCTGTACTATCTATCCATCAGTGAGAGGCATCCTCACGTTCTCTAATGATTCTTTGTTAGTGACGCCATCTTTTGGTCAACAGTTTGTCATGCAGTAACGGCAATATACTTACAAAATAAAATACTAAAGGCTACTTTACACAATTATATAAAATAATTGGACATTTAACTATATATATATAAATGGACATGCATTCTTAACTGAACAAATGGCTGTTCATAATTTAATTCCTATAAAAGTTGTATTTATTTAGTCAAAAAGGCCGTGAAAATATTATTAGAATTCAAAATAGCTGTTTTCTATTTGAACATATTTTAAAATTTTATTTATTCCTGTGATCAAAGCTGATTTTTTAGTATCGTTACTCCAGTCTTCAGTGTCACATGATCCTTCAGAAATCATTCTGATATGCTGATTTGCTGCATAAAAATTTCTTGTGATATTCAGTTTACAACAATTATAAATATTTAAGTTTGTCTATTTAATATTTTTGTGGAAAACATGATTTTGTAACATTATGAAAGTCTTACTATCACTTTTGATCAATTTAATGTCTTTGCTGAATAAAAGTATTTATTTCTTTAAAAAAAAAAAAAAAAAATCTTACTAATCCCAGACTCTTGAACGGTAGTGTTGATCTTCTCCACAAGATGGCGCTGTATGCTTAAAAGTCAAAGCCAATATATAGTTAATGAACGCCTTCCCACTAGACGTGAAAAGATGCTTAATAATTCATTTTACAAGGAAGAAGAGACATGTGGCTGTTTCTGAGAAATGGAAAAGATGTTTTCGTCATCTGCAATTACCTCAAAATTCCTCCTGAAAGCATATAATTATGTTGACATGATGCATTTTCCATCATTGATAATACATACTGAAAGCTGCATTCTGACAGGCGGTTATAAAATCACAGCACACGTGATGAAGAATCAGTGATCTCTTATGTCACAGCTAGGAAGTGTTGAGCTTCAGTATGAAGCCGGAATGTGAGTCACTGAGGCACACTAGTGTAGGAGTATCAGTCCGTGCTGAGCTCTGTGGCCTCTCATGGAGAAACAGATGTGTGCTGCCCGACTGACTCATTGTCTGCTGATACTGAACACAAAGCCTTCAGTCACCCCCTCAAAATAACACTGGATTCAGCAAGAAACACACACAGAATTCTTCACAACAACAACACAAAGCATCAACAGAGAGCGAGGGAGAGAGAAAGATGTTGGTTTTATAACAGTCCACAAAAGAAGCAGAAAAAGGTGCTCAACCAACCAAAGACGACAAGCAAGCAAGACTCAAAATATCAGACTGCAAAAAAGATTGTGCAACACTCACTAAACACAGTTTCCGTGAAACATCTTCAGCTGTATTAGATTATGAACACGCCTTCTTCATTAAACCTTAAGAACATTATATATGTGACCCTGGACCACAAAACCAGTCATAAGTAGCATGGGTATATTTGTAGCAATAGCCAAAAATACATTGTATGGGTCAAAATTATCGATTTTTCTTTTATGCCAAAAATCATTAGAATATTAAGTAAAAATCAAGTTCCATGGAAATATTTTGTAAATTTACTACCATAAATATATCAAAACGTAAATTTTGATTAGTAATATGCATTGTTAGGGACTTCATTTGGACAACTTTGAAGGTGATTTTCTCAATGTTTTAATTTTTTTGTGCCCTCAGATTCCAGATTTTCAAATAGTTGTATCTTGGCCAAATATTGTCTTATCCTAACAAACCATACATCAATGGAAAGCTTATTTATTCAGTTCATAGATAATGTATAAATCTAAATTTCACACAATTGACCCTTATGACTGGTTTTGTGGTCCAGGGTCACATATAATGGTGAAAACATTAACCTTTAGATTTGTTCATAAATCTTAAAGATTCTGATAAACAACAATGCCAATTATGACTATTTTGTTGATTTATGGGGTTCATATTATACATTTATTTAATTTATAATTATATATCATTTTTAAATGTATAACTTTATTATAATATTGACTATTTAAATATATTTGCCACATTATGTAAAACACTTCTCAGAAGTAAAAATTATTAAAATAATTATAATTAAATTACATATATCCATTCATTTTCCAAACTGCTTGTCCTATGTAACTATTCCTGACTTCAAAGCTGAATTTTTAGCATCACTGCTTCAGTCACATGATCCTTCAGAAATCATTCAAATATTCTGATTTGCAGCTCAAAAAACATTTATTATTATTATTATTATTATTATTATTATGTTGAAAACAGAGTATAATTTTTTCAGGTTTCAGAAGAACAGCATTTATCTGAAATAGAAATCTTTTGTAACCTTATAAATGTCTTTATCATCACTTTTGATCAATTTAAAGCAGCCTTGCTTTAGTAATAATATCTATATATGTATCTGTCTCTCTCTCTCTCTCTCTCTATATATATATTTTATTTTTTTATTTTTTGAATAGCATAGTGTAGCTTTTTTATTGCAGATAAATGCTGATCTTTGGATATTTCTATTCATCAAAGAATCCTGAAAATAATGTACTCAACTGTTTTAAATATTGATGATGATAATAATAATGAAAAATGTTTTATGAACAGCGAATCTGCATATTAGAATGATTTATGAAGGTTCATGTGACACTCAAGGCTGGAGTAATTATGCTGAAAATTTAGCTTTGATCACAGGAATAAACAACATTTTAAAATATATTCAAATAGAAAACAGTTATTTTAAAAAGCAAAACTATTTCAAAATATTACTGTTTTTGCTGTACTCTGGATCAAATAAATGCAGGCTTGGTGAGCAGAAGAGACAGAAATCTTACTGTTCGAAAACTTTTGACTGGGAGTGTATATATGTGTTTATACATGCGTGTGTGTGCGTGCATGTTATTAATAATTTGCATCATCATAACAGTCTCTTTACAAATCGTTATTACGTAATGACAGATTGCTAAAACAAAATCTGAAGGAATGTGGCACACAAACTGTTTACATCAGACTGAAACGATTTGATTGTTAATAGCCTAAATGTCACAATCTCATTTCATACAGCAACTAAAAAGACACAACTATGGTGGCAATGATAATGCCATTTGACCACTGAGAGAAAAACTCCCCTTCTTTCTCTCTCTCGCACACAAACACACACACAGTCTCTTTCTAAAAGCCTCACACATGATTTATTAACAGGAAAGGCAGCTTCTCAGACTGGCTGTAAAACCCTGTGACACCAAAGACTGCAGTGTGTTATTTAACAACAAAGAGCAGCAGACAAATGGACTCATGCAATGTTAGAGGAAGGGAGGAAACCAGCAGGTCACGTTCCAGTGGCGGTGACACACGTTCAGTTAAAGGAGAGATTCCTGTAACACATTAATAATGCACAGACTCCACCGAAAGGAACAGCAACGCAGACGGTTTCCTTTTCACTTTCACTTACTTAAAACTAAAGTGTGTTGCTTTTTGAGGTTAAAACACTTCCTTCTGCCTCAGTTTCAAAACAATCCTCCGGCTCTTATAATGATGTGAGAAGCTGTGTGTCTGAGTCGTAACATGATGAAGAGGATGCACAGACCTGATTCTCCCTCATGAAAGACACTGAGAGGGCGAACGTCTAATTAAAGACCGCTGAACACGCTGTTCTGATTAAACCTCAACAAATGCAAAAGATGAAATGAGAACACAACTGGAAAACAATGATGTTACTGAAAACTCATTCTTTCATATGGTGTTATGTAATAGTTTCTCAATCCAAAAGTGGAGCAGAGGGATTTAGCTGTGAATGTAACACTGAAACTCACTATGATCTCATCATCACTGAATCAAACACTTGATGATGTGGGATATCATCAAGTCATAACATATATGGTTACTACAGTGCAAAAGACTAGGATTTCCCAAACTGGGGTTCACGAGTTCACGAAAGCAAATAATTAATTTTAAAACAAAAGGAAATTGTAAAATAAACAACTGTAAAATCAAAATAAAACATAAAGAAATACATCTGGTCAGTTCTGTTTTCCTAATTTAGAAACTTTCCCATAGTAAATGATATTTAAAGGGATTAGACGTGAAGAAAAAGGGAAAAAATACAGTTTTAATGTGCATTCTGCCCTGCAAAAATGCATATTAATGCAATGTTAATGGCAAATTTAATGCAACAGCATATGGCGTTTCCTCTCAAATTGTTCAAAAGAGAAACATTAGATGAGAATTTACTTAGGAAAAATTAATGCAAGCACTGTGATATACAACTGAACAAACTTAATGTATTTATGGAAATAAATACATATTTACACGTCCATCAATGCAATGCCAACCTGGAAATACATCCTGTGCTCTTAGCAGAAATATAGTCTGAGTTGAGTAGAGGAATCTGATAAGAGCTCTTGTCTGCTCAATGATTCATCCACATCATATCCAACTAATCTACAACTCAAATATCCATTACGGCTTTAAGTCAATACTGTGTTTATAGCCGATCCCTCCATTACCAGACGGATTGCTGTGGTGCTGTTAATGATCCAACTATGCGACTGGAAAATAGGGATATAGTATTTCATCATGTATATGTATGCAGGATCCAAAAATTATTTTTGCACCACACCTGCCAATGGCTGGCAAATTGAGAAAACAAATATCTTAACTACAAATACAGTTGAAGTCAAAAGTTTACATACACTTTGCAGAATCTGCAAAAAGTTAATTATTTTACCAAAATAAGAGGGATCATACAAAATGCATGTTATTTTTAATTGACCACTGACCTGAATAAGATTTCTCACATAAAAGATGTTTACATATATAGTCCACAAGAGAAAATAATAGTTGAATTGATAAATATGACCCCATACAAAAATTTACATACACTTGATTTTTAATACTGTGTTGTTACCTGAATGATCCACAGCTATGTTTTTTTGTTTAGTGATAGTTGTTCATGAGTCACTTGTTTGTCCTGAACAGTTAAACTGCCCCCTGTTCTTCCCACAAATTCTTTGGTTTTTCAGCATTTCATTTCCAACAATGACTGTATGATTTTAAGATCCATTTTAAGGTCCTTTTCACACTGAGGACCACTGAGGGACTCATATGCAACTATTACAGACAGTTCAAACCATAGCCGCGGGAACGTATTTTGAGCAGGGGGGGCTGAGAAAAAAAAAGGGGGGGGGTGCGCAAGAGTCACGTGACGAGAATGATGCGAAATGACTGGTGGCGGATCCAAAAGCGCATGATAGCTATAGTTAACAAACGTTTAATTTCTTCATTTAAAATACCTGACTTACTTTCATTAAAAAATAAGGATGAACCACAAATTAAGCATTCGTTTTAAATAAGGGAAACCTTATTTATTTGGGTTACAATGCAAGTATAGGCTAGGCCTCGTCTTCTTCATTTTGTTAATAAGAGTTAGATGTTTAATAAATGCGAATTTTCCATTGTACTACTTTATGACAGATCTGTAATAATAATGAACCACAAACTACGATCGTTTTTGAAGGGGAAATCCATTATTTTGCTTTACAAATTTTAATAACAAAATTGTCATTTTTAAAACTTCAGTTTCATGTGAATATCTTAGTGGTACTATTTTATTGTGGGCCTATACGGTGGCACATTAAATTGGTAAATAAAAAGTACCACGGCTGTGTTCAATAATTAAACACATTCGTCAGAATTGGTATTATGGCTTTACTAGACTGCGCTTAACATTTTATGAAAATCAAGCTCAAATTGAGTTAACTGGTTTTTGACCAGTGAATGACGATCTGTGTTTTGTCTGTCATAAGAACAGCTGTATCTGAGCCATCAAGTGCATCGCATTATGTGCTTTCATCAACGTACAGGTTGTAAATTTTATCGTAGTTATATGGGCGCTTATTTTTCCTGTCGTTATACACTTGCCAAACCTCTGATAGAGCGATGAAGCTCTATATCACAGGATATTTAAAATGTAGCCTACAAAAGTATATTGGCTACAACTAGACGGCAAAAGTTAAGACTCTTCTCCGCTCTTCAAACACACACACACACACACACACACACACACACACACAAAACATTAGCCTTTACAGGCATAGTGCTTGAGTAAAGAAAACGCTGTATTTAATCATACATCAGTTATTTATTTATCCTTGCATTGCGAACAAGCGCAGAACTGTCCCCAGTCTGAGAGCGCAGCGCTTGGTTCAGTGAAAAAATCAGAAATGCGTTTTTGCGACAGGTTGACTGGTGTATTTTTAATCTTCAATGATGGATGAGGACGTGGTGACGTCACGCGAGAATTGTTGCTTATAGACCAATTATCTGTTTGTAAACATTAGGGATGCGCGTGCAGCATGGTTGCAGAAAACCCGGAGAGATCGCCTTTACAGCTAGAGAATTACAAGGATACGGCACAAAATACTTAGATTAAAAAAGAGTATAGATTATATTGATTAGATGTCATTTTCAAAATGTTATTCGCATATTACAACAGCTTGTCACCCATCCATAAGCCATGTTATTCAACGAAATTGACGTTGCATAGTGGGATAGTCTTAGAGACCCGAAACAGGGATGACGTTTTTTATGGGCGGTTCAAGTGGCAGTCTATGGAGCCATGGAATAAAAGAATAAAAAAGGTAAATTTGATTTTATATTTCAAAATTCTGACTTTATTTTCGCAATTCCGAGATTATATCCCACAACTTTAGAGGAAAAACAACTCGTCATTCTCTCTTTTCCCCCTCAGCTCAGAGTTTATATCCCACACTACTGCTTTTTTCCCTCAGAATTAACAAACTCACTAGTTTTGTTAAATCGAGTTATAAAGTCTGAATTAGGAGATATAAACTTGCATTTGTGAGAAACAAAAATCAGAATTGTGAGATAAAATAATAAAAAAAATATATATATAAAAATTTTAATAGTAATAGGTTTAAATAATATTTCATGCTGTAACTGTAGGGCTAATACAGTACATCCCCTATGAACAGCATATGCGAATATTATGTAGACCTGTTGTTTAAATCAAATTTATGCTTTAAGAAGTAGAGTAATCATAGCAGTTTTCATCCATAGTATGTCCGTTTTAAACGTCTGCGTTTAGCTTCAAATGGCGTATTTGACGACAGTATTGTATAAAAATTATTTTATATTAGTTTACCTGTTTACCTCCACTTCCTACCAGTGTTTTTCTGCAACCACTATACGCACGCAGCTGCAACTGACGTCATTGTGACGTCTACTCGAAATTGGTCTATTGTCATTGTGTTTTTTCCGATTAATTTGAATGAATATTCAAATGAATAAAATTAGTTGTATTTCTTTTTTGTCACAAAATTTACATTCATTTATTTTTAACACCGCACCCCCCAGCACCCTCAGCACCCCTACTTCCCGCGGTAATGGTTCAAACGCTCACTGATGCTCCAGAAGGAAAAATGATTCATTAAGAGCTGGGGGGTGAAAACTTTTGAACAGAATGAAGATGTGTACATTTTTTTTATTTTGCATAAATATCACATTTTTTTCCATTTAGTACTGCCCTTGAGAAGCTACAGAAGATGTTTCCCAGAAGACAAAATAAGATCTTCAAATTCAGTGCAAGTTATTGCATTGTGTTTCCTTCTGGAGCATTAGTGAGCATTTGAACCTTCTGTAATAGTTGCATATGAGTCTCTCAATTGTCCTCAGTGTGAAAAGATGGATCTCAAAATCATACAGTCATTGTTGGAAAAGGTTCAAATACACAATAATGCTGAAAAGGATTTTTCTGAAGAACAGCAGGCAGTTTAACTGTTCAGGACAAACAAGGGACTCACGAAGAACTATCACTGAACAAACAAAACACAGCTGTGGATCATTCAGGTAACAACAGTTTTAATAATCAAGCATATGTAAACTTTTGAACCATTTTTATAAATTCAACTATTATTTTCTCTTGTGGACTATATGTAAACGTCTTTTATGTGAAATATCTTATTCATGTCAGTATTAAATAAAAAATAACATACATTTTGTATGATCCCTCTTATTTTGCAGATTCGGCAAGGTGTATGTAAACTTTTGACTTCAACTGTATATGTGCTAGCTCAATGCTGCAACTGACCAATCAGAATCAAGCATTCATGTACTCTTACCTTGAGTTGTACCAGGTGCACATCCACGTGTCTATTGACGCTGTCTTGCTGCACAGAGTGTGTGAGATCTCTGACTCTCTCCGTCGTGGTCCTCAGCCAGTTCTCGATCTCCGGCAGGTGCAGAACCACCTTCCAGTCGGCCCCTGTGTGGAGAGGAGGGGGTTTTTGGTACCTACGGTAGGGATCTTGTTTTTGGGTCGGACCATCCCCGTTAACGCTGGGCCCACACGGGTCATCGTGTTTATCGGGGCCGGGTTCCAGAGTGGGAGTCACAGAGGTTATCATAGGGGAGGAAGCCTCACTGGCCATTGGTGATACGGCGACATTCATGATGAAACACAACGTGATCCTGAGGATGGGGCTTTTTGGTTTAGCTGTTCAGAAAGGAGACAAAAAAGAGAGAGGATGAGAAAAAACAAGTAGTAAGAGTGCAAAACACCCATTAATATTAAAAGAGCTGCCAGATTAAGTTAAATATGGATAGCCAGAGGTAATTTGCGAAGCAAATCTAATGGCGATCACTGTCATAGATGACAGCAAGTAAATTGGCTTTCATGGTGAGGGGATTGCACATCTTAGGGAATTATTTTCTATTTAAAAGATAAAAATATTACCAGCATGGATAACAATGCAAATTACAGACCAATCACATTGCACAATTGGTTGGGGAAACATATTAAACCCTAAAAATTCATATATGAGCTAGTGAACTTACAGTTCTGAAATCTGAAAGTATGTTCTCATTGCAGAGAGCATTTTATTAATTAACTAACTAAGATGAGTCATCAATAACTTTATGCATTTTCTCAGACACACGCATTTAAGTTATGTTTAGAGTACAAATAGAACATGCAGATGACCTCAAAGCTAAACTAAGTCACAAAACTCCAAAATACTGATTCCAATGGGAATAGAAATCCATAAATTCAAGTCACAAAAATCCTTTAAGATGCTTTCAAGCACCGTCATATTCTGTTTAATCCTGGATCAACTCTTAAACGTCACTTACAGTGAGGATTATGCGCATATTGCCATGTCAGCACCAAATGATATTTTCCATGGCAATATGATAAAGTACAATGACAAACAATAGTCAAACTACTTAAACAATATTTAAAAACACATATTTCAATTTGACAATATAAAGGTGACACCTTTTTCAGTGTTAAGTAAAACAAACTTTTAAAAATTGTTTTTTGTTAATGAAAATAAAGCTGAAATTAAATACAATATAAATATTAAATGAAAAAAGTAAACTTAAAATTTTCATTTAATTGCCAAAGCAACACTTTCATTTCGACATATATATATATATATAAGAATTCCAAAAGCACGACAAAATTACATATTTGAACTAAAACTTAAATTAAAAATGAAAACATAAACAAATTCAAAATATTAATAAATCCTATAGTAGTATATAAATAACACTAAAACACTAAACCTTTTAAAACATGCATTAATGATCTATAAAACATCTGCCTAGTGATAATAAAAGCAGGACTTAGAATTCAGCAGATCTTTCTAAGATGGATTATCTTATGTAAAGTAATCAGCTCTATGCTATAATATTACAATATTAAGCCATTTTAAAGTATCCAGCTAGTTATCTGATAAAATGCATTGGATAAAAACCTTAAAAAAAATGTAAATGTAAATGTAAATACATCCTTTTTAAACAACAGAATTCACTATGACTCAACAGAACATCTGTTTTTAAAGTTGAATATTTGGGTAATACTTTATATTACAGTGTCCATGTTATATACATAATACACATTTTATATGCACATTTTTCAAACATGTTATATATCTTTACAAAAAAGTTGACTGAATTGCTGAAGAAAAAGCCATCTGCTTGTGCTAAAGTCACCGCCACAATGCAAACTCACTACTAATGTAATTATTGCATTAGCTACTGTAACACACACTAAATGCCTATGAATAATGCACGATGAGGTCATTTCTTAAATCACACACAGCGTCATAACATCAGCAGCTGAGGTCATTTCCACCCTGCACAAAGAAATCTGACGGTAAGGAAGATGATTCTGAACAGGAACAACTGACGCTCATCATGACGCTGTCCCACCGGCATTAACCAGCATTGAATATCTAGGCCACTGCAACAGGGAAGTCAACGATTGGAAATCAATATCTTGAACGATCCGGTTTGAGCATCTGGTTAATATGCTGCTTCAGCACCAAGTGATGCCATCCCACCAACAGCATCACAGCAATTCCATGAATTATTCACCTAATATGGCTTCCTGGCATTTACAGCTCATCTGCATGTATTTGTTAAAGAAAGGATAAAGCTGTCCAAACGGATTCATTAGTTGACATTCAACATGAAAGGGCAGACAGAATCATTTCAGATGTGTTTGCAAATGCATCAGAGACAGAACGACATAAAATGGCACACATCTGCATCAGGGGAACATACAAACAAGTGTTCACACAGGATTATACAGGGCTTTACAGTTGATTTACATATCATATGCATGCATAATCTATTCAAAATATGACAAACACACTGAAACTTTTGCATGCTCTATGTCACATCTCATTGCAAATTAGTTCCTCTAAAAGATCTCAATGTATGTTCATGTTTACTGGTTAAAAAGTAATTCATATGACTGCAGTCCAAAAATTAACATGTTTGTAAGTAAAAAGGCACTTTTTAAATTTTTTTTTAAAACATTATGAAGCATTATTATGAATTAAGGACTCGTATTTTGGCCAGAAGCAATGGTTTAAACTTGAAAGAATAAACTTAAAGTGCAAAATAACGCAATGCAGAAAACTACTCAAGCAAACAAATCAAACCATGCATTGTTGCCGCAAAATCATTATCCACATCTGTCACTCTGTTTATTTTATTTTCACACTACCAAAGTGTCATTACAAATAAACAATAAACAGCAGATGAATAACACCAGGCAGAACGACCTTTATGTGCTGCTGTCCAAGAGCCAAAAGCTTTACTTAATTATACCAGGCACTCAATAAACCAGCCATCAGTTCTGCTGACTTCACAAAGTCCTCTGAAATGAGTAGCAGCCTCCACTAGAACTCAAAATGGGTAAAACTCCTGCTTCTTAGCAAATACAGTCTCATACCACAATCAGACACCCACAGAAATCACAGGGAAGTACACAAATGCAGCTGCATCTTAGAGAAAAAGGTCACACTTCACAATACAACTGCTAAATAGCACTAATCAACTATGTGCACTTAATTATGATGAATTGTGACATAACTCAGTCATACATTTCTACATTATGTTAATTGTTGCTATAATTCCACACGCAAAATTAGCATGACTACCTGATGGATATTACTGAAATAGATGCCCTGACAAATTATATGCATGTGACAGCACTTTGATTGATCCCTAAACATATAGGGGACTTTACAAATTTTTTTCCGGGACATTTCCTTCAATAATGAAATTTAACCACAGTGTCCACAGTGCTTGTTTGTGCATCCCAAAACACAACAATTGTAATGCCTCTTTGGCGCTGACATTGTATTATCTCCAACAGCTACAGCAAGAAACCAGTTATGGTAGCTGCTTCTCACTCAGGGCTGTGTCTATGCTAACTGGGCAGAGACTGTCACAAATAAGTGGGATTTCTACCTATGATGATGTGTACGTAGGGAGAAATTTGGAAATTTGTGTTCAGAGTGACTGTTTATGATTTATTGGGATTATAAAAAAATGACTGGGTGGATTTTTACCATTATAGGCTGGTTGTTTTCACATACTGCGGCCACGCAACTGTGTTCAAACACCTTATTAAAGTGATTTTTGCATAATAGATCCCCTTTAAAACATTTATAGGCCTAAACAGGCTTTTTCCTTGTATTAATAGCTGTAAGTGCTTTGGTGAATGTTAAATACCTTGCTTAACACTTGTAGTAGTATATATTTAACACAGAGTCGTTACTAACTAAGGAAATATAATTATGTTATAATATTAAGATATTCTGAATATTCCAGCACTAACAGAGCCAATGTTACCAAACATCAGAAGGTGACTGTGCATATTCTCAGCAGTCTTTATGCAGAGAGTGACTAAGTTCTTTATTTAGCATCAGAATGTGGTTGAGGGTCAGAACTCTATGTGAATATAGCTGAGATGGCATCTCTTTGTAAGTTTCATGCTGGTTTAGATAAACGAGTGAACCGGAATCAATAGAGACGTGTAGAGCAGCACTAGGAGTGAATGATGGCAGTGTGGGTGAGTTGAGTCTCTACAGTAAGGCCCTAGTAATCCCATAACACCCACATTAAACCTTCTAACTGCATTTAAAACCTATTTCCAGTCAGGCAGTGATTCACTATGACCGGCATCAGTTGAGTTATAGAAAGGCCGTTTCCACATGACACCCCATTTGTAATGAAAGTGAGCCGAGCAATGCAAAGAACAAGCTATGAGATTTAATGGAGAGACTTTTAAAGAGACTTTTGCCTTAAAAGGACAATTCACCCAAAAAATAAACCTAGATTATTTACTGCAAACTTAAATTACTTACTGCTTACTTACTGCTCAACAAAAGTATAGACCCGGGGCTGTATGATTTTGTTGTACAGAGAAAAAACTATGTTCACTTAAAGTTATATAGGTTTAGATGGCAATAAAGGTGAGTAAACATTATGACTGTTCATTTTTGGGTAAACTACTCTTTTCCTGCTTGCCCCAGAAAATAAGGTCAGAAGAGATCTCAACAATGTCTCAAACTATTAAGAATTACCAGAAAACTAAAGTAAAAGATCTTTGTGAATTTGAGTGAAAACGGATAAACATTGGTGTAGAGACAACTTTAACTCAGAAATTGTTTGTGAATTTCAAATAATTACAAAAGGCAGGTCACACACTGAATTAAACTTGAAATTGAACATTATACTTGTGAAATTTACTAGCAATGTTTCAATGTAAATCCCACACCATATTTTTCAGTAATGTGCTTATTTCTCCCAAAGAATTTTGAGGAAAACATCTGAGACAAAGTAGATTAAAACATAACTGGTAACTCTATTAAGTCTTGTGAGATTTCTAAGAGCAACCTAAAATCAATATCATTTCCTCTGGGTAGATATCCCATTAACAATCAACAAAGCTATCTATATTGTGTGCTTGCAGAGGAGACAGCTTTGATGATTATAATGTGAGCAATCAAGTTCTGCTGTCTCATTTTGCAATGTCATACAGGAGACAGAGAGAAACTGTCTACAGTTGATCATCTGCTTATAAATACAGTGTAAAGCCTGAAACTCTGCAGGTATAGCATTCTTCTCTCTGGGGCTCTGTCCCAAATCCACTGAATTATTAATTGTATCCACAAGCAGATATGTTGCAGACATTTGCCCCCTTTCTCAAATGTTCTTCACACCTTCAAGAAATGGAGCAAAACTAAAGCGGAATGAAAAAAAAAAAAAGGACAACAGAATAAAACGGCTTATGCGAGAGCTGATAGAATTACATGAGCTTCTTACATGCAATAAAGAACTCTAAGTAATACTCTGTCAAGGCTACATCATTTTAAATCTTAAATCTTAAGTGGCTGTCTTACATATGCATAAAAATCGATTATGAAGAACATTTATTATCCCTTTGCAAATCCATGATTAAGTTCTAAACTGGCTTCCAAAGAATCACAGGAGTATTTTTCTTACTTCAAAGCTTTTTCTATGCAAATCAGAGATGTAATATGTCAGGATAATTAAAGGAATAGTTCACCTAAAAAGGAAAATTTGCTGAATATGTATACTCAGGCCATCCAAGATGTAGATGAGCTTGTTACTTCATCAGAACATATTTGGAGAAATTTAGCATTACATCACTTGGGTGCCGTTAGAATGAGTCCAAACAGCTGATAAAAACATCACAATAATCCACAAGTAATCCCCACCACTCTAGGCCATCAATTAATATCTAGTGAAGTGAAAAACTGCATATCTGTAATCACTGTTATTATTAGGATTTCTTTAATTTTAAAACATTGCTTTCGGTTAAAATCCGAATACTACAGGACAAGCACCGTTTACAAGAAAAAACAGTCAAAAACAGTTCTAAACCCATATGTTGGTGAGAGGACAACAGGAGATGTACTTTTTCACTGGAGGAAACGTTATTATAGATTATGGACTGGTATTTTGGCAAGAAGTGATGGTTTAAAGTTAAAACACAATAAGTGCGTTTACATGGAGCATTGTAATCGGTTTAACAGTCCAACCCGAATGAAAATGCTCCATATAAACACCTCAATCGGAATAAAAATAAAAATAAAAATATTTTATCCCTTAAACATTAAGAAATTAGGGAGATATGATGATATGTGTTGATCAGCTGGCTGAGATCAAGCTATAATTGTGTTTAACTGGTAGATATATCTGTGCAACTTAGTTATTAGAAACTGCAAACTAGAAATCAATTTGGTTCGGTGTGTAATACGATAGAATACGGCCACATTCTCGCATTCTGGCTACATGACTAAGCGTAAGGAATTCAAATATTAGTCCGTTCATTCTTAGCAAGTGCAAGCAGCTATTAAAAATATTAATGCAAATACTGGCGTTTTTTTCTCTGGTGAGCCTATCTGTTGTCATTGTACGCTATTAGCGTGTCCCAAAATTGAAGGCACCAGCACATATAAACACCATATTGGATTAGATAACGTGTCAAGTAAACAATCCACCGGATCTTTCAAACAGAATGATTTTAATCGGAATGACAAAAAAGTGTACATGTAAACGTGGCTATTGATGGATTTGTTTCTTACAAATACACAGTTTTTTTACTTCACAAGATGTTAATTGCTGGACTGGAGTAGTGTGAATTACTTGTGACTTATTGTGATGTTTTTAATCAGCTGTTTGGACTCTCATTCTGGCAGAGGTGAACTACATTTTTACACTTTCTGAAGAAAGTGTGAGAGGTTCTGGCAAGGTAACCATCATTATGCTAGGGTATTTTAGTCATTGCATACTGGCCAAACACAAAACAGCCTATACTGTAATAAATGAGACTGTAGGAGGAATGATAGAGAAAAGCAATGCTGCCAGCTCACGGTTCATTACCCTTCACAGTCACACACCTACAGCAGCGTTTCTGGCAGAACATCTCTGTATCTATCACATCCACTCTCTTCTGTCTTGTCTGACCTTGACCTACACCAGATGTTGAGGTCAGACGAGAGAGTGTATGCTCAGATTGTATGCTTTCAGCAACAGCTTTAGTATAAATATATATCAGCTACAGACATCTTGCACTCAGACACCATTAAACTAAAAATTTCAGTGGGTTTAAAATGGGACTTCACTTTAATTTGGCCTCTGTCTACTCAGAGACAAAAGGCATTTGCACTCCTGTGCTCATGTATCAGATGTTAACTAATATTTGATATTTTGGCATTTTAAAGTATATTTTAAAAACAATTACCTTAAATAAATGAATAAATAAATATTTGCACAGATACAAACATAATCATGGCTGTACATATCCACTGGAACAATGAGTTGCACGACGGCAGGTCAAATCAGAGACGACCGCATCAGTGAAGTATCAGTTGGACTTCAATAATTCATGAAACTGAGGCAATGACCTCACAAATTGTGACATCCACCATTTTGGAGAAAAAGGAAGTTTCTTCTGTTATTCATAGTGTCTTTTTCGGTTACTGTTTTTCAGTGAATTTACATATAATGTTTAATTTAAAAAATGTTATAATTTATTATTCAATTTCTCCTGTCAATATCATTTAATAAATAATCATATTTACTCTTCAAGTTACTTTATTCAAAGCATAAAATAGTAGAACTTATATATATATATAGTTCTATTATTTTACTCTTTGAATATATATATATATATATATAAAATACATAAAACTATATAAAAAATTAATTAATTTTTTTGTATTTAATAGTAATAAATCTCCTTATTTTATTAAATAATTTCATATATATATATATATATATATAGAAGATATCTTATAATTAAATAATCTTATTCCTTATTAAATAAAATATAAAATAGGATAATAAATGTATAAAACTAAACTATAAAATACTTTAGTTCTGAATTTTATATAATGAATTCTGCCAAACACAGCTATAAGGCATAAAAATGTGAGTTGAAAGACTGAATATCAAGTATTTTTAATACAAGTTTAGTATTACATATCAGAAAGCCTTGACATTTCCTGATACTTAATTCTGTACAAGAGTGTGGCTGAGACGATCAGCTTCCAGCATCTTAAGATAAGTGATGAAATCAGAGTCAAGACACGTCTACATGTGTTCTGGGTTACACTGAATCAGATCCACTTTCAGAAAGGAACCGAGAGCAATATCCTGTATGACTCAGCAGAAAGATGCTTTTATTTATATACATGAGGGTCACAGAAAGCCTGTGAGGCTAACATTTCCATAAAGCGGTTTTACTTTCACTCTAGGATATAAATGTGTCCTTGTTTATCATGCTGATGTGAAGACAAATTTACAAAAGTAGACTACAGTGTCAGTCTAATGGAGTAACTTAAGGTTAAATTGCATAATTTCTGCATAAGAAAACCAAAGAGCAAAATTTATTTCAAAGGGTTTCTCCAAACACTCCCACAGACCAATTGGTTGAGTCAGTGTTGTGGTGTTGGGTTTGTGGGATGTTTAAAACACAGGCAAAATACAGCATATTAAGTCTGAATCATCATAAAAATTAGAGCTCACTTCACCAACTCAGATGTTGAGCTACAAAGCCACATTATTTATTTTATGAGTCAAGCAGTTTTATCAAAGCTCCAACAAAACAATCTTACAGCCTGACCATTGTTTACCATGGTAATGTACCTATTGACCGTAATGTTTTGTATGACATCTGACATGATGTCAAAGTACTACGAGCCCTGCCGTGGCCCTATTACAACTGAATGTTTTTGGAAGCTCTGTTTAACTGTCCATCATTTCCACAAGACAGTTTTGACCTGTTTCTGATCAATACATTGTTAACCCTTAACCCCGATCATCAATGCGGTTAAAGGTTGAGGTCATTTATTCAGCAAGTTCATTACTACGGCTGACCCACCTGAACCTCACAAAAGGAAAACAATATTTAAAATCACTTTATATTCATCAAAGAATCCTGAAAACATATCACAGGTTCCAAAAAAATAGTAAGCAGCTCAACTGTTTGCAACATTGATAATAAATCAGCATATTAGAATGATTTTGGAAGGAACATGATTTATGACTAATCATGGAACTGGCATTACTGACAAAATGCACATGATAATCGCATCTGATTATTTGCACAGCCCTATTACTTACTGGCAAAAAGGCCCGCCTATATTTTGCTCTCTAGGCTCAATTCCCACTTCAATAGAAGTCTTGACTGTGTTATCATCCAACAAGTTAAAAAAATCTTCATTTTGGCCACTTTAAAAAGCACACCCTAAAGGCAATCATGCATGTCTGTAGTACAAACAGACTGGGGGCTGAAACTCTATAATTCTAAAGAAATAGCAAAGCAATTCTTTTTAAAGGGCACCTATAATGCCCCTTTTTTACAAGATGTAGCCTAATAGTCTCAACTAAGATGTTTCAACTAAGTTTCAGCTCAAAATACCCCTTGGATAATTTATTATATCATTTTGAAAATGCCTATTTTGAGTGGAAGCAGAAACACACTGTTTTCATGCATGTCTCTTTAAATGCAAATGAGCTGCTGCTCCCCACCCCCTTTTCCAGAATAGGACTGTGCCTTTACAGCTCGTATCTCAGATACTCTGCCAAAAAAATGTCTGTTTTTGATTATGTTTATTATGCTGAAATCATGCATTTTAAAGTGCCCCTATTATGGATTATGAATGATTCATATTTTGGTTTTGGGAGTCACCAACAACAGGTTGACATTAGGGCTGTGCAAATAATCGGATCCGATTATCATGCACATTTCGTCATTAATGCCGGTTCCGAGATTAGTCGTAAATTACCATCACGTGCAGCCAGATGGAGCGGCACTCACTACACAGAGCCGTAGTTCACTGACAAGCCGTGCAATATCACGTTCATTATTGGAGATGTATCTGTGTTGTATATGCAGTTCCATCTGACAGCACGTGATGGAAATTTACGACTCACGTCACTTTGACAGATTACACTGAGGGTGATCTATTGTAAATTGTAACTGTAATTACCACTCCTGTTCAGTTGGTGGTGAGTGCGCTCCAGTCTGGCAGCAGAGCACTGGATCCAGAACAAAAACGAAACTGTCACAAATGTTTTGCTATGTGTTTGATCACGCAAAGGCAAGTAAACAGAAGCTACAATGATCTATCACGCCACATTAAAGAACTCCAAAACGGTATTTATTGCTTGAATTTCCTAATAAAATGGACAGAATTTGAAATCTCAGACCTTGTTTCATATCAAAAGTAACACAAAGCTTAGCCTATTGCGCTTTATTTGATGGAAGGTGCACTATGTGTTTATTCATCAACTGAAAACAGCATAGATCAAAAGATCGATTAGGATTTACGAACTGATATTGGTTCATAAAAATGAGAATATATTAAAATTGCTGTCACTGCAGGGTGTGGTGTTGAACGTGAAAAGCTATGCAGTCTTATCTGTTCTCTTCAAAATAAATACATCTATAGGTTCATAATTAAAAAATGAAAATGTGAACAAAAATAAAAGCAATTAAATGTGTTATTATAATTAAAGTTTGAAAATTAAAATGACGGGTAATAATACATTATGACAGAATTTTTACGACCCTGTCCGTCAAAATGACGGACAATGGTAAAGTCTAACGCGACCTCTGGCTACAGAGTAAATGAGAGCAACAATTTTTAAAGGATTACTCCACTTTCATAATAAAAATTTCCTGATAATATACTCGCCCCAATGTCATCCAAGATATTCATGTCTCTCTTTCTACAGTCGCAAAGAATGTAAGCTTTTTTGAGGAAAACATTTCCGGATTTTTCAATGCAGCTTTTTCAATGAGATGCCAATGCAATCTCATTTTCTACTCCAACTTCAAAATTGCCCAACACAGCGTCTCTTGACGTCAACTTAAAATAGCTTAAGATTCGTTTTAAAAAAGACTTGTTTTCATGATTCAGAGTCGACTCTTTCTTTTGAAAGACAATAACTTACTCTACACAAGTCACTTTCAGATTTAAAACTTTGCAGGATGTTTTCATTCACTTAAAGCTATGTTACACACTGCATGAAAGATAATTTTCAAAAATCCATAATAGGGGCACTTTAAAGCTATATTAGTTTAAACTTCTGATACAGGGTTTTCTGAACACACACATTGGAAGCACGTGTATGTCACACAGTATGCGAGTACTAAACTAATTTCTCTTTCATGTCTTATTGTGCTTAAACTGTCAAATAAACAGTGTTTATGCTTAAAACATACATAAGTTATATAAACACAGTCGGTTATGTTTGTGTAGGCCATGGCGTTAGAATTGGTACACAGCAATCGCTTGCGAAAACAAAATGTTTCACATTTTCTGGGTTTATAGATGCACTAGGTACCCGTTTATAGCACTTAAACAATTACAGTCAGATATGTTATGATATGACATGATATGATATGACATGATATGCCCCCTTTAAACTAATAACACTGATAAAGGACTTGGTTTTTAAACCAAAAGCAATTATTTAAAACGTCAAAATGTCTTAATGATGGATTGTTTATTACAAGTACGCAGCTTTTCCCTTCACAAAATGTTACTTGATGGACTGGAGTGGTGTGGGTTACTTGTGGATTATTGTGATGTTTTTATCAGCTGTTTGGACTCTCATTCTGATGGCAGCCATTCACTGCAGACGATCTGCAGAGAAATCCTGGTCTGCCAGAGTACATTTTCATTTTGAAGTAAACGATTCCTTTAAACACACATTAAAATAAAATACAACCTTGCTAACATCACAGCATTTTTGAAAAGTGCTTTATATTGGAGACATTGCTGAATTATTGCAGATTTGGATTCAATACAGTGTTCCGCTACCTTTTGTTATTATTTAAACATTTACCATTTACTGAGGGTGAGAAATTCAACATAAGCATTACTTTAAAACATTATTAAATATATTTTAAAGCTCACAGAGTGTAATTACCCAAGCGGCTGCTGCCACACCCTGGGTGGTGATGTTAGATGGCAGCTGCTCTCATTATGTTTGAATGATGACAGGAGTGTGTGTGGACATGATACAGAGACAGACTGACTGCACATTGTGTCCAAATAGGAAATTACCAAGCTAGAAAAAGCCAACAATATATCATTATTTACAACAGCTCACATCAGGCTTAAATTGCGTTTGGGCTCGGCACTTAAAAAGCTCATTTTACACTTTACAATGTCAGGATGTTTAAAGACAGAATCTGCCATGAAAGCATGCTACAATGCACAGGTTTGCTAAACCTTAACTGTACAACATTTTCAGCATGCTTATGCATGCTAATTTCTGTTTACACGCACACACTGCTAAAGGCGTTAGCTGTGCCCTCAGCTCTCAAGATCACAGATCTCACCCCAACACTAGTATTCTGGGTCATCTGGTCCCCGTCATAACAAGCTTAAAGAGCATTTTTGTGTTCAGGCCTTGCAGTGCAAAAAAAAAGCATCTGCTACTCAGATTATTCTGGGTCTGTATAACAGGGGTCAATGCTGTGCAAAAAAGAAGGGTCTGTTCGCCACCCAACCCCTGCCTTCCACACTCAAACACAGACCGTCTAACCCTGCTTAAGCACAAACCCTCATCACCATAATAAAACCTGGATCTCGTGGGAGAGGGAGGGGTGGATCACAGAGGAATCGCTTCCCAAAACCCAACTGCAACAGTGCCTAAAGCTACACAACTGAAATACACAGCTATCCTAGGAGATTTAAGAAACTTCTAGACACAAACAAGCACACCATAAGGACAAAAATAAAATATTAAAAGTCGGTACTTCAGCAGACTCAAATTCATAATATCTAGTGCATTTATCACATGAATTCTTCCATTTCAGTTGTTTACCCATATAAATGTAATGTATTACAACCTAGAGATTCTTCACCTACACAATTACATATAATCAGTACATAAACTAGGAATATAGTACATTGGATTATTTATTATATCAAGACAGGTAAACAATTAGTTTGACCAACATACATTTTTGTTTGGAAAAATTATTACATTTTGTTTTTTTTACATTTCAATTAAATCATATCTAGGTCAGATGTTACAGAAATGCTTAAAAAAGTTAATATATCAAAATATTCACAATGCATATGTTTAGCATTTTAGTCTATTTAGTTATTGTATAATTGGGGTAAAATATTTTTTAAGTACATATTTTTGCAAATAATTGTTGAAATATATTTATTTCTCTTTCTCATATTGCACATTTTGATAAACAATAGATAGAACGACAGAATGATAGAATGACAGATAGAACGATAGATTGATAGAATGTTTGATGGACAAAACGATAGATAGAAAGATAGACAGAACAATAGATAGAACGACTGAACGATCGATAGAATGACAGATAGAGCGATAGACAGATAGATAGATAGAACGATAGATAGAACAACAGATAGAACGATAGATAGAACAATAGATACAACGATAGACAGAACGAAAGATAGAAAAACAGATAGAACGACAGACAGATAGATAGATAGAACGATAGGACGATAGATACAACGATAGATACAACAATAGAACGACAGATAGAACGACAGATAGAACGATAGAACGATAGATAGACAGAACAATAGATAGAACGATAGATAGATAGATAGATAGATAGATAATTGAAAAAATCCACTCTGTGATTTAGTGTTTCTGACATATTATTTTTTTTTATTAATACTTTGAATGAGTTTAAATTTCTATATTTATATTTGTTTTCATTTATATATTTTTTATTTTAATGTTTTTATACTTTCAGCTTTAGCTAATTTTCTCTGTGTTTTTGTTGTTTTTATTAGTTTTTTTAATATAGTCAAAATAGTTTTTATTGAATGTTTTAGTTTTGAATAGTTTAAATTGAACTAGCTGACAAAAAAACATATATTTTATTTTTATTATTACATTTTTAATTTTTATGGGGTTAGTTTTAGTTGTGTGTGTATATATAAACAGACGCTTTTACAATATAAAAAAATATTATTAATATTAGCATATTAATATCACATTAATATATATACCACAATATCTTGTTGAAAAACAAAAATCAAATCATCCTAAATAACACGATCACCAATTTTAAACAATTTACTACATACAGTTGTGTCCCCTAGATAGCACATTCTATGTATATATATTGTTATTGTTATATGATGAGTAATTGATACACTATAGCATGTTTACTGTTCCATTTAAAGTCAAATTCCCCTTTCCACCAAGTTAACTTGGCTAAAAATTCTAATTCTAAGCTTGTGGTGCAACACCACACCTTAGGATGCATACATGCGGCCTTATCAAGAAAGCAAAACCATCCTAATATCTCAGATCATGTGTCATGCAACGCCACTCTTTCAGGGTGTGTTTGGGCCCAAGGTGACGAGGCAGCGTCTAAAGGAGAGAGAACCATGACCAAGCAATGACACAGGCGTGCCCGCCGGACCACATGCACCGTTAAACCCTACGCCCCCCATCCTGCAGCATCATAAAGACGGACATGCACCAGAGAATCTATTCACCTAGAAACATACTAAACACAAACAAACACGCAGGGCTTTTGAACTAAGAACACTGGGCCATGCTTCAGTATGAGGAGGGTGGAGAATAAACACTGACACACTCACATTCCCAACCTTACAGACAAAAATAGCAGTAGTGCAAAAAGAAAACAACCCCCCTCCAGGCTTTAAAAGGCTACGATGTATGTTTGGCCCCCCTTGTGGATAGCATTTGTGCATGCGTCAGGTTCTTCCTATGCAGGCCACTTCAACAATGCTCTCTCTCTCCACAATTTGCCTTCAGATTGAGTAAAACCTCTTGCTAGTATCACATCTCATCCATGTTCAAATGTCCCATGGTTTCAATAAAATAAATAAGAAATACAGCAGCGGAAGACAGAAGCCGGGTACTCACCATAACACTACCTACTCCATTTTTCCATCCAGTGCGGTGTGTGAGGGAGGTGCCTGCTATACGATCCACTGCAGGGCTGCCTGCCTCGAGCAGCCCTCGCTGGACGGATGCTGATGATGTAGCGCCTTTCAGGAGAGCAGCCCAGTTACCTTGGAAACTGAGGAGTGATGGAGTGGCCGTGCTGCGCTGCCATTGGCTGGAGAGGGGTGGTGCTCCTGCTGTGGGGCCCACGGTGGGAGTGGCTACAGATGAGAGAGGAAGCAGAACTGTGAAAGCAGATGCACTATATCAGAGAGAGGCGTCCTTTTGCAGGAATATACACAGATTTTGTATACTGTAATTTTAAAAGTCATTTAAGACACTACCAGTCAAAAGTTTTTGAGCAGTAAGATTTTTAATGTTTTTTAAAGAAGTCTCTTCTGCTCAACAAGTCTGCATTTATTTGATCCAAAGTACAGCAAAAACAGTACAATTTTTAAATATTTTTACTATTTAAAATAACTGTTTTCTATTTGAATTTATTTTAAAATGTAATTTATTTGTGTGATTTCAAAGCTGAATTTTTTAGGACCATTACTGCAGTCACATGATCCTTCAGAAATCATTCTAATTTTCTGATTTGCTGCTCAAAAAACATTACTATTATTATTATTATTATTATTATTATTATTATTATTATTATTATTATTGTTGTTGTGTTGAAAACACCTGAGTAGAATTTTTTCAAGTTTATTTGATGAATAGAAAGTTCAGAAGAACAGCATTTATCTGAAACAGAAATCTTTTGTAACATTATAAATGTCCTTATCATCACTTTTGATCAATTTAAAGCATCCTTGCTAAATAAAAGTAACAATTTCTATAATGTATAATGTTACAACAGCTTTTTTATTTCAGATAAATGCTGATCTTTGGATCTTTCATCATCAAAGAATCCTGAAAAAATGTACTCAACTGTTTTAAATACTGATGACGATAATAGTAGTAATAATAATAATAATAATAAAGAATTCTTGAACAGCAAATCAGCATATTAGAATGATTTCTGAAGGATCATGTTACATTGAAGACTGGAGTAATGATGCTGAAAATTTAGATTTGACCACAGGAATAAATTACATTTTAAAATATATTCAAATAGAAAGCCGTTATTTTTAATAGCAAAAATATTTCACAATATTACTGATTTTGCTGCATTTTAGATCAAATAAATACAGGCTTGGTGAGCAGAAAAGTATTCTTTTAAAAAAAAAAAAAAAATCTTACTGTTAAAAACTTCTGACTGGTAGTGTATATACAATTAGTTTCTTGAAATATTAAAATCTTACTTTTTTTTTTTCTTATCCCTCAAAATATGCTTTTTTTCTCTCCTTAAAAAATACTGTGTAAAACCGCGATAAAGTGATGGCATCAGACGATAATATTCAATATTTAAACAGTTAAAGGCATATGGAACAGCACTTTATACAATAAATAGGACAATAATATTTATTATTGCTGTTTATATTAATTGTTGTTTTATATTATTGTTTTATATGAAAACAAAGACTATAAATAAAAAAGACATCAAGTTTGTGTAAAATGTAATATTTCAACACTAAATCAAATAATTAGGATTAACCAAAATAATATAGTAACATACAGTATTATTTATTACCATTAACCGTTGTTTATTATTATTAATGTTATTGTTGTTGTTCACCTTGTTTTCGCATCATTAGACACCAAATCCTCGGTAAACACGGCATTGATAGTGGCAGGTGCACCCTTGATTTATTCGGTTACAGCTGGCTCATTCTCAGGTAATTTCGTGTTATAACTCATTTAAAGGGGATTTCAATTTGGCCATGACCAACAGAAAGGATGTCTGAGTGGATAAATTGTTAATTTAGTAAATAATCCAACCATCTTCAACACTTTAGACGCCTTCCCGCCCATTACACCTGTTAATACAAACTTCATAGGCGAGCTTTATCGCGCTGACAGTGTAATCAGCCAATCAGAGCGACCGTAGAGGCACCACCTATTCTCACGTGACTTTTCGTTCGCAATTTCGGATTAAAGCCATTCCCATTTTGGATATCGTGAACGTAACGTAAAAAAATGAGAACACAACGGTAGTCGACAACCACTGAAAAAGTCTTCTAGTCTAGCTTTGTCGTCAAATATCGTTCGTGGTCGAGTTTTAAATATTGCGCCGCTAACGTTAGAGGTTTTGCAACATTGACGCCAAACGCCATTGGCTGCGAGAACCCGAGGTGTCATGTGACCGACGCGAATGACATTTGAGAGTGGAAGATTATCAGTGAATAAGGACATACGTTTAAAAAGTAAATCATTACTTTGAGAAAAAAATTACAATGCACATATAACTATACATGTATCTGTAAATAAAACATTTTACACAATATATAATAAAATGTAATAAGGATGTAGGTATAATACATTTTATAATATCATTATATTACTATAAATTATTATTTTACAGTAAAATGAAATCTTCACAGAAAAAAAAACATTAAGGTGTTACTAAACGTTCTTGTTGCATTAGTTTATTAAAACCACTGGATGGCGACAAAGTTGCGCTTTACTTCTGATACAGCTGTGTAACGTAACATTTATTCGTCTGTTCTGCTTAATCGATAGAAGATAATCAGCTGACAAAATGGTCTAGTTTCACTGCTTATGACTAACCTAACCCTAAAATCAATTTCAAGAGACTGAATGTTCACTAAAGAAATGTTATGGACAAAAACTAATCAAGAGAAATTAAAAATGTAGGAAGAAATTATACTTTTATTTTTTACATTCCAATGTAAACAGTCGTCACTTCATAAAACGTTGATATGTTGATAAAAAATAAATAAAAGTGTCTACTAAATAAATTAGTATATGGAACTAACTCAGCTAAAACCAGCCACTGGGTCTTTCATTTATTGCCTTGACATAAAAGAGCAACACGCAGAACAATCTAACGGCTCTGGAGCTACATTGTTAACTCTTTTATTTGTGTTTTCATTGAAAAACTGCCCTTATGTCACTGCAGATGATGCTGCGGTAGATCTTTCTGAAACGATGACATCATCCCCCTGGCCTTGGCAGTGGAGCCGAACACACGAAACACACTCCATTTTGGCTCCCCTCCAGAGTGAAACCTAATATTCCACCGCTGATATTCTCAGAGCCAACATGGCGGACCGAGAGCTACGGTTTCCAGATTGTTATTGCTTATGAAGGAAGTATGCCGTGAAGCCCTTTAACGAAAGAAATTCGCCCTCATTGGTTTCCACGGTGTTTACGGAGCGAGAGCCAATCATATGTGCCCGCTGATCCAGGTGATATCCCTCCTACCAGTATCTCCGGAGTAGGTTTATTTTGGTTTACCCCCCGCTCCTGTACCGCCGCCATTAGAGCCAGTCACATCGGCAACAGAAATGGGAATTCCGGTGTTTAAAACCCACTAAAACCCGCTTTGATCCGAAGATCGCGGTGGCGCTTGGGGTTTCAGAGGAAGGGGGAGAAATAACATGGGTGTTCGGCCGCGGAATCCCTCGGCTGTCGCGGTAGATTGTCGGTGCTGAGCTGGATTTGGACCCGATCGGATTGGGTTTCGGTAGGACAGGCGTTCGGTTTGCAGAAGGGCGAACTCGGGAACGGTAGTGTTTGCAAACAGAAGTGTGGAGGGCAAAGACAGGTATGGGCCTTGATATTTCTGTGCGGAAAAATCACTGTAACAGTATATGCAACAGGGCAAATTAATGCACCTTATTTATTTATTTTTTTTAGTTTCCTAAAATACTCGCGTATATTTTTTAGAAATAATTATTTATATATTTATTTTCATATTTATTTATATTTTAAGGAAGTGAAAATGTCAATGGGCAGTGTACAGTCTGAACTAAAATAGCTGTATGCGTTTATTTACAGTGCCGATACAAACACCGGAGCTCTTTTATGGTGTTGTTGTAGTTCGGGTAAAATCGACACCTTGGTGTGGAATTCCGAAGCGAGCCGAGAGTGTTTACAGTGTATCAGCGCAGAGTTTGTGCTGGATACATTTGAACTGTATACATTTGAACTTTATACACTGTAGCGGCGGAAATGTTTCTCGCATTCCATTTCCAGAGCCCGTTATAGAAAAACTCCTGTCACCGTTATAGCAAGGTTTCCAGTCGTGTAAGAAGAGGTATGTGTCAAAACCTACTGAGATAACGAAACGGCATTTTTGCGGTGTCAGAGGCGCGTCCAGCAGTTTGACAGCTCACTATCCAAGCTGCCAGACTGTAACCCTTCAAAACATTGAACCTACTTTTATAAGACAACACTTGAAAATGTTTCATACTTTTGATATAAAATGTAAGGTATAAAAAGTTTTTTTTTATTATTATTATTATTAGTATCTGTATTGCCATATACCATAGTAATGCCATGGTATTCTTTGACATACTTGACAAATGTCATGTAAATTATGTGGTATGTGTATGTGAATCATTAAGTACTACACTATTAGTGTCATTATAACAGCACTGAACCATGTTATCACCATAGTCAGGGAAATCTAGGCCATCGTGACAAAATCGTCTCTTTTTTTAAACAAATGTTAATAACCAAAATCTAGTCCAATAACCAAATGAGAGTGTAGGAATGTAGGTCAAAGGATGTGACCGTTTGCCCCAGTGAGCTGGATTCATCTCTGTCGTTGCCCACCTGTTTGGACTGTCAGGAATAATCCAGAGTCCTGAACAATTTCTGGTTTAAAAAGCCTTGAATAAATGTATTGTGCTTTTTTATTACAGCAGCAAATGGAAAGATTAAGGTCGTTCACAAAGAGGAGAAACGTGTGCATGAATACACTGTTACTGTATAAAGACAGCGCAGAATCACTTACGCTATCAGGACTCATAAAGTCATTATGTTTTATGATTTCAATGCTGTGTTTATTTTTGTCAACCCTCTGAATCCATTTACCTGTGGTATCAGATGGTAATGCATTGGTATTTTTATATTTACCATGGCACTTAAGTGATCACAATATTTATATACTATGATATTTACCTGGTACCTAAAAAATATATTGCATTAAACAGTGGGATCCAAAAATTTAGGACAACACTAAAAAATGTGGAATTTGGGATTTCAACAATTATACCAAGAAAATGGCAAATGTAAAAATAGCCTGCACTATTTCTAGGTCACTAATCAAATGTAAGCAAATTTGTGACATCGACCATGTAAGTCTTTTGTACAAAAGGTCCATTGAAGCACAAGATGCTCTTGGAACATTCTCAGACCTTTCTGCATTACATGAATCATCAGGTTTTTCCTCAATTTGTGGATTAAATTAAATTTTAGCAAAAGGGGACAAGCCAAATAGTATCTAAAATTAATTTTAAATTAAATTAAAGTTTTGAATTAAATTAAAGTTTGGGGTCGGTACAGCTAAAGTAAAAAGATTAATATGAAAAGATTAATTTTTTACAATTTAAAATAGCTGTTTTCTGTTTTAAAATTTTTAAAATGTAATTTATTCCTGTGATGCAATGCTGAATTTTTTAGCATCGTTTTTTCCAGTATCACATGATCCTTCAGAAATCATTCTAATATGCTGATTTGCTGTTCAACAATTATTTTTTTTATTATCAATGTTGAAAACAGTTGTTCTGTTAAATATTTTTGAAACTGATACATTTTATGTTATATTTTATTATATAGGAACCTTACAAATGTCCTTACTGTCAAGTTTGATTCATTTAATACGTTCTTGCTGATTAAAAATATTAATTTCACTTTTTTAATCAGTCCTCATATACACTACCAGTCAAAAGTTTTTGAACAGTGAGATTTTTAATGTTTTCAAAGAAGTCTCTTCTGCTCACCAAGCCTGCATTTATTTGATCAAAAGTACAGCAAAAACAGTACATTTTTTAACTATTTTTACTATTTAAAGTGACTGCTTTTTATTTGAAAATATTTTAAAATGTAATTTATTCCTGTGGTCAAAGCTACATTTTTAGCATCATTACTCCAGTCTTCAGTGTCACACGATTCTTCAGAAATCATTCTAATATGCTGATTTGCTGTTCAAGAAACATTTAAAATTAATTTCAATATTTAAAGCAGTTAAGTACATTTTTTTCAGTATTCAATAATAAGGAGAAAGATCCAAAGATCAGCATTTATCTGAAATTGTAACATTATACACTATACCATTCAAAGAAAAGGTAGAAAGTAATACTTTAATTTAGGAAGGATGCTTTAAATTGATCAAAAGTGATGATAAAAGACATTTGTAATGTTACAAAAGATTTCCATTTCAGATAAATGCTGTTCTTCTGAACTTCCTATTCATCAAAGAAACCTGAATAAATTCTATTCAACTAGAAATTCTATTAATTTTAAATAGTAAAAATATTTCAGAATTGTACTGTTTTTGCTGTACTTCAGATCAAATAATTGCAGGTTTGGTGAGCAGAAGAGACTTTTTTAAAAACATTAAAAATCTTACTGTTCAAAAACTTTTGGCTGGTAGTGTATATAATTTGAAAAATCAAAATGATTTAGAATAAGAATGACTCACTCTAAGAATTTTTGGATCCTGTGTATCAAATCAATACTTATAGTCGATCAGCATAATTCTTTCCCCTGCAAGAACTAAACTTTGCCTGTCTGTGGCTATTGCAGGAGAAGCTGGAGGCATTGTGACCGTGAGCGAGTGAAAGCAGGTGAAGAACGGAGGACCAGCCGGCGGGAGGGAGGGAGGGGGGGGCGATCAGCTGCGGTGACCGGCGCGAGCGAGGATGACAGATTTTGGCTTGAAGTGGAGCTGCGAGTACTGCACCTACGAGAACTGGCCGTCCGCCATCAAATGCACCATGTGTCGGGCCCAAAGGCACAACGCGCCCATCATCACCGAGGAACCCTTCAAGAGCAGCTCCAGCCTGGACCCGCAGCTCTGCACCACCCAACTCATCTGCCCCGACTCCAGCGCCCGGCCTCGGGTCCGGATAGCCGACGAGCTGCCCGAGACCAGCAGCAAATGGTCCTGCCAAATGTGCACCTATCTGAACTGGCCCCGTGCGATTCGCTGCACGCAGTGCCTCAGTCAGAGGCAGCAGGGCTCCCAACACGCCCCGCTCAGTCCGTCGGAAGCCCCACAGACGTCGGACTCGGGGTCCAGACCTACTCCGGTCACCTCGGATCCGTGCGAGGAGTACAACGACCGGAATCGGCTCAACATCCACGCGCAGCGTTGGCCGTGCTCGGCTTGCACCTATGAGAACTGGCCAAAGAGTTTGAGGTGTGTGGTGTGCGACCACCCTAAACCCAGCAGCTCGCCCGAGGCGCCTCAGCAGGATTCGGAAGCGGAGAGCGCTACTTCTCTGTCGATAGTGAATGAGCAGGAACGGGATAACCTAAGGACAGCGGGGGGAGGGGGGGTGAGCAGGGGCAGGCAGAGGAAACTCTCTCCCCCTACGTGTAAAGGACAAGCGGAGGTGAAGATCGAGCTGGCGTCGGGAGCGGTGGGCAGTGATAACGAGCAAGAGGCGGACTTTAAAAAACTCAAACAGATCCGGAACAGGATGAGGAGAGGCGACTGGCTCTTCCTGAACGCCTGCGCTGGTGAGAAATGAACCCCATTAGTGCCAGATACAGTTTCCCCAAACGTATTTGGACACTTAAACCCCATTTTGAAAATATCACTGCATTAGATTGAGTGTCTGTGTCTGCACTAAGATGCTGCAGGAGCTTTTCTCTTCACTTACTCCACATCATTTTTGCTTAGTGTCTTTCAGTCAGCTGATGTTTTGGGAATTTTTAGTGGATTTATGAAGTCAGTAGCAGAGTGTAGTTCATCACTTTAATTAAGAACTAAGGGTGGGCGATATGATAAATCATATATCACACAATGAGTAATTTCATTTAATCAATCACTATATAATTATTTTTGCCTTAAATAAGGTCTTTATGTACGACTGCGTATTGGTGCCACGTAAAAAAAAAAAAAAAATCTAAAATTATGAGATTAAAGTCAAAATGCTTCAAAAATGTTTAGAGAATTAAATCATAGCAATTAAAGTTATAATAATTTGAGAGTAAAGCCTGTGCATGCAAATGGCCCGGATTGGGAGCACCGGGAGAAGTTGCAAGGCCACCGGAAATTATTTGAATATATGTAGGATTATTAGCAGAAATCATACCATGTGTTATACTCGCAGGGGAAGTATGCTTGGAAATAATATTTCATGTCTTCGATTGCATTCATTAGGCCTATTTGTTGTGCGCCAGCCATCCAATAATAGCAATAAGCTTTATGCTTTCAATACTTTTAATATAAAACAAAGTCTCATCTTTCAAAATCGAAAAAGTAAAATTCAAACAATGTGTCTTGCAATAATGTGTTTTTCACGCTCTTCAATGTGGCGGGACAGATCGGTGTATTCATGTGAATCAGACGTCTTTTTGATTACAATGAGACATTCATTTCATTTCTGTTGGTTCTGTCAGTTTTATCAAGAAATACAAATTATAAATGTGTTTTTCCTGTTTATTTCAGTTTTATAGCACAATATAAATGTGAGGGAACATCAGAAGGAATGGAAAAAAAAAACAGTATACCCTTATTTAATGAAACAGATGTCTCACTGTAATCGGAAAGATGACTGATTCACATGCCACTTAAACTGAGGCGATCTGTCACGCCACGTTAAAGAGCGTGAAGAACACAATAGACATTGTAATAGACATAGTCTTTGTATGTCACTATAAAACTGACAGATTTTGAAACTTTGGAAGATCTCCCAGTGCTCCCAATCTGGACCATTTGCATGCGCAAAAGGCTAGAATATACTCTCCAAATATTGTATCATAATTGCTACAAATTAATTCTTGCAATTTTGACTCTATTCTTAAAATATTATGACTTTATTCTCATAATTTCGACTTTATTCTGGAGATATGTCAACTTTATTCTCGTAATATTAAGACTTAAATTACTGTGGCATTTTGACACATACAGGTGTGTGTATTTAACCGTTCAAGGCCTATAAAGCGGCAAAAATAACTTGGGTCAATACTGTTGCATTCTATAAACACCATCTTCACGTGCGCATGAGTTCTGTTTCGCTGCTAAATGCATTTCAACAACTTATAATCACTTGTTTTTAAATTGCAATGCTTAAAAACGCATACAAACGATACGTTTCTGTGACCACATAGCACAGAAATGTCGGCTGAGCGCATAGCCATGATAGAGACGATACTCTTAAATTGTTATTATATCATGTTAAACCTGACAAACATCTCTATGTGAAATATTTTGCTACATTCACTACCATTCAAAAGTTTGGGGTTGACATGTTGTATTTATCGCCTTTGAAAGAAGTGTTTTTTGCTCACCAAGGCTGCATTTATTTGAACAAAAATATAGTAAAAACAGTAATATTGTGAAATGTTATTGCTACTTAGTATAACTGTTTTCTATTTGAATATATTTGAAAATATAATTTATTCCTGTGATCAAAGCTGAATTTTCAGCATCATTACTCCAGTCTTCAGTGTCACATGTGATGTAATCCTTTGAAATCATTCTAATATGCTGATTTGGTGATTTATTATTCATATTTTCAGTGTTGGAAAACATGATACCTTTTGTTCAGGATTCTTTGATGAATAGAAAGTTCAAAAGAACAGCATTTTTAATGCATTTGCTGTTGCTTTTGATCAATTTATGTCCTTGCTGAATAAAAGTATTAATTTCTTTTAAAAAGAAATTAGACACCCAAATATTTGAATGGTAGTGCACATATAGCTCATTTTATATAAAATAAATATCACACATTTCTGAAATACCTAATGCAGTGACATTATGGTAACACTTCACAAAAAGATCTCATATCTTAACATTAATGCATTAGCTAACATGAATCTAAAAATGAACAATGTATCATTACAGCATTTGAAAATGTTACATAATAAAAATACAATTGTCTATGTTAATGCATTAATGTTAGCAGATACAATTTTTGATTTTAGAAAGTGAAAATAGCATCAGCTAAGATTAACTGATGCTTTAGAAGTATTGTTAGTTGTTTTACTTTAAGGTGTCATTTGTTAACATTAGTTAATGTATTAACTACATGAACAAACAATGAACAATACATGTGAACACTGTTAATGTTAGTTAACAAAAATACACTTGTTCATTGTTTGTTCATGTTAGTTCACAGTGCATTAACTAATGTTAACAAACACGACTTGTGATTTTAATAATGCATTAGTAAATGCTGAAATTAACTAAGATTAATAAATGCTGTAGTATTGTTCTTTCTTAGTGCATGTTAACTAACATTAACTATTGAACCTTATTGTAAAGTGTTACAAAAATCATGAAGTGTGACTTCTGTACAGTATCTACTCTCTTTGGCTCACTATTTGATTGGCATGCTTTACTGTGATGTGAAGCTGAAATTCAAAGCTGAGTCTTTTGATATTAGCTGGTATCAAACCTTTATTTTCATCACTAAGCCAGTGGGAGATGGTTTGCATGCGCATGGTTTGATACAAACTGACAGATTTTGTCTCGTGGGCTCTGCTGCTAGGGAATACGTCTGTTATCTATCTGTGTTCCTGCATCAGTGTATGAAATCATTGATCTCTCTAAAGCGGCATCATTGTCATCTGGGAAATACCTATAGCTTCTATAGCTCTGATGGGAATTGAATTTGAAATTTATACTGCAACTTCAAAGAGCTGTGAAACAGGAAGTCAACCCACTCATATATAATACACACTTTCATCAGGTGTAGTGGAGGGGGATCTGGCCGCTGTGGAGGCGTACAAGTCATCCGGCGGTGACATCGCACGTCAGCTGACCGCAGACGAGGTGCGGATTCTCAACCGCCCGTCTGCGTTCGACGCTGGCTTTACCCTGGTGCATCTGGCCATCCGCTTCCAAAGACAGGACATGCTTGCGGTGCTGCTTACAGAGGTCAGAGTTTTTACATGCATATAGAGAATTTGTATAACAATGTGATATTGCTAAATTATATTTGTGAATGTTTTTTAGGTATCTCAGCAAACGGCGAAGTGTATACCGGCTCTGGTGTGTCCTGAGTTGACAGAACAGATCCGCAGAGAGGTGGCGGCGGCACTTCACAGACGTAAAGGAGAGTTTCCCTGTTACTTCTTCACTGACCTCGTCACTTTCACATTACCAGCAGGTGATTACTCACAGTTTCTAAAGACAAAAAAATTTCCTTTCACACCAGGATCTCACACATTCACATCACATTAGTCACAAAGAGCTAATATGGAGTTATTATAGTACTAAAACTAAAACCATAAAACATTTTCTGTTATGTGAAATAGAATAAACTTTAACTAAAAAAAATCAAATAAAATAAAAATAAACTGATACTAAAATAACCCTAATTTAAACTTTTACCGTAAAATCCACTTCAAATTTTATTAAAAAATGTTATCAAAATCAAGGTTTCTTGCTACCAAAAACACTGCAATTTTAGTTTGGTCACATGCTATTAACAAACCATTAACTATGGCTTTTGCCTCAATAAACTCCTTGTTTGCTGCTTATTAATAGTTAGTAAGTTAGTTGTTAAGTTCAGGTATTGGGTAGGATTAGGGATGTAGAATATGGTCATGCAGAATAGGTGCTTTATAAGTACTAATAAACTGCTGCTATGTAAATAATAGGCATGCTAAAATGTAACTAGGTAATAGTGAGAATTGTTCCCTATACTTAAGTGTTACGTTTAGTTCTTTATTATAAAGGGATATATCATGCTAAATCATGTATCATGTTAAATAAACAAATGAAAAGTTCAGGTGCAAAACCCTCTAAATCCATCTGGCATCTTTCTTTAAAAAATGATTTTTTTTTATCAGGCTCCGATGTATAGGTTTCTACCCAAGCACCGGTAATTCTGATTGGGCTGAGGCTGGGATTTTAGTGAGTTTGAAGTAAAAGTATTTGATGGACGTATAATATGTGCCGAGAGCATTCACTCAGTATCATTCTCATTTTTGACCGAGATGGCTTTTAGGGGGTTTTGTATCTGAACTTTTCAAATATATATTGAAATTGTGGTAACACAATAAGGTGTCACTTGTTAAAGGGGTCATCGGATGCCCATTTTCCACAAGTTGATCTGATTCTTTAGGGTCTTAATGAAAAGTCTCTAATATACTTTGGTTAAAAATTCTCAGTGGTTGGGTAAAACAACACCCTTTTTACCTTTTCAAAATCAGCTCTGCAAAAATCATCCTGTTCTGGTCGATGTTGCTTTAAATGTTGATGAGCTCTGCTCACCCCGCCCCTCTCTTCTCTCTGTGGAGTGACGAGCCTGTTTACTTCAGCCAAGTTTAGCCGCTAAACTTGCTAACTAGCATGTTATTAGGAAAGGCGATCATAAAGATTCATAAAAAACCCTTATACTCACTTCTGCTGTAAGTGAAGCTGGATCACGAATGATTCATGCGAACATAGACGGATATATGTAGATCGGGAGGCGCATTCCGTTCACAAACAAACGCAATCCACTGCATCTTCAGTGGCTCAGATGTCAGGAATAAATGACGACCACTATGTTCATTATTACATCCAGCAACACAGCACCTCAATCGGAGATATTCTTGTCTAACTTACATCCCTGCTCCAGCATGGAAACAATGCAGGTCGAACTGTTACAGCTGATTTAGGCAGTCTGAGGTAAGACACTCATGTCAATCAACTATCATGGGAGCAGCCTCTGTTGGTGTGGCATCTGAGAATGGCTCGATTTGAAAAAGGGGATATTATTTTTACAGATTAACTAAAAACCACTGCATGGATTTTTATCATTATGGGGTAGATGTGTACATAGACTGGCAACACACATTAATGGTCAAACAACATGTAAAAGTGAACTTTGCATCCAATGACCCCTTTAAAATTAGTGGTACACCAACGGTAGTTCAGCATTTTGAACAACTTTTTTTTTTTGTTCTTTTTTTTTCAGAAATTCTTGTGTTTTAATTTTTCTGATAATCAAATACAGGCATTAAACATTTATTTATTTTTAATGAAATGGAAATGAAACACTTTTATTTGCTGAGTTTTTTTCTGTTATTTCTGTGATTATTATAATTTCTGCATTTAATTTTTTTATTTAAATTTGCCAGAAATAGGAATATTTAAACACCTACATTATACTGTACAAAAGTAATACAAGACTAATACATTTCTGTTACATGTTAAACATTACTTTTTGTCGGTTAGTTTTTGTGTGTATACACTATGATATGATGCTAATTTTCTCAAATGAAATGGTAAAATTTACATGAAGTGACTCTCACAGCAGTTCTGGAGATTAAGGCCGTCATATAATGAAAATAACCGTGAGCGTCACGTGTGCTTCAGTATTTGTGTAGTAAACAAAGCCATTCATTCATACAGAGCCAAGCGGAACATGGAGGATTCATATTTAAACGTTTTTTTTGCGTTTTAATATTCACAGACACTACTCCATATCGCAATTCAAATTAAGTGAGTGACCTACCTCTGATTTATTAATCCAAAAATTTATGAATTCTGTGGCATCCCGTGCTATACAGTAAATCCATTTTTATGAATGGACTCCGCAACCCCGTCCGCGTTTTGGCGGAGGAGAAATTGTAGACGCATGACCACGTAACGTTAGATTACATGCCGTTGTGTAAATAAGATAAATAATATAAGGCTATTTCATTTGTTTAATAAAAGAGCAAGGTATAGACCTGTTCTATAGGAAAGGTAACCTTAAATGACGTCTGTTGTGATCTCGCGCTATATAGAAAATAAAGTTTATTTGACCTTTAAGGGGGCCGGGGGCTGCCGTTGCGGGGGGCGGGCCGCCCCCCCCTAATATAATGGCAGGGGGGAAAAAATTGAATATATCATGAAATGTTGCAACCAGTAAATATAAGCATAAATGAAAAGCAATGTTGTTTTAGTATCATTGAGATACTATAATATTTCTATTAATATTTTGAATTAGTTTATAATTATATTTTCTTTTTTTTTTTTTTTAATTTTACTTTAGGTTAAAGCTGTCATTTTTCATTAGTTTTTTTTAATGTCTTTTTTTTTTTTCAAAATTAATACAATAATTTTTAATACATTTTTAATTCAGTTTTAGTTATTTTTAGTTCATCATGTTAAACTAAATTAGAAATGCCGCATTGGCAACTAGCTGAAAAAAATATTTTATTAAATATCTGATCTTATTTTAGTTTGTTTATTTTATTTCAAGTAATGAATGTTTTTTTTTATAGTTTTAGTTAACTATATTAACCCTCATGAGTACAAGTGGGTACAAATAAATAAATAGTGTGTGAAATGTATATATTTATGTAAAATTGACCAAAACTACAACATGATATATGCCTTGAAATGAAAACTGTGTAAAAGTGGAAGAAAAATCCAAAATATTAATCCCATTTAACAGGCTGTAGGGTTTTCACCTGCATAGATTTACATTTTTGTATTTCCTTTAAAGATATTGAAGACCTTCCCCCAAATGTTCAAGAGAAACTGTTCGATGAGGTCCTGGATCGAGATGTACAAAAAGGTGAAGTGACATTTTTAGTATTTATTTTATACTTTAAACCAGAAAATAATGAGCAGCACATTAAAACACTGAGCTCCTCAACTACTTCAGGACTATGCATTTTTTGATTGTAAACTGTGGTTGGCACAACGTTGGCCTTGTTCGCAAGTAACCCTGTATTTAAGTCAAAGGGGTTGTATTTTCTTTCACCTTGCATAATTGTGTTCATAGTTTTTGAAAATGTCACTCAACCTGTCCATATTGACATATAATTTAACTAGCTTCTACCAAGTTAACAGTGAAATAGTTTCAGGATTGAGGGCAGAACATTTAAAATCAACATAAAATATATTGGAGGCGCTTGTCCCAACTTTTAAAAATTAATCAGCCTATTTGATTTTGCGGTCTTACTTATGCACTATACAGCTAGTTGAATTTTAATATTTGCATTTAGTATCAGAACAAATTTGCAGCCTGTTTTTGGGTGACTCGTGACCCACCAGTTGAAGAAACTGATCTAGAAAATGCCTTAGCTGGTCTATGTGGGTTGCATCCCTGAAGAGCAGCGTGCAGCTAGCAGTAAGAAAATTCATCACTGGATATGCAAAGAAACGCATTGAGAAACTGATTTATTCTCATGTTCAGAGCTGGAAGAGGAGTCTCCCATTATTAACTGGTCTCTGGAGCTGGGCACGCGTCTGGACAGCCGGTTGTATGCTCTGTGGAACCGAACTGCTGGAGACTGTCTTCTGGATTCAGTGTTACAGGCCACGTGGGGGATTTACGACAAAGACTCTGTCCTGAGAAAAAGCCTCAATGACAGTTTACACGACTGCTCTCACTGGTAAGACTGGAAATTAGTAGAATAACACATGAATTTTGAGATACTGAGCTACTGTTGACCAAATTTCTCTCTATAAAACCTTTAGTGGATGCCAATATTATTATTTATCATAATTTAACTTTTTTTTTTCTTTCGATATTATATTTTTGTTTACTTGTCATAATTGTCTTTTTTCTTTTTTTTTTTTTTTTTTACATTTGTGCTTCTATATAAATAATAGTATTTTGATACTATTAAGAGTTTTTATTAATACTTTCATTAATACTTTTATTATTTTTGAATTTGTTTTTATTTTTAGATTTTCTGTCTTAACTTAGGTTAAAGTTTTAGTAATTTTGTTGTGTTTTTGTCATTTTTATTAGTTTTTAAATATGTCTGTATAGTTTTTAGTTTGTTTTTTAGTACATGAAGTTAAACTAAAACTTGACAACTAGCTGAAATAAGATAATTGTTTATTATTTTATTTTATTTCAATCAAAATTTTAAAGAAAGGGTTTTACCGGGTTTCTGCAGGTCTTAAGAAGTCTTAATTGTTAATTATTAATGTTGTCATAAATTAAGGACTTAAAGGGCTTAAATTGGAGCAGAAAGCCTTAAATTCATAAAAACATTAAATGTTGCATGCACTACAAAAAAAAGTATATTGTCAGTGTTTTTACTTTGTGTTACCATATAAATATGAAAATATCCTTAAATCAAGAAACATTTACTTGAGATGCAAACTAAATATATAAAGTCTTGTTTTCAAGTGGCCTTATGCTTAAAACAAGAACAAGTATCTGTCAGTGGGATATGAAAACTTATTTTTTCCTTTGAAATAAGTTGATTTGTGTAAGGCCATTGGCAGATATTTGTTCTTGTTTTAATCATAAATTCATTTCATTTTGAGCAATTTCTCCGAAAACAAGACTTCTTATTTTATCTAATTTTATATTGCAGTGTGATCCAAAGATTAAAAAGTGATCTGGTAGAAGTTATATTTTCAAACTTTGAAGTATTGCTAATACAAGGCATTTCCAGTCAATTTATTCCTTATATTTTCTTTATTTTTGATCTTAAAAAGTCTTAAATTTACCCTCATAAAACCTGCAGAAACGTTATAGTTTTAGTTAGCGGTAATAACCCTGATTCACGTTAACTAACCAGGGGTGCGTTTCCCAAAAGCATCGTTAGCTAATTATGGTGGTTAGGTCCACTGAACTCTATTGGTAATGACGGAACTTGCGACCATAGTTGGTTTTGGGAAACGCACCCCAGTATTGTTTTGCAAGGGCAGCACTGCACGTTTTCTTCAGCAAATCTAGTCATTGTTGTAATATTGTTTAATTGCAACTGAGTTTATTCATATCAGTGTAATTGCATCTGTGGATTTAATCACAGATATAATGCATGTGTTTTCCAGGTTTTACACGCGCTGGAAAGAGTGGGAGTCCTGGTATTCCCAGAGCTTTGGTTTGCATTTCTCTTTGCGGGAGGAGCAGTGGCAGGAGGACTGGGCGTTTATTCTGTCATTAGCGAGTCAGGTAAGCAACCAGATGAGAAAGCATTAATATTTCACCACCTACTGAGATACCTGCAGTTGAGTCATACAGAAACATGCATGCACACACACATCCCACCCGAGAGGATGAGGGCTGGACGGATGTCTGAGCATGAGCACTTTTTATAGCACTGTTTCCATTAGCTGGTTGTTTCCATGCTGCTCTATGGGAGATTTTGACAGTTTCATTGTGCTTAGTTAAAACACAGTTTTAACAAAGTTGAAACTGACCATATTTATTTTCACAAATGATTCATTAGTGCATGTTATTCCAAAGAAACAAAATGTTTTTCTTCACAAGCTTTCATCAAGATGTAACCCACTCATTCCAGCTCTAAACAGTTTTCCTTTTTGGCTGCTTTAAATGGATTTTTGAAAATCAGTATGTCAAATTATGACAGTAAAATGAGTTGCATATGTTGTTTGATGTTGATTTATTTATTTTTTTCATAATGAAATATTCAGATGAGTTTGGGAAACACAGCATTGAGGTTTCCCTAGTAAAACAAATAAGTTGTTTTAACATTTCATTGTTTTTCTTGCTCTCTCTTTCTCTGTCTCTGTATTCTCATATCGTCGTCTTGCAGCCGGGTGCGAGTTTAGAGCAGACGCACGTGTTTGTCTTGGCACACATCCTTCGGAGGCCTATCATAGTGTACGGTGTGAAATATTACAAGAGCTTCAGAGGAGAGACGCTGGGATACACACGCTTTCAGGGTGAGCTGTGTTTAAGTGTGCTACGCTAGTGTGTAGATATTTTAGTTTAATTTGGCTTGCTCGTTTTGCAATGGCAGTTTCTCATATCTAGAAGATTCTCATATCTACAGATTGGCCTATGATCACTGTCTATATTGATATAGATATATACACTACTGTTCAAAAGTGTAAGATTCAAAAATATTTATATATATGTGACCCTGGACCACAAAACCAGTCATAAGTAGCATGGGTATATTTGTAGCAATAGCCAAAAATACATTGTATGGGTCAAAATTATTGATTTTTCTTTTATGCCAAAAATCATTAAGATATTAAGTAAAGATCATGTTCCATGTAGACATTTTGTAAATTTCCTACCGTAAATATATCAAAATGTAATTTTTGATTACCAAGAACTTTAAAGGCGATTTTCTCAATATTTAGATTTTTTTGCACCCTCAGATTCTAGATTTTCAAATAGTTGTATCTCGATCAAATATCCTATCCTAACAAACCATACATCAATGGTGTGTGTGTATGTGTATATATATATATATATATATATATATATATAATTATTATTATTTTTTTATATAAAAAAAGGCAATTTTTTTTTTTAAAGGAAACAAGTAGATAGAATATAAAAACAATAGACTATTATAGTATTAGAGAGTCAAAAATGTTTTTTTAAATATATAAAAAGAAAGAATAGAAAAAGATATGCTGTTCTTTTGATCACTGTATCACTGTTTCCACTAAAATATTAAGTATTTTCAACATGATAATAAAAATGTGACACTAAAGACTGCAGTAATGATGCTGAAAATTAAGCTTTGCATCACAGGAATAAATTACATTTTTAAATATATTCAAATAGATTTTTTTTTATTTAATTGCAATAATAATAATACACAATATTACAGTTTTTACTATATCTTTCATCAAATATATGCTGCCGTTCTGCTGGTGAACAGAAGAGACTTCTTTCAAAAAAAAAAGAAAAAAGAAAGAAAAACTTCTTACCAATCCCAAACTTTTGAGCAGTAGTTGGTATATAAAAATTAAAATTGTATACATTATTTATATGTTCATATATTTATACACAAGGTTTTTATACAAGTTTTACTCAAAAAAATTATTAGAAACAGAGAATATGACAAAGCTGCTTAGTCTTCTGTGAATCACATCAGTATTTGCAGCTACAAAAAAAAATCAAAATCTAAAACGTCAACAAATGGCCAAATCTCTTTCGAATAATTGACTTGGCTGAGGTGTTGATGTAATTACAAAAAGCTTGTTACAGCACACATCTGACGATTATATTCACTTCATCAGTATTTACAGTGATGATTAGTTTAAGCACATTAGCATTATTCTCAGTGCTGTTTGGCCACGTCGACCAAGAAATGTGTGATCTATTATATCTGCCGCTGACAGGCTGTTATTGCTACTGTAATGACGAAACAGCCAGCAGAAACAATCCATATATCTCTGTCAACACTCTGCTGACTTCAAACACAGTGTTGGTTTTTGGGGTCAGTCACATAGAGTTTCTGTAATTGCTGTTTGCTTTGGCTGTTATCTCGTAGGTGTATACCTGCCTCTGTTATGGGAGCAGAGTTTCTGCTGGAAGAGCCCTATTGCCCTGGGTTACACGCGCGGACACTTTTCCGCCTTGGTTGCCATGGAGAACGATGGCTATGATAATCGAGGCGCGGGCGCCAACTTGAACACAGACGATGATGTCACGGTCACTTTCCTGCCACTGGTTGACAGCGAACGAAAGCTGTTGCACATTCACTTTCTGTCAGCACAAGAGGTGAGAACAACTCTGCTGACACACGAACGCTCTGTAGAGCATGAATATTTAAGAGTGGTTAAGGCCTGTTTACACTATGACTGAATTTTCAGTGTGGAAAAAAATATATAAAAAGTCTTTTTTATTTTGTGTGGAGGCTAGGTTGTTTTGTAGCCATTTTTTTTATTTTTATTTAAGGCAAGACATCAAAGGTGATAACTAGTAGTATTTTACCCAGTTGATTAATCATAATACATTAAGACGGTAACACTTTACAATAAGGTGTCATTTGTTAACATTAGTTAATGTATTAACTAACATGAACAAACTATGAACAAAACATTTATTACACTATTTATTAATCTTTGTTAATGTTAGTTAATAAAAATACACTTGTTCATTGTTAATTCATGTTAGTTCACAGTGCATTAACTAATGTTAACAAACAACTTGTGATTTTAATAACGCATTAGTAAATGCTGAAATTCACATTAACTAAGATTAGTAAATGTTGTAGAAGTATTGTTCATTCTTAGTTCATGTTAACTAATGTAGTTAACTAATGTTAACTAATGAACCTTATTGTAAAGTGTTACCTTAAGACAACTGTTTTGCATTTGATGTTTGTGAATCTTTGATAAAGCCAAAATTCTTATTTCATTATGTTGACATATTAAAGATTTTGGTAACACTTTACAGTAAGGTTCCATTAGTTAATGTTAATTAATGTGTTAACTAACATGCATGAATAATGAGCAGTACATTTATTGCAGTATTTATTCATCTTTGTTAATGTTAGTTAATAAAAATATACAATTGTTAATTGTTAGTGCATGTTCGTTGACAGTGCATTAATGTTAACTAATGTAGTTAACTAATGTTAAGAAATGGAACCTTATTGTAAAGGGTACAACTAAATCATACAAAAAAACTTAATTAGTCAATAAAATAATATAGAAAAACAAACTGTTATTATTAAACTAGTTGGGCAACATTTCTTAATTTAATTTAGTGTAATTTGATGTACTAAAATAACTAAAACTGAAATGAAAATGAATATAAACTATATGGACACATTCAAGACACGGTAATACTCTACAATGAGGTTCTATTTCTTAACTGTATTTATTGCATTAACTAACATTAACTAACAATGAGCAATACATTTATTACAGTAATAGTTAATCTTAGCTAGGGCTGGGCGATAAAACGATAACGATATGTATTTGCGATAGACACGTGATCGATATCAATAAAAAATGTGTTTGATAAAACCTTCGATATTTTTTATTCTTCGTGGGAAGAAAACAGAGGTTGCGAAGCAAGTTTGGTTGCATTAACAAAGGCACTCGCTCTCTGGTAACCTAGCAACGTAGGGAGAGACACGCTAACGGCCAATCATGTAACAGTATCAATTTTGGTTGCGCCATATCGTTGTCTCGTGCTGGTCTGCTGGATTCCTCTTCATAAGCAGAAAATGAGTGCCGCAGCGGGCGAGGAAATTGTAAATAAAAGAGGAAAAGTCAGCTCGCCAGTATGGCAGTTTTTTGGATATTACAAGTCTGACCGTAGTCAGACCAATGTCGTCTGCAAATTATGCAAGACCGTCGTCCCTGCCAAGACTGGTAATACCACGAACTTGATGTACCACCCTTTGGAGCACAGCCGTATTCAACCAACAACATCTGTAGCTGCAACACCGCACAAGCAGCAGACCACAATGGAGAGGTACTCTGCATCAGTGCCTTACGACAAAGAATCTAAACGGTACAAAGATATAATGGAGGCAGTGGCATATCATATAGCCAAAGACATGCTTCCGCTTAGCACGGTCGAGAAACCAGGTTATAAAAAGCTTATACACGTTTTAAAACGTTTTCTGGATGGTTAAAATAAAATGAAATTGCATTTTTGAGAGAAAAAAGATAAATCGCGTAGGCCTATAACGTTAAGTTGCATTTTATTATTACATTCAGAAAGACACCATGTCGCAAAATATTTACAATACACTGTAAACATAGGTTAGGCTATTTTAGTTCCCCTCACTCCACAAAAAATCATTTCAATTTAACAGTATTTAGAAAAGAACAAGAATGAAAAATATAAGAAGCTTGGGGACAAGCAAAAACGAAACCGTTTAGGCTAAAGCGAAACTGAAACTAACATTGGGTCTCTCATATGACACGAATCCAATGTCTCTGTATTCAAGATGTATTTGAATGCTAAAATATTATTTATTATGTAAACCTGGTTTTGTACTTCTCGCATTACAATATCCACATAAAAAATGTTTGGCATAATATCACGGCAGTACGTTGATAACGATTAAGCAGTGTGATTTTTTTTTTTTTTTTTTTCCCCCCATATGTTTGGCTGATTGTGTGTGCGCGTGTGGCGCCGGCGCAATCACTTGATTTTTTCCTTCTAACAGGGGAAACGACTCTTTACAGATAATCGAAACTGTAAACGGTTTGTAATATATTTTATTAATATATTTTAAATGTAATATATTTTTCTCCTGGTCCTTATTTTAAATGGGTCATAAAAAATATCAATAATTATCGATATCGACTGATATGAAACACTGATATCGTGATACAGTTTTCAGCCATATCGCCCAGCCCTAATCTTAGCTGATGTTAATTATTAAAAATACAACTTTTCATTGTTATTCAATGTTAGCTCAGGTCCATTAAATAACATGAATAGATTTGTTTTTACTAATGTGTTAGTAAATGTTGGACTCAACATTAACTAAGATTAATAAATGATTTAAAATTATTTTTCATTGTTAGTTTATGTGAGCTAAGGTAGTTAACTAATGTTAACAAATGGGACCTTATTGTAAAGGGTAAAACTAAAACCATACCGAAAAAAAAAAATCATTACTTTAAAAAAACATTAACTGGAATAAAATAATATATATATAAAAAAAATAAAATAATAAAAAACAATAAATAAAAAACTTTTTGTTTTGTTTTGTCGTGTAATTTAAACTAGTTATAATTTAGTGTAACTTGATGTACTAAAATAAAAATGACTATAAACTATATGGACACAAAGAAAGGTTCTATTTTTTAACTATATTTCATGCATTAACTAACATTAACACTAAGCAATACATTTATTACAGTAATAATTAATCTAAAAATTTAACTGTCCATTGTTATTCCATCTTACCTCAGGTCCATTAAATAACATTAACAGGTACAACTTTTGATTTTAACAATGTGTTAGTAAATATTAGAATCAACATCAACTAAGAATAATAAATGCTTTAAAATTTTTCATTTTTTCATTTTTCATTGTTAGTTAATGTTAACTAATGTAGTTTACTAATGCTAACTAATGGAACCTTATTGTAAAGTGTTACCAAAAAACTACTAAAAATGTAAAAAAAAATTAAAAATACTACAAATGAAAATGCAAAATAAAACTAATTCAAAACATTAATAAACACTATAATAGTACCTAACTGATACTAAAATAGAATATAAAATAATAAATCATTTAAATGTGTATTTTGGATGTTTTTTTCACTAGCTTTTTCCCCAAAATCTCAAAATTGACCAATGCATGCTGGCTGTAGTGTCTTGCCTTAATCGATAAAGCTTAGCTATTTTTTGATGTCAAACAATTCATTCTCATATCTGGTATATTTCTTTAGAAAATCCTGAAAGTTCAACATCATAGTCTTTCTGCTGCCAAGAAAAATGTAATTAGTTTAAATGTTTTTATCGCCACCTTTCGGTATTGAATGGAAAATACATGTTTTTGGAAGCTGTTTACAAGCTGTTGTTGATATACCTTGACGTGTTCTCTGATTGGTCACTGTGTGTGTCCATCAGATGGGGACGGAGGAGCAGCAGGAGCGGATGCTGCGGCAGTGGATGGACTGCTGTGTTACAGAGGGCGGGGTTTTGGTGGCCATGCAGAAAAGCTCAAGGAGGCGGAACCACCCGCTTGTCACTCAAATGGTGGAGAAGTGGCTGGACGGTTACCGGCAGCTTGCCGCTTGTCCGACTCTCTCTGACGGGGAGGAAGAAGAGGAGGACGAAGATGAGTGAAGAACCGCCAGCGTCACTTTAACACTACAACACGGCCCTCTTGCGTTCCCCCACATACGGAAACACACAAACACACACCCCTAGCCCTGACCGAACGACAAACCCGAGCTTTCCTTTTTGGTTTTTGTCCCTAATACGACAAATGGGTTTGTTGCAAAATAAAGGAATGCAATCATGATTGTATTTGTCTTTACAGAGTATGTTCTTTGCTTTCGTTTGTGTTTTGTTTTTAATTTGCTGTTGCAATGCTTGTAGTGATTTCAGAAAAATAAGGAAGAAGGAACAGGAGAGAAAAAGATATTTAAATAGGTAAATTGCAGCAATTTAAGCACCCTTTTTAAAACGTCCGGTTCAGTTTGTAACAGAACCGACGCAGATGTCTATTTCTATTTGTGTAGCGTGACTAGACTGAGATTACTTAAACATAATTCACTACACACGAGCATTATCTGCGAATCACACGTATGACTGTCACGATCGCTTTTCTAAATAAAGCTGTCGTTCCTCACCTGGTGGTTACGAGGAGAACGCAAGTGGACATTTTAACTCGATTTCTAACAGATTTTCTGTATTTATCTGAATAATAGTTTGTGAGCCATAGAAATGAATGCTTTTCCACTCACATTGTCGTGTCTTGTTGTCCCATCCTTGAACTGCACTGCAAACGTGAACGCTGCAAAGAAAAAGAGGCACGTGTCAGTCGTGTCCGTCGGATGAGATTACATGAACGTTATTTCAGCTCTTCTTTCAATGTGGTCCGTTCACTCTTTCAGTTGTGTATTTGTGTGTGTCGTTTGTCTTTTGTAAACAGATTTTTCAGTGCACGTTTTTCCACTCGGTTTCCAAACCTCTGTCATCACATTCAAAGACTTGATGTAGACCAAAGTGAACATTACGAGAGACCTGTGGAGTGTTTTTGCAGTGCTGATATAACCGGTTAACTGGCTTTGTTTTTTCCCGTTCTCATCTCATCACCTCCTGTATTTGTGTCCGGTCCTTCTCACATCTCACGTCCTCATGTTTTATTTTCTTTTTTAAATTATGTGATAGTTCTGCTACACTATGGTATATTTGATATATAAGGTGGAGACCAAACTTGGTGATATTGAAGACCTAAGTGTTTTGAATGTCCAACTATGAAACTATTATAAAACTTCAAAACAAACCAAAAAGTGTGATTTCCTACATACAGTCTACACATTGCTATACCTTGTGTATTTGCTATTTAAAGCATAACTCTTCAGAGTACACATTAACCCTGAAAGGTCATACTGAAAAACCAAAACAGGCATGTCAAAGCGTTACAAGTCAAACAATGTGCTGCTAGAATGTCATGGTGAGTTGTTTAGCAACACAGAACCTGCTAAAACAATGCATGCATGCTTCATTAACTAGTGTACAATTTGTACAGGGTTTCCACATTTGACCAGTGAGTTTCTGGTACTTTTTTCAGTCAATGTGGATTTTCACAAATACTAACTGGTGCAGATTTCAATGTATATGTCAGGTACATGTGATCATGTGAATTGTAATTATATTATAGTGTACAAATACAAAAAAGATCTGAATGAGACACAGTTGTGATGTATTTAAGGAGCGATATATAGCCAGTGAAATATTTCACAGCAGAGCATGACTAGAAAAATGTACATTCAATAAAATGTCTATGCATTTGTAATGATTTTCCCAGGTCTGAACATCACAATTTTAAAGTAAATGACTGGGAAATATTTGTACAGTCACAGAAGCTGCAAAATCTGCATAGGGAACCCCCGATCACATAGATTCCTATAGAAATGACTAATTTTAATGAAAATTTGTGGATAGTTCATCAAAAATGCACACTTCTGTCATCATTTATTCACCCTCAGATTGTTCCAAACCTGCATGAGTTTCTTTCTTTTGCTGAACACAAAAAAGATACTTTGAAGAATGTTGAAAACAAATAGTTGCTAATCCCCATTGACTTCCTTAGTATGGACAAAAAAATTATATGCAAGTCAATGTGGACCAGCAGCTGTTTGGTTTTCAACATTCTTCAAAGTATCTTCTTTCGCGTTGCACAAATTTTTCAGGTTTTCACATTTTTCTTAATGTTCATTTTTGGGTGAACTGTCCCTTTAAGAGAAATAGTTAATTATGTTGAACAGTTTTCAACATATCACTGTTATTAGTCCTAAATATAGAAATACAAACATAGTCCAGATTTTAATGATTTACAGTGTGAAATCTCAAAACCTGACAACTATTTTGTCATTTTTGACATTATAAACAGTGTAAAACAAGATAACTCTAAACATTTAAACAGTCCCTTGATAAAATCAACCATGGTTTTACTACAAATAAAACCAAAAAACGATAGTTACTATAGTTCAGCCATGGTAACCACATATTAACCATGGTTTTGCTACACTAACCATAGTTTAACCATGGTATTTGTAGTAAGTGGTAGTCAATACGCCAAAAAAAAAACATCGTTACTACACTTTTACTTTAGTAAAACCATGGTTAATTTTCGTAACGGGTGGCTGTAATGAAACCTGTCTTATGACAGATGTTTTTAGACATAATGAAGACAACAGATTATGTAAAGATATAATAAATATGTAATATATTGTATATATTTCAGCTAACGTTAGCTAGCTAACGAGCTGTGGGCATTAAATTGCTTACCTGAGGTAAATGTAAGTTTGCCTTAACTGATTATAAGCTGTTTTATTATGGTCTTTCCGCGGCTAAAACACTGATTGAGCGATTACGTGAGGCATGATACTTTTCATAAAGTTATACTGTTTCTTTCAACATTATTCTGATTTTTAACCATATATATTTCGCGCTATAACTAAGTTACTAGTAGCAACGATGACTAGGTTGACTGCCGTTTGAACTGAGGCGCCAAAAGCGATCTCACGCCACATTAAATAGGTCAAAACGACATTTGTTGTTTAAATTTCGTTATAAAATTGACCAAATGTTAAAGCTTAGACTTTAATTATAAAAAGTTAACAACCACTTACTGCAGTTATTTAATGCTAGGTGCGATATAACAATGTAGTGACGTTTTGTTTACGCTTCAACTGAAAAAAACGCACAGAAGAGATCATATCATCAAAACTAAAGTATCTTATTTTTTTCATCAAAGCAGGCACGGCCATTTGCAAATTTCTGGCTTTAGGTCTCATCCACATCCAGCTGTTTTTATCTGTACAAAACAGTTTGTTGTGCTGTTTTATATTGCAAATTTGTGTGTCTTACCAAATTATTTTATTGTAGTATCTTAATTATGAACACACCAGTTTGTAGTACCAACAGTACATTTACACCGGCTACTGAACCGGAAGTCTCATCCATAAGCTTACTTCCACGTTGAAGAATAAGGTGGATATTAAAAAAGAAAAATCTATATTATCAGCCCTTGCCTCTACACAGCTGACATGTTTACCATTTGTAACTTACTTGTATGTTGTGTGCAGGTAACAGACACTAATGAAACCATAAAAACGGAAACCAAAAATTAAATCGGAAAAGCGGCCAAAGATTTTGACCCTCCAAAACTATTTTGGCTTAAATTTTCAATCACCGCAATTTAGGTGAATCAGTAGAAAATAGGTCTGAAACATTCCACAAAACGTAATCCAAAAGTAATCCAAACCCAAACCAATGAAAGGTAGATCTCAGGCTTTAATTGTCAGAGAATTCAGGAAAGGCGCAAGGAAACTCAGTTAACTGAAATATTTAACTGGCATTGAGCACAAATGAACAACAGAGGGTTTAGTCAGGAATCAAGTGGGGAAAAAAGGTGTAAGACTGATAATGACATTTTAAAGGTAGAGTCCCTCTGGTGTCCCCTCCTGCTTCTTGTACAGGACGTTCTCTTTGGACTTCTTGAAGTCTTCATTAGTAACTTTCATTCGCCGTTCCCTCAAAGCCATCAGCCCTGCCTCTGTGCAAATGGCCTGAAAGAAACACAAATAAAGTGCATACAGAAATTTGTTCACAATCATTCATGGCCTTTGTTCATGTTGTAGTTCATATTTTAGGGATAATATATTTTATTTACTCCCCCTAATGTTGTTCTAAACCTGCATGTCTTTCTTCAGTGCAACATAAAAGAAGATATTTAGAAGAAATTGAGAACCAAACAGCTTTAGTTCCCAGTGACTTCTATTGCATGGACAAAAAAATACAATGGAAGTCAATGGGAACTAAAACTATTTGTTTACCGACAATTATCATCATACAGGTTTGAACAACAATAAGGTGAGTAAATGATGGCAGAATGTTAATTTTTGGGTGGACTATACATTTAAACCTTAATTAAAATGGAGAATTAGTTAGACAAGGTCAAATAAACCAAATCATCTTGTTCTGCAAGACACCGTTTTCCTGTGTAATCAAATTGCAATCATTATGCATCCGTTTAATTAAACAGCCCTTTGATGCTACCTTGATGTCAGCACCGGAGAGGTCATCTTTAGCCAGGATGAGGTCATCCAAAGTCACGTCATCCGCTACCGTCATCCTGCTGGTGTGGATCTGAAAGATTCTGCGCTTGGTCTTCTCATCCGGCAGTGGGAACTCAATCTTACGATCGATTCTACCTGTGGAATCACACAATGGGAACAACTAATTTTAGTCTACAAAGTAATGCAACCTTTATTAAATGTAATTTTGTGCAATTGAAAACAAATAAAACTCTCACACTAATGTTTGTGACATCAGACGTTTGTGTCTGGCCATTGAGTCCACTTTGATTCAATTAGCATGTGAAACCCACACCAGAAATAAACATGGTAAGCTGACTAATTCACCTGGTCTAATGAGAGCTGGGTCAAGTGTCTCTATCCTATTAGTAGCCATGATGACTTTAACATCTCCGCGGGAGTCAAATCCATCCAACTGGTTTAACAGCTCCAACATTGTTCTCTGGATCTCACGCTCTCCTCCTGAATTAGAGTCATACCTACAGACAAACAAAAGCCAAATGCCAGTGTTTATCACTGTTTATTATAAAAACAATCCAATCTGTACCCAATATACACACACCTGGGGCCACTCAGAAATTGTATTTTTTATAGTATGATTACAGATGACATAACTAGTATAATTTATACAGCATAGCACACATTTTGTCAGTGTTAGTCTACAAAATCTACCAACAGCCTTGTCCATTTTTTTTTTTGCAAATTATGAGTGAATATTGTGTAAATAAGTGTTATTTAATGTGAAAATTAAAAAAAAAAAATAATAATACATTTAAAATGCAATAAAATGCACACATTTAAACATTTAGAATTGTATTTAGTTTGTTCTAACTATATACATATATTTATTCATATATAGTACTTATATAAATTGATCAAAAGTGACAGTAAAGATTCTATAAAAGATTTCAACATTGATAATTATAGAACATGTTTTTTGGCCAGTAAATCAACATATCAAAATGATTTCTGAAGGATCATGTGACACTGAAGGCTGGAGTAATTATGCTGAATATTCAGCTTTGCATCACATAAATAAATTACATTTTAAAATATACTCAAATTGAAAACAGTTATTTTAAATTGTAATAATATTTCAGAATATTATTGTCTTTACTGTATTTTTGATCAAACAAATGCAGCCTTGGTAAGCAAAACCCTTTGTACTCACCTCTTTGTGCCAATAGCGTCAATCTCGTCTATGAAGACAATGGACGGAGCGTGTTCCTCAGCCACTCTGAAGAGCTCTCGCACCAGTTTGGGACCATCACCCAGGTATTTCTGAATAAGCTCTGAGCCCACCACCCTCAAAAAGGTGGCAGACGTCTGGTTCGCCACCGCCTTCGCCAGAAGAGTCTTGCCTGCACATCAATAATACAGAACATCAACACAAATTACAACATACAGATGCAAATTGGTTTTTAAGGCTCCTCAGACTGACCTGTTCCCGGTGCACCATACAGAATGACCCCTTTAGGTGGCTTTATTCCCATCTCTTCATAATACTCTGGATGTGTGAGGGGAAGCTCCACAGACTCCTATATGAAGAAATGCACAAGGTCAAACATGCCCTTCGATTTCATGTAATTTCCTGATTAATGTTCCTGATTTTTTTGTGCATGATTCATCATCCATGTTATTCTAAAGAAGAAAATCTCTAAAAAACACATTTCATCAAAAGGTATTAATTGCATTTGCTTCTGAAACAACGTTTAATTAAACAGCTGACATAACCAAGGCCATGTACACTACCAGTCAAACGTTTTTGGACAGTAAGATTTGTATTGTTGTTTAAAGAATTCTCTTCTGCTCACCAAGCCTGCATTTATTTAATCCAAAGTACAGCAAAAACAGTAAAATTGTGAAATATTTTTACTATTTAAAATATCTGTTTTCTATTTGAATATATTTTAAAATGTAATTTATTCCTGTGATTTCAAAGCTGAATTTTTAGCATCATTACTCCAGTCACATGATCATAGTAATATTCTGATTTGCTGCTCAAAAAACACCGTTATTACCGTTATAAACCGTTATTATTATTTTTTTTATTTTATTATTATTATTATCATTATTATTCTTATTATTGTTGTTGAAAACAGCTGAGTAGAATTTTTTCAGGTTTCTTTGATGAATAGAAAGTTCAGAAGAACAGCATTTATCTGAAACAGAAATCTTTTGTAATATTATAAATATCTTAATCATCACTTTTGATCAATTTGAAGTATCCTTGCTAAATAAAAGTATTAATTTCTATAATTACTTTCCCAAAAAACGGTTGACTCAACTGTTTTATATATTGATAATAATAATAATAATAATAATAATGAAAAGTTTTTGAATAGCAAATCAGCATATTAAAACAATTTCATGTGACATTGAAGACTGGAGTAATTTAGCTTTGCGGAAAATTTAGCTTTGATGACAGGAATAAATTACATTTTAAAATATAGTTACATAGAAAACAGTTATTTTAAATAGTAAAAATATTTCAAAATGGTACTGTTTTTGCTGTACTTTGGATCAAATAAATACAGGCTTGGTGAGCAGAAGAGACTTTCTTAAAAACATTAAAAAAATCTTACCGTTCAAAAACTTTTGACTGTTAGTGTATGTCCTATTTTTATAAACCAATCTAAGTAGTATTTTTTTTTTTTTTTTGCAGTATTACTTTACTTTGAAATGAAATGAATTTTATAGTGTCTGATCTGTTACCTTGATCTCTTGAATCTGGCTGTCCAGACCTCCGATGTCTGCATACGTCTCCTGTGGGGCTTTTTCTACTTTCATTACAGTCACCAGGGGGTCTGTGTCATCCATCAGCACTCCGATTACTGCATGAACCTGCAAACATTTACATAAATTAATGAAACATAAAATACATATAATCTAATAGATATAATTAATATAGAACACATAATACATAACTTTGTAAAATAAGAATGAATTAAAATATTATTGACAGCCCTAATAAAAACATTCAAAATTCAGTAATAAAATTGACTGGATTCAAATAAAGTCAAGTAAGTGAGTCAATATTCATGTCTATTTATCTTCCAGTATCCTAAGCTCTATTCAGTGATTTTAAACACTTCACTAACCTTGTGGTTCAGTAACACAGAGCAGCCGGGCTCAAGAAGGTCTTTATCTACAAACGACAGAATACTGACGTAATGTTCAGAGCCCACTGATGTCGACACAATGGCATGATTATCGTCAATTATCTCTTCCAGAGTGCCCACAGACATTGGCGTCCCTCTAAGATCATCCACTTTAGATCTCTCCTCCTATAAACAAAACATGATGTCAAGGGCTGGGCTTGATTTATATCTGGATTTGTGTTTGTAGATTTCATTTCTTTCATTAAATATTTGTATTTTACCTTGTAATACCAAATTATGGTGGTAATGTAAAAATGTAAATAAATGTGCTCACCTCCTGTTTCTCCTCCAGGGGTTTCATCTGCTCCTGGTTTCTGATGAACTCCTCCTCCATCAGCAGATAGTCTTTAATTCTCTCTTGTTTGAGGAGTTTCAGTCTGCACTGTGTGTGTGGAGTGACTGAGAAAGAAAGGGACAGTGAAAGCGACAGTCATGATTTTATGGATCACTACAATCTATGTAACAGCCTCTCAACAGGTTTGGTTAAGGTATAATGATGTTTATTTTACCCAGAGGGAGCTTGCTAGCAGCATCTGGTCCCTTCACTTTCTTCTTCTTTTTCCCAACTCTTGTGGGAATGGGAGGCTCATATTTCTTTTTCTTATCCTGAAATTCAATGCACAGAAATTAATAATTAGCCAAAAATTTGTCTGTTTTTAACTGTTAAATTTCTCCAAGATAAATCTCTTCAGACACCTTCATGTTTATATATATATATATATATATATATATATGAAGAGTTCAGATGCAAAACCAGATAAATCCATCTGACGTCTTTCTTTAAAAAGTGCATTTTTATCAGGCTCAGATGTATAGGTTTCTATGTAAATACCGGTACTTCTGATTGGGCTGAGGCTGGTATTTTAGCGAGTTTGAAGAAAAATTATTTGATGGATGTATAATATGTGTATAATATAATATGTGTCAAGAGCATTCACTCAGTATCATTATCTCATTTTTGACCGAGATGGCTTTTAGCTGGTTTTGCATCTGAACTCTTCATATATATATATATATATATATATATATAAACTTAATAGTACTCACCTTATCATCTTTCTTCCCTCCACCAGGTCCTTGTCCTCCACTCTGACTTTGACCCTGTAAATGAAAAACATTCATTTAACCTGGTATTTTGATGATGTCGATCACCTACACTGACTTATGAATTGCTTACATGTTGATTACATATATTTATATTTAAGATGATAGATAGATGGATAAATAGATAGATAGATAGACAGATAGATAGATGGGAAGTAAAATAAGTGTTCATTTACATTTATTAAGGTATGTAAACACACGACCATGATAATGCATTTCACAATTTGACAAATCCGTTTATCTATTTTTTTTTTCTTTACAACCAGTACCAGTGTTTATTAATAGGTGAATATAATAAGAATAACGTTCTGACATCATCATACATATAATCATACAATTATTATTTTATATAATAACGTTACCTTGTTTATAAGCTAACACTACAAGCTAACTTCCCTGCTTTGCTGTCTAACAAACACTCCAATGGAGACAAATGTCCAGCAGCTCTAAATATGTATAATTCATTTCTAAACCACACATACAAATATATATATTAAAGATAAAAACTAAGCTGTTTTTAAAAAATTAAACGAAGCAAAATATGCTGGCTCACCATTGTCGTTTGATGTCTGTTTCTTCTTCTGCACTAACAAATCAAGCCAAGTGTGTCGTCTCCGCCACCTTCTGGAGAGGAGGGCGCATTGACCGACGTCCTCAGTACTTCTTTGTGATGACCTTACTCGCATAAATTAGTTTTTATTGTTTGTAATTAATGAGCTACTTGGTTATTAATCAGCTGCTTCTGTTTTTAACGATTTGACATAAAAGAGCTTATACCAGTTAAGTATCGCGAGAGTATATTTTATGCAACGACGGGCTGCGGTTACGATCTCGCGAGACTTTCACAGAATGAAGGTTACCGTCCATGGTTACCATCTTGGGCGATCCTGCTTACTAATATGAACCCGAAATCAAATAATGGGGGGCGTTGAAACTTTCGAGTCTCTTGAAGATTTCAATGCATGTCTTCAGCAGTACGAAGAAGACACAAACGCAAAGTTTATCGTTTTGAAAAGCGATCGTGCATTTGGCAAAAATGGTATGTTTCAAAAACGATGTCATATCTGAAGTTGTAGATGTTTTTAATGGTTTTTAATTACCTGTGCAGTTATTACTGCTGCTCATGCTCCAAGTTAGTGATCTGAACTAACCTCAACCCTAGATATTTTGTGGTACATGATAATTTGTAATATAATAAAATAACATAATAAAACGACTTTTGCATATTGAAACGTACTAATAACTACAACTACATATGGGCCATTCTATAATTGTGGGTACATCTCATGTCCGTTAAGTATTTTTTTTAATATATTTTTATCAATATAAAGCCCCGATGCTTACATTTCTAGTACACAATTATATTATTTCCAATTACACTACATGTTGAAAAAGCCATATCTTTTGTTAAAAATTATGTTAATTTCATATACAAATACAGTTGCTCATTCTACTCAGCATATAAGCATGAAAATTCCATCAAATATAAATTAATTTCATAGTTTTGCCTTCAGTTAGATCAGGTTATCAAGACATTTGGGTGTGTGCTTTAAAAATAATAAGTGTTTATTGTGATATAACTTGTTTTATTTGTGTCCAAAAAACCATTGTCAGCTAATTTACCCGCTAGAAAACCCCCCACAAAAAGGAATGGTTTGTCCCATTCTGTCATAATTTGCACAGTATGATGATATTTCCTCTAGAAGCACATGGATGAAACAGTAGAAGTTGTGTTCTCTCTCTTTCCCCTAAGATTGGTTCAACTAGCAAACTTGTCACAAGAGTGGATTAATTGACTGTCAACAGTGTTACCCAAGTATTATTGCTGCAAATTTTAACAAGACAATTTAACTGAAACTTGTGTTTTGTTTATGAAAATATATTTCTAAACATACCATATGCTTAATAGTTCTAGACTTCCATGTTGAGTATTAGCCCAAAACACTAAAAATGTCAACTAAGTTATCTGTCAACTGTTCTACCCAGTAAAGGTAACATGGTGGACAGTAGCAAAAAGATGGTATTTTATGCACGTATTCCTACAGATCACCTTTATTTATATTGCACTTTATACTATATAGATTGTTTCAAAGCAGCTATGTAAGGTCATTTTTGGGTTTTTGGGAAAAAGGAACTTTTGGGAAAAACTTTTTTCTTCACATTGTCAAATTCTAAATGTACCCCTAATTATAGAATGACCTATCTACCTTATTTTTGCCGTTAGAGTGAGAACGTCTGTTTGTAAATTTAATGTGTCTGGCTTCCGGTCTCATCCGCGTCCAGCTATGTTTATCTGTACAAAACAGCTCGTTTTGCTGCTTGGTATTGCAAATTGGTGTGTCTTACCATATTATTTTAATGTATTATCTTAATTATAAACACAATAGTTTGTAGTGCAAACTGTTTTACCGTTTACGGCACTTCAGTATTCTTCTCGTTATTTCTCTATGGCAGATTATGAACAGGAAGTCTAACACATTACCAGAAAACAGCTTACTTCCGCATTGAAAAATAAGGTGGATATCTTGATAATTGATTAATCTTTTAGATACTTTAGCAACCACCTAGCAACACCCTTACAACCATTTAGCATACCTTGGCAACTATCCACTATACAGCTCCACTCAAAATGTGCATATATGTGTATATATATATATACATAATGTATATTTTATTTTTAGATCTGACAGTGGAAAAACAGCTACAGTGGGAAGTGAAGATTGTTCCCTTCAATGGTGTGCCTTTCAAAATTATTGGGAAGAAGACATATATATGTCACCAAGGAAGAGACAAGCATGCCAAAGCCAAACAAAGACGTCAGGAGAGTAAAGTAAGAGGTTCTCACAGATGTCTGATCATATTTGCACATACCTTGAATAGTTAAAATGACTTTTATTCTTTATGTCTTCTGTTTCAGGCACAGGGTCATGAATACTCATGCCTTAAAACAAGACGCTTAATGCAACCAACTAAAAAAATGGGTTGTCCTGCGACCATACATGTGGTTCATATTGCGAGGTTTCCTGAGTATAAAGTAAGACACTTAATGTATTCTGTTAGATCAGTAATATTTGTGACAACAACAACAAAATCAATGTGTAATTGTCTAATATATTACCAACATGAAGCAATAAATGATACAATTGATTTATTTTTTGTTTCCTAACAAGTCTCAATCGACCATCTTGTCCCATTGCATTTTTGTAAGTGTTTGCATATTTCCTGGAAATTGCAACACTATTTTTGTGTTTTTCGTGGCCAGATAACTGAAGATAACCCATATCAGAAACGAGAAAAGTCATCAGCTCTTCGAGAAGCGCTGAGACTTGATCCAAAGCGTGTGCACACAGAAGAAATGTTTGCGGCCAGTTTCCCAGATATTAAAGAGCATCAAAACCACCCCATTTTTGGAAAGGTTTGTGCCTTAGGATTGATCTAACAAGTTATGGCAGACTAACATGACATTTTATTATTATTTTTGAAGGAAATTAATACTTTCATTCAGCAAGGATGCATTAAATTGATCAAAGGTGGCAGTAAAGCCATTTATTATGTTACAAAAGATTTCTATTTCAAATAAATGTTGCTCTTTTGAACTTCCCATTTATCAAAGAATCCTAGAAATGACAGTTTTACAATAATAAATGTTCCTTGAGCAGCAAATCAGCATATTCGATTGATTTCTAAAGGATCATGTGACACTGAAGACTGGAGTAATGATGCTGAAAATTCAGCTTTGCGTCACAAAATTAAATTACATTTTAAAATATATTCAAATAGAAAACAGTTATTTTGAATTGTAATAATATTTCTATATTTTTAATCAAATAAAGGAAGCATTGGTGACCATATAAGCCTTTCAAAACTATTAAAAAAAAAATCTTACCAACCCCAAACTTTTGAACAGCACTGTATGCTATGCAAATGCTGAGTAATGCAGTTTTGTTCTGCGTGAACTTACAGGAATCAAGAGACATTTCGAACATCATAAAAAAAGTCAAGGCAGGAAACAGGATGTCTACTGCAGACCATCATAATCTACAGGTAAAAACTGCCACATGATTGAGGTGCTGTTACAAATAGCCAAAGTCAACATGAAACAACATTCAAAACCAGCTTTGCTTCTGTAATATGATGTATTTTAAAGTTAAAACGTTAAAAATGATGCACAAAAAAATGGATTAGTGACAGCACCCTAAAAAGGGAAGTTGTATCTGAAGTGGAGGTTAGACCAGAACTAAAGTTAGTTTAGATTTCATGTTGGCTTTCTTTGAACATTAATCATGTTTTATGTTGCAGAATTGTTTTTATTGCATTCAAAACTTTTTAAAATGATTAATTGACAGATTATACGTTGTAGGCCTTGGTAAACACATGGAAAGAAGAGGGCTGTTCTGTTGAGTACAGACCCTCTCAAGAGGAGGAGGATGGTAGCGTTTTGAAAATGCTGCTGTGCTTGCAAACGCCTTGGCAGAAGAGGCTTATGTTACTGTATGGACAGCACATGTGCTTACTGGATGAAACCTATCGAGCTGGCAGGTGTGTCATTTAATGTGTACTAGTGCACAAGAATTAAATCTTGGATTCATTGAAATGAAAAACTATTTACTTGTCTTTGCCACACAGAAATTCACTGCCGCTCTATTTTCTGTGGGTGAGGACAAATGTGAGCTACGCCCCTGTTGGAGTGTTTGTCACTCAGACAGAGACTAAAGAGGACATCGCAGAAGCCTTGAAGGTGTTTCAGAAGTGGAATTCAGACTGGAATCCATCACACTTCATGGTGGACTTCTGTGAGGCGGAAATCAGTGCTTTAGAGGAGGTGTTTAAGGGTGTGTTTACAAGTGTGTAAATGTATATTTTATTTAAACTAGACGAGAGGATCTGGCATGAAAAATCTAATAGCAACACTGCTAGACTGCATTTACACAAAAGGACATATTAAAATCAAAATTGGACCACTTCCAAATCCAATAATCTATATTTTTCCTCTAAATTCTAAATTTATGAAATATATTGATTTATTTTGTATAAATTATATATGATTTATGATATTAATGACATATTAACTACGTTATTTATATATATATCTTTATGCATGTTGTAAAGTAAATACTTTAAACAATTTTCCTCTTTATCCATCTTTCAGTTTATTCAATTTTCCTCAGAATTTATCAGTCATTTCATCATTTGACATTAATTTTATATATATCCATATTTTTTAATATATATATATATATATATAAAAATATGTATATATATATATATATATATATATATATATGTATATATGTGTGTGTGTAAATATATACTTTATTTACATTATAAAGTAAATAC